>CM046874.1:396830980-397430980 GCA_025667525.1 Glebionis coronaria | reverse complement strand
CACCTCCCCCTCGGGGTCTACATACTCGTCATCCTCATGAACGTCGATCTCATCGTTTTCTTCATCAAAGATAGGCTTGTCAAACCAAGGTTTGTCATTCCCCTCCTTGAGTGTCTTAGAAACTCTCTCTCGAAAAGATCACGATCAAGAACGAACCCATCATTCATTTGTGGGGATTGTTGATAAGTTAAATCCTCACGAATGTGGTAAACGTAATTCTCATTTGAGGAGTGTTGATTAGGTAAGTCCTCTAGAATTGGATTTTTGGTGGTCACATGAGTTGGTTCATCATAGAAAATAAGACGTTCCAACTCATTTAGTACATCCTCAATTTTGGAAAGATCGACCTCACTTGTAGGTAGAAGTGGAGGCAAAAGAGCTAGCTCTCGTTCAATGATTTCCTCAATCTCAGGATATAACTCGTAATCATCGTACTTCACAATTTTCTTGTTAGGAGAATCAAAAATTGCATGTGGATTTCGAAGTACGTGATCAATCTCGGCAAAATCGCCATCGTCATCATTAAAGAAAGAGTCGATGTGAGCACTCACAACCATGGTCTTACAAGTCGAATGACTATGCTTAGGTGACTTTTCTAAAACGAGAGGATCAATGTCGATGGAACCTTTAGCCTCAACGGGTGTTGGGCTAGGAATAGGAGGCACTTCGATGGAGTTAGAAGTTGATGCCTCAAAGACGTGGTCTTTCGAAGGTGGTGAAGACGAGTCCATTTTTGTCATTGTCGTGATGGCATTAACGTCGCCCTTCGGAATTGGTGTTTCACTTGTTTCACTAAATACATCCCAAAGTGATTTTTCATCCATAAATTTACGCATACCCTTTTGAATTAGGTACACTTATTCTTTATCATTTAAATCATCATCTTTAAAACCGTTTTTCTTAATTCTTTCAAAACATGCATTAAGCCTCATAGTTTCCGCTAAAGTAAACATTTTGAAATCATTAGAATTTGAAACATTAGGTTTTTAAACCTCGGTTTTTTCATTATCATAAGACACTTGGGATTTACTCGTGAAAAAGTCCACTTTATCCTCCCCATATCTCATAGTAAGTCTCCCCTCGTGAACGTCGATTACGGTTCTAGCCGTCGATAAAAATGGTCGGCCTAAAATAATGGGACATTTAGGGTCACACTCATAATCGGATATGACGAAATCCGCGGGAAAAACAAACTTTCCAACTTTAACATAGATCCTCGGCTATTCCAATTAGTATAAGTGGTGTACAATTTGCAAGCTCGATAGTCATTTTCGTGGGGATAAGTCTAGGCAATCTCATCAATTTCCAAAGAGAATGAGGCATAAGATTGATACTAGCACCTAAATCGGCAAGGGCTAAACATCCCTCAATCTCAGAAAAATCACAAGGTAGTAGAAATTGGCCCAGATCCTCTTCCTTTCGTGGAATATGCCTTTTAGGTTTTTTAAGAAGGATTGAAGCACAAGTTTCTTCAAGGGTTACTTTGGTAAGTTCGGTAAAACTCTCTTTTTGAACCACGGATGTAATTTGAGGTACACGAGGGTGTACTCTTTTCCTTGGTCGCCACGTTCACCCCCTCGACTTTAGAACCATAAGACATCTTAGAAGTCGAGGGTTGAGAAGGAGGAACAACACGAAATCCATCAAGGTTAGGGGTAATCACACGACTTTTTCCACGAGACGGGGCGGCTTTACATTGTTCCTTCAGATTTGCAACGGTGTCACTAGGTAACGAACTCGAAGAAGCACCCGAGGCTTTGTTCATAATAGCCGAAAACATCTTTTTCATATCAGTTTGTCCTTGCTTGATCTTCGTGTTTTGAAGTTTAAAAATATTAGAAAAGTCATTTTTCAAAGTAGCAATTTCTCCCTCTAATCGTCTCATATTAGCCTCATTCGTTTTCATATAATTTTGAAAATCGTTTGACGAACTATTTTGATTTGAATTAAAGTTCCCTTGGTTTTGATTACTTCTTTGAAAATTGTTTTGATTCCCACTTAAAAAATTGTTTCCTTGATTGTTGTTGTTTGCAAAATTCGAGTTTTGATTATTGCCTCGATTTTGCCAATTCAAATTCCGACCTTGATTATAACCTTGATTTTGAAAATTCCCTTGTTGATTGTTTCCTTGAAAATTGTTACGATTTTGATTATAATTGCCTTGTTGCGATGGACCGACGTTATTTTGATTTTGATTAGAAAAAATTTTGTTTAACGTACTTACATTCGAAGTTTAGCCATCCGTAGCCGCACACTCGTAATAATTATGAGGTCTACCAGAAAACGTACACGAAGTCTCAACCGCTTTCACCGTAGTGGGAGCGTCTTTCTTTTGCATTTCGACGAGAAAAGACGTGAACACATTCGTTAGCTTGTCGACTCTCTCATCAACCCTCTCAATTTCGCGATTAGAACTACTAACATTGGCGACATTGGAAACACTCTGTGCGTTGAGGAGTTGGTAAACCTTGGATCGATTCTCGATAATCATCAATGCATCTTTCGGAGTTTTACACAAAAAGTTGCCACCGGCGACGGAATTCAACGAATATTGTTCATGAAAACTAAGACGTTGTAAAACGTATCGATTTGGTGCAACTCGGAAAATCCATGGTGAGGACATTGCCTAAGCAATTCCTTAAAACGATCCCGCACGTCTCTAAAAGATTCATTCGGTTTTTGCTCAAATCTCGTAATCTCATTTTTGAAAAACGTTGTCTTAGACGGTGGGAAAAAATTATTAACGAATTTGGAAACGAGATCCTTCCACGTAATTATCGAATTAGGTGGCTCTTTCTCGTACCAACCCTTGGCGGTACCATCGAGCGAGTATGGAAAAAGCATAAGCTTGACGACATCGGTGTCGACGTTCTTAAACTTGCTCGTGGCTAAAAGACGATCAAAATTCTGAATATGGTCGTGAGGATTATCGGCTTCACGACCTCGAAACTTCGTAGCTTGGATTAACGAAAGCATTCCGCTCTTAATCTCAAAATTCTCCGCTTCGATAGCGGGAAATACGATCGCGTCTCCATAACCCTCGGTGGGTGCTTGGAGCAATTCCATCATCGAACGATTGTCGGCCATCTCGTCTAAGGTTTCTTCAACAACGATATTAGGAACGTCGGTTTCTAAATCTCGTCTACGTCATCGATTCCTTCGATTACGATTGCGTCGATTCGAAGCGTCGCTAGAATTAGAATAATCCTTCGATCGAGTGCGCGTGCACCAAGCGTAGAAAGGGAGGTAGCAAAGAAGATTGTTTTTGCGGTTTTTCGATTTTTCAATATTTTTGGTTTTTGATTGTTTCTTAATTTTTTTGTATTTATGTGTATTACGTAGACTCAAATCTACAAATCTCTCCTCGAATCAATTTGTCGACTAAAGGAGCCTCAAAGAAAGAAAACGATCACGTGGAGTGAACGCCTTCGACGACTTTAGAACGTTGGTGGAACACCAAGATGTTCAAGAGGGTTTAATCTTGAAAACAAGCAAATATATATGATACGTAGATAATACTTGGGCGTCAACCCTCGATTAGCCCTCTTTCTCAAAACACGCATAAGCAAGCGGGGGAAACGAGGCGGCGCTAATGCAGGCAAGTATTAAACTCGACGATTTAGGAAAACCGACAAGTTGAATAAATGCGGGTTCGTTCTCGGAGGAGGTGTGTGAATTAAGTACCAATTATATAAAATCAACGTTTATATTAGTGTCCTTTTTGGTTTAGAAGAGAGAAAAATAAAGACGAGCTACGACTACGATTACACTACGACGAACTGACGTAAAACGCGAACGTAAATACGTAAAACGTGACAAAATTAAAAATTAAACCTAAAAATTATTTAAAAATTAAAACTAAGTCTGAAGTAATATGAATAAGAATAAAATTCAATAAATAAATATTATAACCTTTTATTAATTAAATATTCAATTTTAAATGCTAATTAAAGCCCTAAAATTAAATATAATTAAGAAAAAGCAAAAAATATTTTTTGTTGAACTAAAAACTATTTAAAGACTAAAAAGTATTTTTCCTAAATTTTAAAGACTGTTTTTTGAATTTTAAAACACTAAAAGTAATTTTTAAACTAAAATAATGATTAAAAATAATAAAATAATCCTAAAATTAATTTGACTTTTTGAAAAATCCTAAATTATATTACTAAATAGTAGAAAAGAGAAAAAGTTTGGAAAAGTAAATTTTTACACTAAAAGACAAAACAGTTTTAATTAAAAACTAATTAAACTAAGATTAAATCTAAAAAATAGATAAAAAGATGAATAGTGAAACTTTTTTAAACTAAAAATCTTAAAATAATATTCTTAAACTAAGAAAATTTTTAAAACTAAAAAATGTTGAAATTTTACACTAAAAGACAAAAACAGATTTAATAAAACTAATTAAAATTGCATTAAAAACTAGAAAATAGCAAATGAACAGTAAACTGAAAATAAACTCAAGGAAAAATCATAAAATAAAATAAGAAATCAAGGAAAATTGAAATGGACTGAAAACACCTTAAAAAGTTCACTAAGGACAAAAAACAAGAAATCTGAAAGTGACACTTGCTTGGACTTTTTTCCTTTTGCAAAGCAGTGGGAACGAAACAACTAGCAGTGAGAAAATTCTTCCCACTGCTCTAAGCATAAAACAGATCTAGTGCTTTTATAGCTTATATCTTTTTTTATTGAGTTTTGCTTGGAACCAAAGTGTGACAACCCCGGTTTTGAGGTTCGTCACTTAGTCTTATTTTTGGGGTATTTTGTGTGACTATGTGATTTATGTGATTTATGTGTTTATATGTGTGATTTTGGGGATGAGAATGGACGAAATAAGGTACATGATTTGTAAATCATGGTATGGGTGGAAATGAAATGAATTGAAATAAGTTCATAAATGAACTGCGGGAAAGTTTGGATATCGTTTTTACAAGGTTTCGTGTATGTATCGTATGTTGTATGAATGTATTAAGTACATATTATATGGTTAGGATAAGTTTTAGAGATACTTTCCATAATTAGAAACTTTTGGAAATGACGTGTAGTTCGGAAATTACGTAGAAAGTCGAAAAATTAGCGAATAGGTGTCCGGTTTTGATCCGGAAGGGTCTAGATGTTAACTAATGGTAATTATAAGTTAATAACAACTAAATTAATAAAATAATGAAGGGGGAGTCGGGATTGTGGGCCCCATAGCAGAATATTTTAATAAAAAAAGATAATTACCATATAGGAGTCCTAATTGGGCCTAAACTTGATCAGGAGGTTACCAAAGCATATATAAACACCCAAAGACCCCAAAAACGACCCATTCCTTAATTTAAACTCTAATTCAGTCAAATAGCAATGGATGATCAAGAAGAGTCGAATTTATGCTCAGGATTTAAAGGTACGTAATTAAACTAGGTTGATTAACATTAATTTACGTATTTGTAACCTATTATGATGGATTAGGGTTTGAGATTCATAATTTTTGATTAGGTTTGGTTAATGATCTGTAATTAATAATGTAATTAATGTGTTTTTATCATTGGAAATCGTTTTTAGGTTTTAATTAGGGTTTATGTATGATTAATTAGATTAATTATGAGAAAATCATTTTTAAAAAAACTGGGCAGAGTTTTGGTCCATTATTTTGATCATATCTAGAGTTCTAGGAACATTCATGATGCGACCCAAGTACCCCTGAAAAGGTAATTGAGTTTTCTTTCTAATGCAAGAAACGAGAACTAAATTGGAGGTAGGGAGGTGGGTCAAAAACAGGTTACAACAGGCGGAGGTCAAAACAGCTTTTGGGACAGCGGGTTTTCAATTTGTGTTTTAAGGTGATTGGGGTACTTAGAAGTACAATTGAACCCTCTAATATACGTGGGAGTTGTTTTATATACTAAATAACAGACCTGGAGGAGGGATAAAATGGGTTAGGGTACGACCCCCTAATCATAACGAACTTTTTATATGTTCAAAATCTAAAAAATTTGGATAGACAGAAGTATATATATATATATATCGAGGCCTTAACAGTAGCTTTAAGGTTGGGTCCAAAGGGAGGACTTAGCTAAAACATGTAAGGGCATAGGGTTTCTTTTACGGAGAGCATGGATTTGGTTAGGTTGGCGTTTGGCTAATAGTTTGATGACTAAAAACCGGGACTGTTTTAGGAGAAAAGTAAACGAGATAGGTATCAAGTTATACTAAGTTAAGGACTTGTTAGGACGGGAAATGTAATGCTTAGAGAATATAAACGGGGTATATATATAGGATAATGTTAGATATCCATCATAGGTTAATGAATAATTTTAGTATTTGGTTCATGTATTGATTGGGTGCATTTGTTTGTTAGCTTTTTGCTAGTGCGTGGATTGTTGGAGAAGCTCAATCAGGTGAGTTTCATAGTCACATGTCTTTTTATGATTTGATTTCCAGATGGGATGGAAGAGACACTGTATGGTTTTGTAAATAATGCTGTGAATGTTTTTATGGTTTGTGATGGACTTATGGGTACACTTATGTGATTAACTGCTATGTGATTCTTGATTGTGCTTATGATTTGGATCGGGGGACACATACCGTCTCAGTTATTGTGGTTTGACTTGGTACCAAGGGGATGTTGACAAGGCGGGGCCTTGGGATTGGTTCATAGGTGTATGGGCGCCTATGGGACCATGGTGATTGGTAAGGCTAGGAGCCTTGGAATTATGGTGAATGGTTAAATCTTGAATGTTAGTTGTTAATACATAATTGTAGCACATTGTCCATATATTCTTTTGTTAATGGTTGTTATTCACAGCTCATAACTTGATTTTGGCGTTGGAGTCTAAACCTATGACTCTCACCAACATTATTGTTGACGTGTTTTAGTGTCTCTTTCAGGTGTTAATGTGGTTAAGCGTGAGAACATAAGTGGCTAGGATTGGAGTCGCGTAGGAATGCATTTAGAAGGAGATCCCCGTTCCTTCATAGATTTCTTTTGTTTGATTAAATAAGTGATACTACGAGTACCTTTATGTTGATGTTTGTTTTATTTGTTTGTCTTTGGTAAGAGGTGGGAATTTTATCTACTTACCTAGACTCCTGCATTGTTGAGATATTGTCATGACATTTGTGTCACCTTTTATGATATTTCTAGTTCATATAGTTCGCTCTATAGACAAGCTATTCTTGTGATGATATCCATACGTCGCGCCCTATATTCCGCCATAGTGGGGTGTGACAGAATGGTATCAGAGTCAATGGTTATAGAGAATTAGGTTGCCTAGTATCGTATCCTAGTCTATAGCTTAAGGGTCCTCGCATATAGGCGTCGTAGGAGTATGTGTGGATTTGATATTAATTGAAGTTTTTCTTGATGTTATTGGTTTTTACTTGCGATGTGTGTTAAGTTTTGACTAGTATGGGTTGAACGATAGTAGTTCATACTTAGCAACATGTTATTTTCTTTTCGGGTTGTGACTAGTGCGGGTTGAACCATAATCGTCCACGCTAGTCATTGTTGTATTTTGCTTAAATTGTACATTATAGTACATAATTTGGTACAGGGTCGTTTCTATCTTTTGTTGAGTTATTTTATGTACCTGAGGTATATTATTTTTCTTTTGATGTTTAAGTCATGTTCACTAAGAATCATGTGGTGGTTCGAGTTACTAGGAGTACATGGGTAGGAAGGTTTTAAGGTGTTTCCATTCTGATGGGCGACATGACTTATAATTGATTATGTTTTCGTTTTGGATTTTGTCTATGCTGTTTTAGCTAGACTATAGATTTATGTATTCCAAGAGTTTGACTATGTTATTTTATTAGTTGGAGTTTTTGACCTTATTGTTTATGCTGTTATGTGCTTAGGTGAGTTGATGGATTTATGTGTTATGTGTTGTATTGATTCTTATAAGTGTCATCATAGGAGGGAGTGCATTGGAGAAAGGGTAATTGTATAGGTATGGTGGCCAACATAGTTATACAAGTACCACAACTTCAATGGATTCCTAAGTATGATTGCATGAAAGAGGATTAATACATGCTTGTATAGTAGATGTTGGACGGATTTGAGTATATGTATCCTAATATGCCTATATATGTATGATCCCCTACGATTAACGATTGTATCCTTAGGAGGGTGGCTAGCTCGCTTCTTTTTAGATATTCAACATCCATTGTAGCGTATTCTTCGAGTTTCCTATTTCACGTGTTCGTTTTAAAATGTTTTTTTTGGTTTTAAGTCTATTGAAATACCTTAGGATCTCTTTTGGGATAATGAAATCTTTTGTGTTGAGTCTTACATTTCTTTTGGTGGGTATATATTGAAAAAAAAGACTTAGAAATCTACTATATAGTTAGATAGTTGGTTGTATTCGGTAAAATAGGGGTAGGGTGTAGGAGTCGTGTTTGCAACAAGATATAAAATAAGTTTTTTTTTATGTAATCAACACTTATTTATTTCAAAATCTAAAAGACGTTCTTTAAAATAAAGCAAAATAAAATTTTCCTACTTAAATATTTCATATAAGTGAGTTTAATCGATATACGTCATTTATAATTATTTATACAAGACTAAACAAAGTTCATGAAAATTTCACATACATTTATTTCTTTTCATTCAAAAATGATTACGTTAATTAATAAGATGATTCTTTAGTTTTTAAGAACTAGTATAAAATTGTTTTGGTCATAACTTGTTCATTTTTAACGTTTTTTGGGTGATTCAAAAGCCTAAAATTATGTACTCGGAACGTACTTTTAAAATATTAAGAATGTATAGTCATGGGATGTAATTTGCCTGGTCGAAATTGTTGTACAAGTGTCGGGTTTAAGGTTGAGTTTCGAATAGTAGTTTTTAAACTTAGGATTTGGGATGTTCGGAGTACCTGGTCTTTGAGTTGAGTCTTGTGATCGTCTAGAGGGTTGTTTGTAGATTGTTTGAGTCACATAGATGTGGAGAGGTAAAGAAAAATATTCTTTTATGAAAAGTCGATGTCGTGCAAGGTTTAAAAAAATATGCCACGGGGCGTAATATGTTTGGGTTGCCATTGTGTTTCTTGGATTATTTTTCGTTGTCATGGGTCATTTTGAATTGATACATGTTTTGGGTTTGAGTTTTCTTTTGAGTCTCGTGGTTTTTGACTTGTTTTAACTGGTGCACGTGAAATGTCGTTAGTTATCCATAGTTTAGATTCGTTGGTCGTGTCTGGTGTGTTCGAGATGTAGTTTTGGTTTCGTATTGATTGAGAGCATTGATATAGTCATATGAGAGAATAGTTGGAATGCCCTTTGTGATGGGGAAGGAGTTAGAAGTTCGTAGAAAGGTGAACGAATTTGGTCAGGAGGTCTCTTAAGAGTGCCAAGGGAGATGAATAGAGATTTGTATAAAGCATGGATATTGGCACAAGTAACTCATCATATAGAATGTTGGAACGGGATGTGATATTTCAAAGGTACTAGTGATATTTGTTAGGTATATAATTTTCCGAAAATTTCTTAAGATTTAGTAGGTTTACCTATTATCTTGAAGTAGAACCATGAACAGAGCCAGTAGAAGGAGCAAGATAAGTTGTAGTTAGTGTCTTTCCAAGGCAATTGTTGATGGAATGATTTTAAAGACACGAGTTGTTAGAAATTGCAAGGGATTCAAGATAAAGGTTGAGTTGCGTGGTAGTAAATGTGATGTGAAAGCGGTTGGATGAGTTGATAAGAAGGAGTATCGATCTTTTAGAATGTGTGTAGAATTTCGCGAGTAGAAAGAGGTAGACATTTGTTTGTGTTGCTGCCAAGAGAGGATGCAGGAATGATGTTAAGAATGTTGAATGGACGCTTTTGGGTTTACGGTTATGCATTTGGCTTCACCAAAGCACTAGCGGTTTTCATGGAGTCAATGAAGCGAGTGTGCATGAACGTATATAAACGAGTTGTCATCGGGAGTATCGAAGACATCTTGATCTACTCAAAGTCTAAGAAGGAGAGTGAGGCGAATTATGTGTTGGTTTTGGAGTGGAATTATACGTGAGATTTTCAAGTGTGAGTTTTAGTATTAAGTTTACCATGATGAGTAGTTAGAGATGACGGCATATCATGGAACCAGCAAGGGGCGAAGTGAAAAAGGACGAGGAAGCATTTTGGAGGCTGAAGAGGTGGATTTGATAATGAGCCGATCTTGGCATTATCGGAAGGACTGGATTAATTCGTGAAGCATGACGATAAGTGGATCAAGGATTTGGATGTGTACGAGAGCGACAAAGAAAGGCGATTGCTTATACGTTGCAAGAACTGAAGATTTGGAAGAACTAGATAAGACTTAATTAGTGGAGCTGGATTGTTATATATGCCTAGAATGCTAGAGGCATTTGGGGTACGAGACGTAGAGAATGATCTATACGGATCATGAACGTCTCCAACACATATTCAATCCTCTTGATTGAACATTTGGCAAAGGTGATGGGTGGAGTTAATTGATAAAAGAAAATTGTAAGGCCAAGTACCATCTGGGAAAGGTAAGCATGGTTGATGAGTCATGGAATAAGAAGAAGGAAGTGAAGCTGAGACGAACTTGAACTATATGGATGACGTATTAGGGTGGTTTGGATGAAGGATGTAGGTTGCACGAGTTGAGTTGTCTAAAACAGAGAACGCGACAACTTTATGTTGCGTGGCTTGGACAATCATATGGAGAAAAGGGACGTAGAATATACTTCCTACATAGATAGGAGTAGCTTAGAAAGGGCGATGTAAGGACGAAGTTGGTGGAAGGGATACATAATGAGGTGAGGAATAAGTACGATGAGAGTTGGGTGATAGTCGATAGACTGTCTAATTCATCCTATATTTCAAGAGGAATGAGAAGTCACGTAGTTGAGAAGTTGGAAGGATTGCATACAAATGCGATGGAATAGGCAGTTTTGTGTAAAAGTTAACCTAATAGGTATGGAATGCCTTATGAAGGACTATG
Organism: Glebionis coronaria; assembly: GCA_025667525.1. Taxonomy (NCBI): domain Eukaryota; kingdom Viridiplantae; phylum Streptophyta; class Magnoliopsida; order Asterales; family Asteraceae; genus Glebionis; species Glebionis coronaria. The sequence goes on along the minus strand of CM046874.1, from coordinate 397,420,041 downwards.
GCAAGGGAAGAAACGATGGGAAGCAAGGGTAGTATACCGTTGATAGACTTATGGTTGGTATGAGTATACTATAGGGGTAACTGAGAAAGACGCCTAGAGCTTTGGCGTGCGGTTTGGAGATAGTTGGAGAATTCATTTTATTTAGGAAGAATTCTTCTACAAAGAGAGTCACTAGTGAGAGGGGCGTATTCCTCACTGATGAGAATGTAGGGAATAAAAGAGGATCGCCTAAGTTATTGGCTGAAGATGAGATAGAAGATGGTATGGAAATTAAGATTATGGAGAGACAAGCGAGAAGTAGTATGGAGGAAGCATGGCTTGAGGGAGCAAAGGGTTGTCAAGATAGTGTAGTGATATAGAAGGGATAACCGTTAGGTCTGGTGATATGAAATGTAGTAGAAACTGATGGAGTTAATCCATAGAAGATGAGGTGGATCACTGTTACTGTGGGGTGAAGTTAGAAGCAGTCAACATATTGGACCGGAGTTAGAATGGAAAACTACAAGAGGTGGTGGCAGTGCTTAAGTAGAGGTTGGAAATGGCAAAGGACCGACAAGAGAGCTGTGTGGACAAGAGGGGTAAGCAGTTGGGATTTGAGATTGGGGATAAGGTTATGCTATAGGTTTTACCATGGAAAGAAGTGACGTGGTTTGTGATGAAAGGGAAGTTAACACCTTGAATCATGGGTCCGTTCGAAATCCTTGAAAGGTTTGGACCAGTGGCTTATAGGTTGAGGAATTACTGGGAGAATTTAGTAGTGTGCATGATGTATTTCGTGTATCAAGCATGAGGAAATGCTTAGCAAGAACCGACTTGCAAGTAGCGTTAAATGATATTAGTATGGATACGAGTCTTCGCTTCATCGAAGAACCGGTAGAGATTTTAGGTCGTGAAGTTAAGACGTTGGAAAAAGGGTAATATACCGTAGTTATGGTTAGATGGAATTTGGAACGTGGACTAGAGTTCACGTGGGAACGGGAAGGATTTATGAGGAACAAGTATCCTTATATATTTGCTAATGATGATCCTAAGGAGTAAATCTCGGGACGAGATTTCTATTAGGAGGGAGTGATGTGACAACCCCGGTTTTTGAGGTTCGTCACTTAGTCTTATTTTTGGGGTATTTTGTGTGACTATGTGATTTATGTGATTTATGTGTTTATATGTGTGATTTTGGGGATGAGAATGGACGAAATGAGGTACATGATTTATAAATCATGGTACCGGTTGGAAATGAAATGAAATGAAATGAGTTCAGAAATGAACTGCGGGATAGTTCGAATATCGTTTTTACAAGGTTTCGTGTACGTATCGTATGTTGTATGTATGTATTAAGTACATATTATATGCTTAGGATAAGTTTTAGAGATACTTTCCATAATTAGAAACTTTTGGAAATGACGGTTAGTTCGGAAATTACGTAGAAAGTCAAAAAATTGGCGAATAGGTGTCAGGTTTTGATCTGGAAGGGTCTAGATGTTAACTAATGGTAATTATAAGTTAATAAAAAATAAATTAATAAAATAATGAAGGGGGAGTCGGAATTATGGGCCCCATAGTAGAATATTTTAATAAAAAAAAGATAATTACCATATAGGAGTCCTAATTGAGCCTAAACTTGATCAGGAGGTTACCAAAGCATATATAAAAATCCCAAGACCCCAAAAACGACCCATAAACTTTAAATTAAACTCTAAGTCAGTCAAGCAATGGATGATCAAGAAGAGTCGAATTTATGCTCAGGATTTAAAGGTACGTAATTAAACTAGGTTGATTAACGTTAATTTACGTATTTGTAACCTACTATAATGGATTAGGGTTTGAGATTCATAATTTTTGATTAGGGTTTCTTAATGATCTGTAATTAATAATGTAATTAATGGGTTTTTATCATTGGAAATCATTTTTAGGTTTTAATTAGGGTTTATGTATGATTAATTAGATTAATTATGAGAAAATCGTTTTTAAAAAAACTGGACAGAATTTTGGTCCATTGTTTTGATCATATCTAGAGTTCTAGGAACATTCATGATGCGATCCGAGTACCCATGAAAAGGTAATTGAGTTGATCTTTTAATGCAAGAAACGAGAACTAAATTGGAGGTAGGGAGGTGGGTCAAAAACAGGTTACAACAGGCGGAGGTCAAAAAAGTTTTTGGGACATCGGGTTTTCAATTTGTGTTTTAAGGTGATTGGGTTACTTAGAAGTACAATTGTACCCTCTATTAAACGTGGGAGTTGTTTTATATATTAAATAACAGAGTTGGAGGAGGGCTAAAATGGTCTAGGGTACGACCCCCTAATCATAACGAACATTTTGTATGTTCAAAATCAGTAAAATCTTGATAGACAGAAGTATAGATATATATATCAAGGCCCTAACAGTAGCTTTAAGGTTGGGTCAAAAGGGAGGACTTAGCTAAAACATGTAAGGGCATAGGGTTTCTTTTACAGAGAGCATGGATTTGGTTAGGTTGGCGTTTGGCTAATAGTTTGATGACTCAAAACCGGGACTATTTTGGGAGAAAAGTAAACGGGATAGGTATCAAGTTAAACTAAGTTAAGGACTTGTTAGGGATGGGAAATGTAATGCTTAGAGCACATAAACGAGGTATATATATGGGATAATTTTAGATATCCATCATAGGTTGATGAATCATTTTAGTATTTTGTTCATGTATTGATTGGGTGCATTTGTTTGTTAGCTTTTTGCTAGTGCGTGGATTGTTGGAGAAGCTCAATCAGGTGAGTTTCATAGTCCTATGTCTTTTTATGATTTGATTTCCAGATGGGATGCAAGAGACACAGTATGGTTTTGTAAATAATGATGTGAATGTTTTTATGGTTTGTGATGGACTTATGTGTACACTTATATGATTAACTGCTATGTGATTCTTGATTGTGCTTATGATTTGGATTGGGGGACACGTACCGTCTCAGTTATTGTGGTTTGACTTGGTACCAAGGGGATGTTGACAAGGCGGGGCCTTGGGATTGGTTCATAGGTGTATGGGCGCTTATGGGACCATGGTGATTGGTAAGGCTGGGAGCCTTTGAATTATGGTGAATGGTTAAATCTTGAATGTTAGTTGTTAATACATAATTGTAGCACATTGTCCATATGTTCTTTTGTTAATGGTTGTTATTCACAGCTCATAACTTGATTTTGGCGTTGGAGTCTAAACCTATGACTCTCATCAACATTATTGTTGACGTGTTTTACTGTCTCTTTCAGGTGTTAATGTTGTTAAGCGTGAGAACATAAGTGGCTAGGATTGGAGTCGCGTAGGAATGCATTTAGAAGGAGATCCCCGTTCCTTTTTAGATTTCTTTTGTTTGATTGAATTGGTACTACGAGTACCTTTATGTTGATGTTTGTTTTATTTGTTTGTCTTTGGTAAGAGATGCGAATTTTATCTACTTACCTAGACTCCTGCATTGTTGAGATATTGTCATGACATTTGTGTCACCTTTTATGACATTTCTAGTTCATATAGTTCTCTCTATTGACACGCTATTGTTGTGATGATATCCATACGTCACGCCGCATATTCCGCCATAGTGGGGTGTGACACAAAGGCAACCCCACACTCAGTGGAGTGTGGGGAGTCAATACAAACAAGAAAACAAACACTTACAAGCAACAAATCTCACAAAATCAGGCAATTACAGTTACTGTGTACAGAAAAAGGGGTCTGGGTGGTGTTGCTGATGTGTTTGGCAATCTGGTGATTTTTGAGTGGGCAAATCTTAATACAACCCTATCCAAACTACATAACAACTAGCATACAACCCTAAAACTAACTTATACCTAACTGATGATCAAATTCTATCCACCAAAATCAAAAATTTAGGGTCTTAAGGGCCTACTGATGGTTTTAAGCTGTTTTCATGCAAACTTGAAACTTGTAAACACAGCCTAGAGACCAACCTTAACAAACTACAACTCAAACCTATCTAACCAGACAAAAAGGAGTTTTCTGAAGTAAATATGGACAATTTGTTGTCACCCAAATAGTTTTTAACCATATTATGCGAACACCTCCTTATCTACTAATTTGGAAAATGAACATAGAACTTGCATTCAAATAAGACTAAAAATCATGTAAACCACCAAGAACATGCATCAAAAGTAAAAAGACCACATAATAAACAAAATAAATCTACACAACTAGCAGCATTCACAATATCTTAATAAAAATTGTACAAATCGCCTAAAATGAGGTTTCAAAGCCCATACCTTTCTTGGCTTGGTTCAAGCTAAAAAGATTTCGCTGAGTGCCTTCTCAAATCAAGTGGTATAATGGAAAGGAGATGTTTGCAAGAGAGACACGTGTAGAGAAGAGATCTAATATCTTCACTTAAGAAAAGGAAAATGAAATATGCCTTGTTGTTTGTACCTGTTATGAATACACAACACAAAAACACTTCAAGTGCATAAAATCCAACAAGATTTCAGTTGTCAAGTGAAATCTTGTTGCTTTTATGCATAGTAAGCACTAATCAGTTAATCAAAATAAAGAAACAGATTTTTGACAAAGCTTTTAAGACACAAACTTTTGAAAACTCAATCTTTTGAAACCAACCAAAAAGTAACTATGAGCAAAAGGGTAACTTATGGGCTTATCTTGTCAGGATAAGCTCATAAGCCAGCTTTTGACTTATAGGATCTCAAAACGAGCTTATGCCAAAAAAACCTTTGAGTAAGAATTTTGATGACAAAACTACTATTACTTTTCCAGAAAACTTTAATCACTACACTACTAAAAACATAAAACAGGAACTGAACTTATGCAAATTTAACTCAAAATACTTTAACTATTCATTAATAAGAAAAAAATTACATAAGTTGGAACCAAGCAATATGAGCACATGACACTCATAATTATACACTAAACCCTAATACATAGAAAATCCAAAAATGCCCCTTGACTTGGAATTTTGAATTTTGTCAAAATCGGATTCATGTGATTGTCCTTGTGCCAGCAGTGTTTGAATGAATCCTGACCTTTAAACTTTTATTGGAGGAGTCATCTATCGATCTTGGACCCTTGGATAGCTGGGAGATGCATTCATTGCTAATTTTGGAGAAGCAGGGGAACATGGTGTGAGGCACAGGGATGACATGGAGGGTATTTGTGGGTGGGTTGTGTTCATAATACAGTTAATCAATGATCGGGAGAGTTTAACCAAAAACCCCTTTGGTTTGATCAACATTCGGATTAGGGTTTATCAGTTCTTAAGTATGTGTTTAATCCGAAAGGGGGGGGTTAGCTGTTTAGAGGGAAAATATATATTAATTAAATCGGTTTAAAAATTAATAAATATATATTTTTGGTTAGTGGGGTGGGTTGACTGGGAGGTGGCAGTCAAAATGAGGTGGCAGTTTGAGAGTGGTGGGAAGGTGGTAGTGGGGTGATGTCGCGAGAGGGTATTGGGTAGGGATAGTTTGGTTGTTTGGGTTAAATAGGTCCTTGTACTCACACGACTTCTTTAAATCAAGTTTGCAACAGATGCTTTGACTATCCTTTGTATTTAAGTTTCACCAACTTGTCAAATTTGGCAAGGCAATTGTATGAACTTTTATCAAGGACTAATCATGCAACTTTTGCATTCTTCAAGGGGTTTTCTTGCACATTCTTGCCATTTTAGGGACCCATATGCAATTTTTAGGTTTTACAAGGGTTTAAAATGACAAGTTTTCAATAGTTGAGGGACCAATCTTGCCAAATCTTCAAACTTCAAGGACATTTTTGGAAATTCATTTCTCGGGCCCGGTTCTTTGTGCGGCTTCGTTTCCCGTGTTCGTTTTTGCTTGATTCTTGTGATATTTTGTTGATTTCATGATATCCGTACCTAAAATACACAATAAACAAACACAAGCATATTTTTGGGTATTTTGATGATATTTTAAGCGTTTTATGCCCGATTTGGACGATGAGACTATGTATAATTACAGTCTTATCAATATGTCAAAAAGAACCATTGAATAATCATCAAATGGCAAGAAATACCCTTTGAAATACTTTTGCAAAAGTTTTGTGGCCAAAATCAAAGAAATGAAACTTGTTTATAAAGGGAATTCGGATTGTGCAAGCTTCAAACACAAATGAAAAGAAGAAAAGAGATGAGGGGTATTAACTGCCAAGACACATGCCCCACTCAATCTATTCAACCAATCACCAGCCACCAAATTGACACATCACTTCCCACTCACACCCGTTTATAACTAACCCCTAATTAGTTATTAATATTGGGCGGTTAACACTTTTTCAAAAACAAAACCAGATTAAACCCAACTATTCATCACATGAACACAAATTGGGTATTTGTGTTTAAGCCACAATTACAGCCTAATCACCTCCAGATATTTGATTAAGGTTCTTACTAACAAAACCCAACTCACACATTACATGCCACATCACCCAAGAGCTCACATGAAACCTCCCCTACACATGTTTTTGGGGAAAATGACAAACCTTGGCAGCAAATCAACAAACCACATTCAAGCTTACATTTTAAGCTTGTTTTGAGCCCTTTGATCAAATTCCACCCAGCTAGCATCAACAAAACGCCAAGAAGACTTCACATGTTAAGCAAAAATTCAAAAACCTCAAGGGAAATTCTGGAAGTTCATAACTAGGGTTTCACTTTATTTTTCAGCTTTGTAGGACTTGTAAAGCTCTATATAAAGCCTCTAGATCACAACATTTACTTTTGCTCTTGGTTTTTCTTTTGGTCAAGAATCTGTAAATCCTTTGTTCAAAGTAATGTAAAAGTGTATGATATCTTTGACGAATTCCAAGTGCCATTCTCATTTACTTATTGTTATTGGTTCTAGTTTTTGATTGTGAAGTTTCAAAACTTGTTTTTAAAGTTTGTGCAAGAAATTTCAAAAGTTTCAAAATCTGATATTTTTCTAAGTTCTTTGTTCAAACCCTTGGAATTTTTGGGTCAAAGGTTGATCACATCACCCTGATAAGAATATTATCAAGGTGAGGTGAGATCTTGGCTTGGGGATAATCAAGGAGTGGGGTACAAAGCTTGAATCAATCAGTTTCATTTTTCATTTTCTTTTTCATATAATCTGTTTATTTCTAACCTTGTTATTCTTAGCAGCTTATTGGAATCTTGTGCCTTGTTAAGCTAGGCACATAAGCTCAAATATTCGTGAGTGTGGATGTGCATTAATGAGGTTTGAACCTTTTATCCCAAAAATCTGTTAAAGTCTTGGTTTGGAGTGAATTGGTATTCTGCCGTTGTATGTGTTGTTCTTGGTGCTTGAATCTTGTTGAATATGCTTGAGAATGATGTTATGATGTTTATCTAGGCTTGGTCTAACCTGAAACGTTTTAGACTTCATAAATTTTGATTTTGAAAAGTTAAAAGGGTGTTTGGGATTACTGCATGCTTGTGTGTTGGGTGAATTTTGGTTAGTGTAAAGGCTTGATATGAGTTTGTTCTTGTTTAGACATAGTAGTTAAGTATTTATCTGCATGTGTTGTGGCTTATAACTCATAAATCAATCAAGTGGCTTTAAAATCTTGAATACTTGTTGTTTTTGCCTGTGGTTTTCTGGACACCAAGATCTAAGGGTATACTAGGGCTAACAAGTGCTTAAACATAGTATATGCAACCTGTTAAAGAGATTTGAAGCTCTAAAATTAGATATGTGGTCAAGTAGTTCAGCAAAACTTGTTCTTGCCTGTTTATTGTTCATCAGTAACCTGCATAAGCTTAAATCTAGATCTAAACTTGAAACCAATGCATGAAATGAGTTTCCTTGTGTTTAATTAAGTTTATTTAAGCTTGTGTATGATTTTGGTGGTCTGTGGTTAGCTTATCTTTGCTTAAACTACTTATTTCCTCAAAACTAGTTATTGTTCAAGTCTGGATCATATCTGGTGCTTTATTGACTTAACTGTACTATCTGACTTGGTGAATTTGTGGTTGTTTGATTGTTCTTGACTCCTTATAACCCATTGGTTATAAGGGTGCCTTTGCGTTCACTGAATCCAACAAAAATCCACATAATACAAAAAGTCAAAGAAGTCAAGCAGTGGCAACTTTTCCCACTGCTGGACACCCAAAACTAGCCACTTCTAGTGCAATTTTTCAAACAGCTTATCAATAAGCTATAATAGCTTATTTAGACCTGCAACAACTTTGTTTTTCTAATCAATCTTCCTTAATTGACCCATTTGACTATTCTGGAAGCATTTGAGACTTTGACTTTTAGGTTTGACTAGAAAACCAACTTAGTTGACTTTTACATAAGTTCTTATTTGCTTTTTCCAGCTTATTCGTTGTGGTTTTTGGAAATCTTTTTGATTATTAAGCTTAGTTAAGTGATTTGAAACATTTTGCAAAAAGAATTAGCCCTTGAATTGGTCTAGAACTCGAAAATGATTATTTTGTTGTTTTGTGTAGAGAGTTTTTGCTTATTTCAGGCTTATTTCTTGGGCTTATTCAAAAATTCTTTTTACAAAAGGCTTATGGAGGTCAAGATAAGGACGTGTGTGAAATTACTGCTTATGGCATTGGCTTATAGCTTAATGGGCCAAAAAGCTCATTAAGGATAAGCAGTTTTGAAATAAGTTGTGATAAGCGCATTTTCCGCTTTTAGGCCTTTGGAATTTTGTGTTTAAAATTGAATTTTAAGCTTGGCTAGAAGTTTTGGGCCACTTTTGTGACCATTTTTCTTATTGGGCCAATTTGAGCCCATTAAGGGGTCTGTTTTATTATTTGGCCCATTTCGAGGCCCATTAGGGGTAATTTGGTCATTTCAAGTTCATTTTCTGTTTATTCAAGTTCAATTTAACTAGTCTGCAAGTTTTTTAGAATTTTTTTTATAAATTTTGGATTTAAATTAATATTTTATTATTATTTTATTATTAAAATTAGCTTTTAATATTTTTGCAACTTTTTGATTTTTCCTAGGTTAAAAACATTAAGTTAGGATTTTTAAAATTTTTTAGATTAATTTTCTTGTCATTTAACTAATTTTTAGGATTATTTTAATATTTTTATAGTTTTTAATCATTTTTAAATAGTTTTAATTAATTTTTAATTTTCCAAAAATAGTTTTTAGTTTAATTAAGTTATTTTAGAGGTTTACAAATTGAAAAATCTCATTTTGGGCTTCTTGTTAATTAAATTGATTTTTTGGGCTTTAATTACCATTAAAAAATTATTATTTATTTAAATAAAATGTTTGAGTATTTTTGATATTTTGTAAACTCTAATTACGTTTTTAGGATTTATTGCAATTTTCTAGGAATTTTTAGGATAATTTTTAAATTTCGTCATATTTTACGATTTTACGTGTACGACTTTCGTCTTAGTGTAATTTTAATCGTAACCGTCATCCTTTTCTCTTTTTTTTCTTCATAATCATAATCACAAACATTTAATCATTCTTAACACACAAACCAAGCCTCCTTGAGAACGAACTCACAACAAGGGTCATTTGTGCACGGTTTTCCTAAATCGTCGTACTTACCCTAATTACGCCTTTTTCCTAAAAGACGTATTACTACCACTATCACCGTACCTAAAATAAACATTGAACAAACACAAGCATATATTTGGCATTTTTATGATATTTTAACCATTTTAAGCCCGTTTTGGACGATGAGACCATGTATAAAAGCAGTCTCATCACTCCCCCATACTAAACCATTGTCGTGCCCTCACGCAATGCTAGAATAAAGTATCTTAGCACCTCCAAAATTCATTTTTATGGACTTTTATTGAATCATAAACTATACTACCCTACTACTACTTGCTACTACTTGCGTTTTAGACATAATGTACGATTTTCATCGCAAAATGGGACGTTTAGGTTCATAGAACAAGAACACGTGAATGCTTCGTTAGAAATAATTCCTTCGTCCTCGATTTCACCCAATTCCATGCCAAGCGTGTAATGAGATCATTGTCATTATAACTTAGTAATGCTATCACAACTCATATGCCCTAATCACGTACTTAGACTCCCTTAATCCTAAGTGGTATCTCTTATATTTTATTTTTCTCTTGAATGTTCACGAGGATACATTGTTTGACTTATGCGATGATAGAGATTAAGGTTCAAAAATAGAGTCATAACGATGTAACCAAGACCATCGAATTAATAACCCCCCGAATAGACAACGATGTCAAAAAATTAAGTCAACAAGAAGGATCGATAAGCACGGTTTTATAACGGTTTTGGACATGAGACTTATTACCAAGACTTTTATACGTCCCCTAACGGATGGGCCTTACCCCCTAACGGATGGGCCTTATTATCATAGGTTTACCTCCATCTTTTATTCAACTCCGCCATGGAGCTTTTATTATGACTTCGGTCTTGCCTTGCCTTTTATTTAACCTCGCCATGAGGTGTTTATTATGGCCAAAGACGTATATCCTCACGCTAGAGCGAATTTTGGATCTTTAAAGCTTCAAAATTAAGGCTTAATCACTTTCAATTTGGGCATAGATTTTTCGGCCTTGGGAGCTTCGAATTTTTGCTAAATTTAGGTGAGCACTTGAAATCTTATTATTAGGTGAAGCTTTCGATTATTCGGGTTGCCAATACTTCAAAACCGTGACGCTGGCGATAGCTTAATGTTTTCCCAATTTAATTACATGGAAGCTACTAGAAAAGACTAGAAACCAACAATAAAGACTAAACCACTAAGTCAATACTTATTAGCAAAATATATATACAAGCGAAGGGAGAATAAGCAAACAACTAAAACACATGAGTTTTTGAAAGAATACGAGTACTCTACGTTTAGCATAGTAACTTATAATTAACTCTATCATTTCTAGTCCTCATTTAAGAGACTTAGCCTAATATAAGTTAAGGAATCGAAGCTAAGTGCTCAACACGCACGGTCGAGTAAAAAATTACTCTTATTCTCGCCATCGGAGAATCTACATTCGTGTCTTCAAACACTTATGAAACATGAGAAAAAAATTTAAAATTTTGCCATTTTTAGCCTTATTTTGAAACAAAACGATAAAAAAAAGGATGAAAGTTGGAAAGCGTGAAGGTTTGGCAAGGCAAGTATCTATTCACCCCCATACTAAAGTTAAACATTGTCCTCAATGTTTCTAGTCTAAGGGTAGAATACCCCATACTAGAGACATAGTCGAATGCTTAATCTAGCATGGAAAGGGGGGAACCATTAAATCAATAGCCGTTTATGAAGTTTGCTAAAAACCTAAGGTTAGAACAATCAAGGAAATATCATATGGATATCCAGAAATTCTTCAAAGCAAACGATCGAGTGCTCACGTAAAACGAACACGAGAGGCTCCAATCGTGAAGATAATGATCATCTAAAAACCACATACCACAAACAACCACAGAACAAAGGTTGGAAGGGCACAAATCCCCTCACGTAAGCTACATTAGAAAGCGATAATATGTACATGGATAAGCATGGGTCTCCCCCACGATGCACCTCGTTTTTGATTACCGGGTCAAGAGCTCGACTCGATCCCCTCAATACTATTTATGATTGGGGAAGGTGACTTGGTCGAGCTAGTTCAAAGAAGGAACTTACCCACCAAAGTAGTGCTTCAACCTATGGCCATTCACCTTAAAGTTAGAACCATCATTTTGAGCTAGCTCGATGGTCCCGTAAGGAAACACTTGGGTAATGGTGAATGGTCCGGACCAAGGGGACTTCAACTTGCCGGAAAATATTTTTAATCTTGAGTTAAAAAGCAACACTTGATCTCCAATGTTAAAAACCCGGTTTTTAATTTTTAAATCATGAAACTTTTTGGTTTTCTCTTTGTAAATCAATGAATTTTCATAACAAATTTCCCTCAATTCATCTAATTCATTCAATTGCATTTTCTGGTGTTTTCCTGCGGTCTCAATGTCATCATTACAATGCTTTAGGGCCCAATAAGCTTTGTGTTCGAGTTCAATTGGCAAGTGACAATTCTTCCCATACACAAGCTTGTAAGGAGTGCACCCAATGGGCGTCTTATGAGCGGTACGAAAGACCCATAAAGCATCATCTAACTTATCCGACCATGATTGTCGGTTCTCTCCTATCGATCTCTCCAAGATCATCTTCAACGTTTGGTTTGAAACCTCGACTTGCCCACTCGTTTGCGGGTGATAAGCCGTAGAAAGCCGATGTGTAAACCCATACTTTTTTAGAACCCTTTCGAATTGGTTAGTACAAAAATGGGTTCCACGATCGCTTATGATAAATGAGGGGTTCCAAACCGAGAGAATAATTGCTTCAAAAACTTGACTACCACACGAGCATCGTTCGTGGGAAAAGCCTTAGCTTCTGCCCACTTGCATAGGTACTCAACGGCGACAAGGATGTACTTATTACTACGAGATGATGGGAACGACCCCATAAAATCAATTCCCCAAACGTAAAAGATCTCACACACTTGGATGATATTTTTGTGGCATTTCATCGTTTTGTGAGGCTTTGCCTTGACGTTGGCAAGAGTCACACGACTTGACAAGTGCGTGCGCATCTCGGTAAATAGTAGGCCAAAAGAAACCGGCATCAAAGACCTTCTTCGCCGTGAGATTAGCACCATGGTGACCACCCGTGGGTCCCTCATGACAAGCTCTAAGGATATTAGAAGCTTCGGTGCCAAACACACAACGTCGAATAATTTGATCCGCACAAGTCCGAAATAGATAAGGGTCATTCCAAAATTAGAACTTGACGTCACGAAAGAATTTTCGCTTTTGTTGAGTCGTCATACCCTTAATGATAAAGTTGCCCGCATGGTAATTTGCGATGTCCGCAAACCATGGGGTGGATGAGTCTTTCTTAGAATTCACTATACCAAGTGTCTCGAGAGGAAATGTTTCGGGGATTTCCTTGTTCTCGTACACACTTTGGTGAGGATCTTCCAATCTAGAGAGATGATCGGCCGCAAGATTCTCGACTCATTTTTTTGTCAAGTATTGTGACATCAAGTTCTTGTAGGAGGAGAATCCAACGAAGCAATCTTGGCTTTACATCTTGTTTCGCCAAGAGATACTTGATTGCCGAATGATTCGTATACATGATGCATTTGGTCAAGACAAGATAAGGTCAGAATTTCTCAAAGGCATACACCACGGCAAGGAATTCCTTTTCCGTTGTGGTATACTTAAGTTGAGCCTTGGTCATCGTCTTGCTAGCATAGTGAATAGGAAAGAAGTGCTTTCCATGACGTTGCCCCAAAATAGGCCCCAATAGCGTAATCACTTGCATCACACATAAGCTCAATGGGGAGGTTCCAATTGGGAGAAAAAAGAATGGGAGCTTCGGTAAGTTTCCTCTTAAGGATTTCAAAGGCTCGTACACAATCTTCGTTAAAGACAAAAGGAGCATCTTTTTCGAGGAGGTGTGTGATAGGTGTGTAAACACCCATCCTTTTACTGGCTAAAACAAGACCAAAACACGTATTTAATATCATTTGTTTGGAATTATGCGTGGTTTTTGTGTTTATTGTGTTTTCAGAGTTAACCGGATGATTATTGAAGAAAACATGGGATTGCACGGGGTTTATCAAGGAAAAAGACTAAAGTCGAAGTCTATTGTCCAAGAGATGCAAAAGATTTGAAGTCAATGGGCCTATTTGAAGATTTATCGAAGAAAAGGACCAAAGACGGAAGATTTACATATGTCGAAGAAACTCAAGTCTATTAAACGAAGAAATTAAAAGACGAGTTGAATTCAATCGTCGACAAATCCCGAATCAGAATAAAAAACGTCAACTTTTCTGAAAAGACGAGAAGACAAGAAGAAAGGGATAAAGCCCACTCACCAACCAACCACTAGGACTATAAAAGGATTTTTCCTTCACATTTTAGGGAGTTAGCTTTTTAGCTTTTCTTTCCCAGTTTCTTTGGTTCGTAGCCTCACCAACACCTTTAGGGTGTTTGGTGATTTTTAATTTTCCTTCAATCTTGTAAGTGTTTGATCATTACTATTGTTAACTTTTACGTTAATCTTTCAATTCCAATCTTTCTATCCATCTTGTTCTTCATCATCTTTATTATTGCAAGTTCTTAAGTTTTTATTTGGTTCAAGTTTGATCTTAAAAAGTTGTTGATTTTGTGTTTTTATTGTTGGGATTTGTTGGTTATGATATTGGAATGATTATTGGTTAACTTGGTAAACCCTTTTTGATTATTTGGTTTGATTTTGATTAAAATTCGAGTTCCCTGTTTCTTTTATTTCTGCTACTGTTCTTTATTCCCAGAACTTTCCGAATAGGCTTCAGCTTGATTTCTTACTCGGAATGTTCAGACTTTCCGATTAGCCATTTTATTTTACCTTTATTCGGAATATTTTATATATTCCGAATAGGGCCATTATTCCGCATAGGCCCTGTTATTCCGAATTGAGCATATTTTCCGCATAGAAGAATTTATTCCGCATAGAACATGTTTTCCGAATAGTCTGTTTCTTCGAATAGGACCAGTTTTCCGATTAGCTCAGTTTTTCCGCATAAGGAAACATTCCGCATAGGCCATTTTATTTCGAATAGGATTTCTTTCCGCATAGGATTATATTTTCCGAATAGAGCTTGCATTCAGCATAGGGAATTTATTCCGAATAGGGCTATTTTTCTGCATAAGCTATTTTTCCGAATTAAACTTTTATTCCGCATAGGCCATGTTTTCCGAATAGGACTTATTCCGAATAGGATATTTTTAGTTAGGGTATTTTCCAGTTGATGTTTGGTTTAGCTTTTTAATCCTAGTTTTGCTTTTGAATTGTTTTAAGTTTAAATCGTTATTACTTTATTCATTTCCCTGTTTAGTAGATTAGATAACTAAACCCTTTTTGTCACCAAGAACAAACCTTCCACTTTAAACCGAGATCAATTCGAGAGGATATCGAGAGAATTAAATTGAACTCACACAAAAACCTTGTATCAAATGGCGCCGCTGCCGGCTCTTCTCGTTAAGATCAAAAGTTTTTTGTGAGAACTTGGATTTTGGGATCCGTTCACCGTGAACGTTACTTTTTCATAAAAAATTTTAAAAACACTAAAAAATATAAAATTTTCAAAAATCCTAAAAAGTAAAAAACATAAAAAACAAAAAATATTTTGCTTTGTTTTGCTCTTGTTAGTTCTTTTGCAGGTGTATGCGCACTCGATCCACGTCTTATCAAGAGCCCGAGCCTCTCGATCACTTAGACATGGCCGGTGTACCACCTCCAAACAACAATAATAACAACAACAACCCGCATTTCAACAACATGAACAATAACAACAACAATGAGCCCCTTCCGGATAATCGCCCGATGATTGAATTGCTGCAAGCTCATGTAGATGGCAACACGGATCCAATTGTCATACCTCCAATTGCCGCCAACAACTTTGAGCTAAAATCAGGCTTTATCCAGATGGTCTCCGCTCAACCATTCTTGGGACGTACCATTGATGACCCACACGACCACATCAAGAGATTCTTGCAACTCACCAACACGGTCAAATTCAATGGTGTTCCACAAGAGGTTATCAGGTTACAACTTTTTCCCTTTTCTTTAGAGGGACAAGCCCGGCATTGGCTTGCTAAAGAACCGCCACAGAGTATTCTCTCGTGGACGGATTTGGAAACTAAGTTTATCAATTACTTTTTTCCACCCTCTCGTACTACCGCTTTGCGGAATGAAATCATAAATTTTGAACAAAAGTACGATGAGTCGTTCAGTGAATCTTGGGATCGTTTCAAAGATCTTTTAAGAAAATGCCCACAACATGGTTTAACCAAAGTACATCAAATTAATACTTTTTACAATGGTTTAAGCATGAGTGACCAAGATTCACTAAACAGTGCCTCGGGGGGTAATCTATTGGCTAAGACTTCCAATGCTGCTTGGGACATCATTGAGAATAAATCTCGTGTGTAAACCAAGAGTGTTCGGACCAATGTCGCTAGTGCTAGCACTAAAGACAGCGACAAGCGATTGGACAAAATCACTACGCTTCTTGAATCGCTTGTCACCCACACCGTTAACAACAACAACAACAGCAACGCTAAAAACGCTCAAGTTAACGCTGTCAGCCAACCTTGTGAGATTTGCGGTGGTCCTCACTCTTACACCACTTGTACCGCTACCCAAGATTACCCTGCAGAGAATGTGAATGCAGCATATGGCACCTATCCTCAACCTGCTTATCAAGCCCGTCCTCAAGGTGACCGTAATTTGCTTAGCTACCGCTCTAACAATTATCTTGCCCCACCTGGTTTTCCCCCAAACAACCCAAACCAACAACAAAACCTCAATCGCCCTCCTCAACAACAACAACAGCCTCGTACACCATACATCCCTCCTCACAAGCAGCAACAACCACCTCAACGTAACAACCAAGTTTACCAACAACCTGCTTATCAACCACCCGCATACAATGCTCCTCCCAACCAAACCACCACTGCATTACACCAAGAGGTTGCAACCTACATGAGGACCAATGATGTGATTGTGGAAAATCTCTAACAGGAAGTGCGCAACTTGAAGGCAGACTTGGTCAAGCAAGGAAACGATTTGAGAGCAGACATGAGAAACACGTTGGATAGCCAAACTAATGACTTGAGGAACATGATGGCTGGTTTCTTCCAAGGTAATCAACCCTCTTCTTCGGGTACTCTTCCGAGTAACACCGTTGCGAATCCAAGAGGGGAGATGAAAACAATCACCACCCGCAGTGGTAAAGGTACCAAGGAACCCGAGCTTCCTATACCTCCACCGGTGGTTGTGACTAAGGAGAACGAGTCACCTGCTCCTATTCCTCATCCTTCTACTTTCCCAATTCCTCCGCCTCCTTCACCTTCTACCCCCATTTCCCCACCACCCGTGGTCGTGAGTGATCCTATTACCATAAAGCCTTCTTCTTCATCCAATATACCTTATCCTTCAAGGTTGAGGAAAGAGAAGCAAAAGAGCAAGGATGATATTCAAGTTTCAAACTTTTTCAAAATGTTTAAACAATTGAATTTTAACATCTCCTTTGCCGAGGCTCTCGCTCACATGCCTAAATACGCTAAGATGTTTAAAGATCTTTTGAGCGACAAGGAAAAGCTCCTCGATATTGCCAACACCCAACTTAATGAGAATTGCTCTGGAGTGATCTTAAGGAAATTGCCAACCAAGCTTGGTGATCCGGGTCGTTTCTTAATTCCTTGCAATTTCCCGGGAGTAGAGAATTGCATGGCCCTAGCCGATCTAGGTGCCAGTATTAATCTTATGCCTCTAAGCGTTTGGAAGAAATTATCTCTCCCAGAGCTAGTCCCCACCAAAATGACTTTGGAATTAGCTAATCGTACGGTTGCTTATCCAGTGGGGATAGCAGAAGACGTCATTGTAGGAGTCGACAAATTCACCTTTCCTGCTGATTTCGTTGTCGTCGACTACGAGATGGACCCCCGTGTGCCACTAATTGTTGGTCGTCCATTCTTGAGGACCGATCGCACTCTCATCGATGTTGAAGCCGGTGAGCTTATCATGAGAGTGGGTGACGATAAAGTAGTCTTCAACATGGGAAAGCTTTCTAAACAGCCTTATTCTTACGAGAGTGTTAATTATATTGACGTTCTTGATGAGGCTTGTGAAGAACACTTCAAAGATGCTTGTAAAAGTATTCCTACCTCTCTTCCCAATGTTGAGACCGTTTCCTCTATCGACTCATCACTGTCTCTATTTGGAGAAAGTGATTTCCTTTGGAAAGATTTGGAAGCCACCATGGGAGATGTGCATTTAGACAACGACGATTCTACTACCAATTGGGATGAAGATCTCCGCCTCATTCAAAACCTTCTAAAAGAAGACAATCCTTCTCCTCCATCCCCCACGGTCATTGCTATCGATACTCCGACTTCGAATACGCCTCCCGTCGAAAATCCTCCGGATTTAGAACTTAAGGAGTTGTCGCCCCATCTCGAGTATGTGTTCCTTGAAGAAGAGAAGACGTCGCCCGTCATCATCGCAAAGGACCTAAAAGAAGAAGAAAAATCCCGACTTGTTGCCGTATTGAAAAATCACAAGAAGGCTATTGCTTGGAAGATTTCGGATATTCGTGGAATTGATCCTCACTTCTGCACACACAAAATTCTCATGGAGGACGACTTTAAGCCCACAATTCAAAGCCAACGAAGGGTGAATCCAAAAATCCATGAAGTCATCAAAACAGAGGTTATAAAACTTCTTGATGCGGGTATGATTTACCCTATTTCGGATTCACCATGGGTTAGTCCAATCCATTGTGTGCCCAAGAAGGGCGGAATAACCGTTGTTCCCAATGAACACAACGAGTTGATTTCCACTCGTCTCGTTACTGGGTGGAGAGTTTGTATAGACTACCGCAAACTCAATGATGCCACGAGAAAGGATCATTTCCCTCTACCTTTTATGGACCAAATGCTTGAACGTTTAGCGGGTAATGAATATTACTGCTTTCTTAATGGTTTCTCGGGTTACTTCCAAATACCCATCGATCCCCAAGATCAAGAGAAGACTACATTCACTTGTCCCTATGGCACATTTGCTTACAAAAGAATGCCTTTTGGCTTATGTAATGCGCCCGGGACTTTCCAAAGGTGCATGTTAGCTAACTTCCATGACATGGTTGAACAAACCATGGAAGTCTTCATGGATGATTTCTCGGTCTTCGGGGATTCTTTCTCTTCTTGCCTTGCCAATTTGGAACGTATGCTTAAGCGGTGCGAAGACACTCGCCTTGTTCTGAATTGGGAAAAATGCCATTTTATGGTAAAAGAAGGCATCGTGCTGGGACACAAGATTTCCAAAGCCGGTCTTGAAGTAGACCGTGCTAAAGTCGATGTTATCGCCAAGTTGCCTCCACCTTCAACCGTGAAGGGTGTGAGAAGTTTCCTGGGTCATGCGGGCTTCTACCGTCGATTCATAAAAGATTTTTCTCAAATCGCTCGCCCGATGACCCACCTCTTGGAAAAAGATACTCCTTTTATCTTTTCCAAAGAGTGCCTTGAAGCCTTCAACTTGCTTAAGGATAAGCTTACTAAGGCACCCGTCTTGGTTACCCCTAATTGGGAACTTCCCTTTGAGTTGATGTGCGATGCTAGTGATTATGCTATTGGAGCGGTTCTGGGACAAAGAGTGAACAAACACTTCCAACCAATCCATTACGCTAGCAAGACAATGACGGGGGCACAATTGCATTATACGACAACAGAAAAAGAGCTTTTAGCTGTTGTCTATGCCTTTGAAAAATTCCGCCCCTATCTTGTCCTTTCTACAACAATCGTATATACCGATCATTCCGCGCTGAAGTACTTGTTGACAAAGCAAGATTCCAAACCAAGACTTCTTCGCTGGGTTTTGCTGCTCCAGGAATTTAAAATCGAAATTCGCGATAAAAAAGGAGCTGAAAACCTAGCCGCGGATCATCTCAGCAGACTTGAGGATCCTTACCAGGGGGATCATCCGAACAAAGAAATCAATGATTCTTTTCCCTTGGAGACCTTAATGTCTATCAACTTGACTCCTGATGAAACCCCGTGGTTTGCGGACTTTGCAAACTACTTGGCGGGTGGAATTCTCAAGGAAGGGTTGACGTCTCAACAAAAGAAAAATTTCTTCACCGACATTAAGACTTACTTTTGGGACAACCCTTACTTATTCAAACAATGTGCCGACCTGATTATTCGCTGATGTGTTGATGGACCGGCAGCTTCGGAAATCCTTGATGCTTGCCACAAAGGACCAACCGGTGGTCACTTTGGTCCCAACTACACCGCCAAAAAAGTGTTTGATTCGGGATTTTATTGGCCCTCCATATATCGTGACGCTCACGATATGGTTAAAAGATGTGATGTGTGCCAGAAACAAGGCACGATCACACATAAAGACGAGATGCCTAAGAATTTCATTCAAGAGTGTGAAATCTTTGATGTTTGGGGTATCGACTTTATGGGGCCATTCCATTCTTCTAAAGGAAACAAATACATCCTTGTAGCCGTTGACTACGTCTCCAAATGGGTTGAAGCCAAAGCTTTACCCACTAATGACGCAAGGGTGGTTTGTAACTTTTTGAAAGCTCTCTTCGCTAGATTCGGTGTGCCTCGTGCCATTATTAGTGATCGTAGGACTCATTTTTGCAATGACCAATTCGCAAGAGTCATGGCTAAGTACGGTGTAAACCATCGTCTTTCCACAGCCTACCACCCACAAACTAATGGCCAGGCTGAAATATCCAACCGAGGAATAAAGCGAATTCTGGAAAGAACCGTGGGAGAGCATCGTGCCTCATGGGCTGATAAACTTGATGATGCTTTGTGGGCTTTTCGTACTGCATACAAGACTCCGATTGGTTGTACACCATATCGTCTTGTGTACGGGAAAGCGTGCCACCTCCCCATTGAGTTGGAATACAAGGCTTACTGGGCCTTGAAGTGGGCTAATTTTGATATCAACAAAGCCGGTGACCTACGCAAGATCCAACTCAATGAGCTCAATGAACTTCGGAATGAGGCTTATGAAAATTCTTTGATCTATAGGGAAAGAACTAAGCTCATTCACGACTCCAAGATCAAAAACCGAGAGTTCCATGTTGGAGACAAAGTCTTACTTTTTAACTCTCGGTTGAAAATCTTTTCGGGCAAGCTCAAATCTCGTTGGTCCGGCCCATTCACCATTGCCCAAATTTTTCCATATGGTACTCTCGAGCTCGCTCAACCTAATGGACCTAATTTTAAGGTGAATGACCAACGAGTGAAGTTGTACTTTGGTGAGGACACCTCTCAGGAGGTGATTCCATCCCTCACCACGTTCCCCATGAACTAATTTTGGGTCGAGTCAGGCTCGTGACTCGGTTATCAAAAACAAGCGCTCCTCGGGAGGCAGCCCGAGTATCTATCCTTTTATGTTTTAACCTCCTAAGTGTAGGGGAGCCTCTATAGGTCTTTCTCTTTATGTGGTGATGTGATTACAGGGATAAGTGCACTCTTGGAATCTTTGAAGAACCGTGCTCCCGTGTTATCCGAAATCCGGTTTTATCTCTCAACTATCGTGATTCAATTTTCTTCATACTCACATTTGAAATTGATCACTTTAGTCGTCTCTTCCTTAACTCGAGTTAACCAACGTGCACAATGTCATAAGTGTAGGGGAAACTTTTCCCACATGCTTAAACATTGAGGACAATGTTTATCTTAAGTGTAGGGGGGACTTCTATCGAAGTTTTAAGTGGACTTTTCCATGAAAATGCCTTCATTTAACCGGAAAATCATATTTTTCAACATTTTTCAAATTTTTTATTAACTTTGGCCATTTAGTCGTAATGTTTAAATTTTTATCGTTGCTTTCATATGTATATATCCCGCAATAAAGTCAAAAATATTAATAAAGTGGTGTAGCTAGTTTAGAAGTCTTTGACATATTAGGCCCGTTGCGTTTATTTTGACTCAACCCGAATAGACTTATCCAAGTTTATTCTAGCTAGTATCCTTAACCATGTAGACCTTAATTGGTTTATTAGGCTAAGTATCCGCGAGTCTCATTACTTGAGATTTTAAATTGTGGAGAACGAGAAATGATAGAGTCAATTATAAGTCGATATTCTTTCACAAGCTCACTTGGTGTAATTATTTGCCTATTCTCCCATCACTTGCTAATAATTTATCTGCAATAAGTAAGGTCGTACGATTTGAAAGGTTACTTAGCTTCTAGCCCAAGATCGTTTAAAATTTGCTCGGTAATGATAAGAGTTCATAGCCAAGGCATAACTTATGAAGCGGGGCGCGAAGATTGGCGAGTCCGAAAAGGCCCTAACAAGGCATGAGGATTCAATTTTATTGCTGAAGATCCAAAGTGATGTGTAAAGCATTATTCCCAAAATCAATATGAAGGATCAAAGACTCACGACGAAAAGCAATCAACTCCCATAAAGATCATGGAGAAGTCTATCCGAAAAGACCCTAACAAGGTATGAGGATAAATAGATCCAAGTCCGAAAAGGAGGCGGATCGTTGTATCTCAAAATCCCAATTAGAGATTGAAGAAATAATCATGAAGTCGTGGTCAACAAAGTTGGAGTACCCCTCAAAAGTCTCCAAGTGAAGAAACTCTATTACGATGAGAAGACCATTATCTCATGAACGTCTCTCAAGATATGAAGTATGAAGTACATGCCAAATATCGGCCCGAGAAAGGTCTCAAATCGTGAACTGAGTTATGCCAAGATATGAACTTTTTGATATCCCGAGAAGCAGTTTTAAGAGATTTTGTCCTTTAGCTAACTATTGATCAAATCGTCCTACTTTGCTTTCAGCCTAAATAAACTATCGAAATAAGTCTAAAAATGCATCTTCATGATCATTCTAAGACAAAAATAAAATATAAGAGATACACCTAGGAATAAGGGAGTTTAAGCATATAATTAAGCCATGTGTGTAAGTGTTTGATTTACTAACTTATAACAACAATGATCTCGTTTTTAAGCTTAGTTTGGGGAACGTGAAACTTGAGGGTGATAAATCTTCGCAGCACCAAAGCCCTAATGTAAGTCCTTGATTTCTTTGCAAGTTATTTCCATCATTTTGTATATTTTAAAGTTTTAATTTCTCTTAGTATTTTAATTTTTTATTTAGTAGTATTTGAATAAGGCCAAGGTTGATTGATTATGAGAAAAATGTAAATTTGCTTTATCACTAAGCATTGCATGAGGGCATGGTAATGGTTAAGTGTAGGGGATTTGATAGGTGTGTAAACACCCATCTTTTTACTGGCTAAAACAAGACCAAAACACGTATTTAATATCATTTGTTTGGAATTATGCGTGGTTTTTGTGTTTATTATGTTTTCAGAGTCAACAGGATGATTATTGAAGAAAACATGGGATTGCACGGGGTTTATCAAGGAAAAAGACTAAAGTCGAAGTCTATTGTCCAAGAGATGCAAAAGATTTGAAGTCAATGGGCCTATTTGAAGATTTATCGAAGAAAAGGACCAAAGACGGAAGATTTACATATGTCGAAGAAACTCAAGTCTATTAAACGAAGAAATTAAAAGACGAGTTGAATTCAATCGTCGACAAATCCCGAATCAGAATAAAAAACGTCAACTTTTCTGAAAAGACGAGAAGACAAGAAGAAAGGGATAAAGCCCACTCACCAACCAACCACTAGGACTATAAAAGGATTTTTCATTCACAATTTAGGGAGTTAGCTTTTTAGCTTTTCTTTCCCAGTTTCTTTGGTTCGTAGCCTCACCAACACCTTTAGGGTGTTTGGTGATTTTTAATTTTCCTTCAATCTTGTAAGTGTTTGATCATTACTATTGTTAACTTTTACGTTAATCTTTCAATTCCAATCTTTCTATCCATCTTGTTCTTCATCATCTTTTTATTGCAAGTTCTTAAGTTTTTATTTGGTTCAAGTTTGATCTTAAAAAGTTGTTGATTTTGTGTTTTTATTGTTGGGATTTGTTGGTTATGATATTGGAATGATTATTGGTTAACTTGGTAAACCCTTTTTGATTATTTGGTTTGATTTTGATTAAAATTCGAGTTCCCTGTTTCTTTTATTTCTGCTACTGTTCTTTATTCCCAGAACTTTCCGAATAGGCTTCAGCTTGATTTCTTACTCGGAATGTTCAGACTTTCCGATTAGCCATTTTATTTTACCTTTATTCGGAATATTTTATATATTCCGAATAGGGCCATTATTCCGCATAGGCCCTGTTATTCCGAATTGAGCATATTTTCCGCATAGAAGAATTTATTCCGCATAGAACATGTTTTCCGAATAGTCTGTTTCTCCGAATAGGACCAGTTTTCCGATTAGCTCAGTTTTTCCGCATAAGGAAACATTCCGCATAGGCCATTTTATTCCGAATAGGATTTCTTTCCGCATAGGATTATATTTCCCGAATAGAGCTTTCATTCAGCATAGGGAATTTATTCCGAATAGGGCTATTTTTCCGCATAAGCTATTTTTCCGAATTAAACTTTTATTCCGCATAGGCCATGTTTTCCGAATAGGACTTATTCCGAATAGGATATTTTTAGTTAGGGTATTTTCCAGTTGATGTTTGGTTTAGCTTTTTAATCCTAGTTTTGCTTTTGAATTGTTTTAAGTTTAAATCGTTATTACTTTATTCATTTCCCTGTTTAGTAGATTAGATAACTAAACCCTTTTTGTCACCAAGAACAAAACTTCCACTTTAAACCGAGATCAATTCGAGAGGATATCGAGAGAATTATATTGAACTCACACAAAAACCTTGTATCAGTGTGTAATGGGTCGAGATATCTTTGAAAAATCCTTGATGAATCGACGATAAAAGCCCACGTGGCCTAAGAAACTCCAACTCCCTTGACGGTTTTGGGATGAGGTAATTTGGCGATGACGTCTATCTTAGCTTTGTGTACCTCAATCCCCGCTTTCAAAAGCTTGTGCCCTAAGAAGATTCCTTCTTTAACCATAAAATGAAATTTTTCCCAATTGAGCACAAGGTTGGTTTCCTCACAACATTTTAACATATGTTTCAAATTTCCTAAACACGAAGTGAACGAACTACCAAACACAGAAAAGTCATCCATAAAGACATCCATCATCTTCTCGATCATGTCATGAAAAATAGCCATCATGCACCTTTGAAAGGTTACCGGTGCATTGCAAAGTCCGAATGGCATTCTACGATAGGCAAACGTTCCATATGGACACGTAAACGTTGTTTTTTCTTGATCACGAGGATCGATGAGGATTTGGATGTAACCGGAAAAACCATCTAAAAAGCAATAGAAATCGTTTCCCGCAAGACGCTCCAACATTTGATCCATGAAGGGCAATAGAAAATGGTCTTTACGAGTGGTGTCATTCAACTGATAGTCGATGCACACCCTCCAACCGGCCACGAGTCGAGTTGGAATTAACTCGTTGTCATCGTTTGGCACAACGGTCATTCCTCCCTTTTTGGGACACACTGAATGGGACTCACCCAAGGGCTATCGGAAATAGGGTAAATCATTCCCGCGTCTAGGAGTTTAAGGACTTCCTTTTTGATGATGTCGTGAATTTTGGGGTTTACCCTTCTTCGACATTGGATTGCGGGCTTGTGGTCTTCCTCCATTAAAATTTTGTGGGTACAAGATTTTGGGTCGATACCCTTAATGTCGGATAATTTCCACGCAATTGCCCCTTTGTGGTCCTTCAAGACATCGATAAGTGCGGTTTTTTCATCCTCCGAAAGATCCTTCGCAATAATAACCGGCAACTTATCGTCTCCTTCCAATAATACGTATTCAAGATAAGGAGGAAGATCTTTCAACACGAGGATTGGTGGTTCCTCGATGGAAGATTTGGGTTCGATACTCATAACCTCCACCGGCGGAGGAAATGGGAAATCGTTAAGAAAATCCTTGATAATCGAAAAGTCCTCATCATTGTCGAGGTCTTCGTTAGAAGTTCAAGGTACATCATACTCTTCCAAAGTAAAACCACCTCCTTCAAATGGAGTGAAGGATGGTGTCGAGTTATCAAGAATAGGATCGAGCATAGTGGGATTGCCACTATTTTCTTCATCTCCAAAACCTAAAAATTCTTGTGAAAATTACTCGCAAACAACATCGATCATATCAATATAGTTTATGGCCGCGATAGAATAAACATGAGAAAGTTTGGATTTTTGAGTTGCGTTTATAACAAGTTCCTCGTCGTTGAAACGTAAGGTGATTTTCCTAGCATGAACATCAATCAACGCCATTGACGTATCAAAAAATGAACGACCTAAAATAAGAGGAACTTGAGGATCCGTCAGAATATCGGCTACGATAAAGTCTACCAGATAATAGAACTTTCCCACTTTCACAAAAACTTCTTCGGCCAATCTACCTGCGGGAATCATTGAATGATCGGCCATCTCGATAGACATTCTTGAAGGAGTAAGATTAGGAAGATTGAGCGACTTAAATATGGCAAGAGGCATCAAATTAATACTAGCATCAAGATCGGACAAGGCGTAGCATTCTTCCATATCTTGAATACCAACCGGAATTAAAAATTTACCGGGATCACCGACTTTTTGAGGAATGCGGTTAAGATAAACCGATGAACAACTAGACAATTTTTTCAATTTCTCCTTGTTGTTTAGCAAACTCTTAAAGTTGGCAGAAAATAGAGGCATCATGATTAAAGCGTCGGTAAAACTTATGTTGAAATGCATATCACGAAACATCTTAATGAAAAGCTCAAATTGGTAATTGTCTCGTTCTTGCAATTTTTCCTTATGAAGTCTCGATGGGCAAGCCAAGGGTGGTGTGGGTTGGGGCATAGGCATAGCCTTTGGAATCTCGGGTTCCAATGATGGTAAAGGGTCAACCGTAGGTGTGGTTTGAGCGGTACTTTGTGGGATTTGATATGCTCCTCTTCGACCACCACCTCGGGTTCTTCCTTAATTTCCTCCACCGTGGGAGTAATTGGTTGAGGAGTTGGTTCCTTAAAGGTCTTACCACTACGTGTGGTAATCACTTTCATCTCTCCCTTCGGGTTTGACACGGTGTTACTAGGAAGACCACCTGAAGAAGACGGTTTACACATTATAGCCTCAAACATGCTTGAAATTCTATCCTCAAACTTAGATTGCCTTTTATCCGCCTTAAGCATCTCTTGTTTAATCTCATGCTGGCCTTGCTTCATTTTTTGTTGATTTTGTTGTAACCTTTGAAGGTTAATGTAAAACCCACATGCTTTTACCATGAATAGTACCCTTAAGATCATACGTACTAGATTAAAACTTTCCTTTTATAGCAGGTTTACGTTCACGTATAGGAAATTTAAGTATTACGTACGTGTTAGAACACGATAAGTATTTATTACGTATGAACACAAAATAATTATTCAAATAATATTATAATCATGAACATGCGATCATGAAATCATGAACGTAATTTTAATCACGAGCTAATATTAATTACGTATTTACATATTTATTACGAATACGAATAAATATATTGAGTCACGATCGAAAACTAATTAAATTACGTAAACTACGTAACACGTAATCACGGACATTTAACACGATTAATATTATTACGTATATTTAATTAACGCGACAAGTAATCACGTAAATAATATTTACGTTTAAACACGTATAACAATAACTATGAAAATACACGACATACAAAAGACATGATTACGCGTAACCTTTTAGCTAGTCGCGAGTTAATTAAAATAAAAGAACAATAAGTGGTTTTTTTGGGCTATTTTAGACAAGTAAGGAAAAGACAAGACATATGGGCCGAAGCCCATGAATTGCCCAAACCGACCCTATACATCATTAAAAACGGGGGTGTTTTTTTTTTGTTTCTTTCTTTCTGCCGACACAAACAAACAACAAAACAGAAACCCTAAAAGCATATACAAGTCGTCGCATTTTTTTCTCTCTTCTTCTTCTCTGCCGTGACCAACACCAAGAAGCAAGGAGAGGATCGAGTTTGAAGTATTAGTTGTCCTCCTAAATCCGAAACGAAACAAGGTAAACCCTAGATCCCGTTTTATTATTTTTCCTCTTTGGTAATTAATCAAGAACCTGTAAATCAAGAATGTTAAACATATAAAACAAGTTATAATAAGGGGGATGTCGTGGGTTGTTGCTGTGTTCGTGGGGCACACAAACCGAGACTCATAGGAGTCTCGGTGGTTAAACAGTCACCAAGCCGCGACCTTAGATTGGATGTTAGCTGGGTTTTTGGTCAGACGAGGGAAACACAAACCCCAGCAGGGGTGTGCTCGTACTAGCAGTGGGAACCCCACAGGGGTGTTTGTACAGGAAGTGGGAACCGAGACCACCCAGGTCTCGGTGGGAAATTAATACAAACAGTGGGAACATGCTATTGCCAGCGGCAACACGACACTGCCAGTGGGAAATTGGCAGTAAGGGGCTGTTTGGCTAACGAATTTAAGAAATAATTAAGGGCTGTTTGGCAGTGGGTTTAAGGGCAGGTAAAGGGCTGTTTGGTTCGGTCCGGTTCTAGGAAGCCGGTCCGGTTCATTCTTAGTACAACTTAAATACGATTCACGACATGTAATATTTTAACACGGGCTCGACTCATAAATTAATTTTACAAGTAAATTATTTTTGCAAGATAAATAATTACCAGATTTAATTAAATTAATTAAACTTGTACATAATTAATTTAATTAAACATGGACTTAGGTTTATATTATTTGTTGATAATACATGATTTAACCTAAGTATTTTTTTTATTTAATTTAGACTAAGTAATTAATTAATTATTAAAATCATGACTTATAATTAATTTATTTATCATGACTTAGGTTAATTACTTTACTATTAATACATAGTTAAACCTAAGTATTTTAATCATGAAAATTAGACTAAGTAATTAATTAATTATTAAAACCATGATCTTTAAATAATTAATTCTCATGACTTAGGTTATATTGTTATAATTGATAATACATGTTTTAACCTAATTATTTATATCTTTATTTAATTAAATCACATTATATTTAATTAAATGCTTTAACCTATAGTTTATTTAATTCACATGAATAATTAATAAACTATACTTTATAACTACATGACTTAGAATAATAAATAGAAAACACTTAAGCTTATATATTTAGCTTATTTAACCAGCTTATTTCTATTTATGGAAACTTTCTATTTTTAGAAACTTATTTAATTAAGGCAGCTAATCTATTTATGGAAACTTTCTATTTTTGAAACTTATCTATTTTAAGCAGTAGTTCTATTTTTGGAAACTTTCTATTTTTGGTAACTTTCTATTTTTGGAAACTTTCTATTTTAGGAAACCTGCTATTTTTAGAAAGTTACTTATTATTACACAGCAAGTATAATAATACATGAAATACAAGTAATACATAATCAGAATAGACAGAATATAAGATAAATACAATATTAAGCTTAAAATAATAAAACATGACATGAACGTATAAAATAAGCTAAGACATAACATTAAACCAATTACGTATTCAGTAATCAGATAC
Organism: Glebionis coronaria; assembly: GCA_025667525.1. NCBI lineage: Eukaryota > Viridiplantae > Streptophyta > Magnoliopsida > Asterales > Asteraceae > Glebionis > Glebionis coronaria. Next base: position 397,391,048 of record CM046874.1, on the reverse strand, counting down.
TTATTCATGTGTATTCATGTAGAATTAGTGATACGGAAGTAGGATTCCTCTTAGTTCGTCTTCTTCGTTCACTGGACATAAGGTACGGATTCCCGTCCTTTCAGTATGGACATTCTTTCCTTATTAGGATTCCCCGTATGCAGCCAACTGTTTTCCCACTATACGTTTTATATGTTTCTGAATTACTTATGTTTAATTTAGATTACCTATTGCCATATACATGCATAACCAGTTTCACCTAGTTATGGAGGTACCATAACCATAACATTAGAGGCACTGATGTTATGACTTCACCACGGCAGAGTGATTACTCGTGGCGTCCCTTCAGTTTTGGCCATATTATTATATTTATCATGTGGGGTGTATGGGTGCATCCTAGTTACATGTTTTCAGTCAGGATTTCATGGTGAATGTGGTGTGTGCCTTGCATCCTTCACAAGGAGCTGATCCCTCCTACCCAAAATTTGTATATTAAATTAGAGGCAGCCCCTCTAATTTGCATGATGAGGTCACCCTCCAAGTATTCATGCACGGTGGATTTTCATGACCTATATTGGCTAATGGTAAAATATGTTAAACAGTTTTCATAAGATAAACATAAGGCTTTTCAAACTATAAAACCAGTTTTATGAACATGTTCCAGGTTTTCCAGGACTTATACATTTCCGCTGCTTTTAAGTCTTTATCATGTTTTAGTCATCTATACTGTGTCTATATCCGTGCACTGAGCGTTTTGCTCAGCCGTTACTTTCCTTTCCATGTCCCAAAACGGCAGGTACTCTAGGAAAGACTCGAGCATTTAGAGGACGTGCATAGGATGGAAGCTGCTAGAGACTTCTTTTCCTTTTTGCCTTCATATACTTATGCTTGTTTAGTCTTTCATTCATTTATTTTGCTTTATTATGTTTTGGGCTTATGTTTGAGAACCGATGTTTGATTCCGGTTATCCTTATGGTCATGTAATGTTTTAGACATTTATCCTTGTATGCTTTGATGACACACCATAATTACGCGTGACGTTCCATTTATCAAAATGGGGTGTTACAATTATGGTATCAGAGCCAAGGCTTCGACCTGTAGGCTCTAAAACTCGACCTGTGACTAGTGGGTAGTCACCAGGAGCTTCCTAAGCCAACGTATGTTATTCCACGTATTGATGTTTTCAGCGCATTGTTGTTTTAACCATGACGTTTTCAGCACCTTGAGGTTTTAACCTTGATTTTTTCATCGATATTGTTTTACTAATATGGATGGACAACCGTCATTCATATTTAGTTATGTGTCATTGTTTCATGCATAATGTTCCTCGTGAACTGTGGCTATGTGGACTGAACCCCAGTAGTTCATAATTAGTCACATAAAATTTTTTTCTGATAAGTTTTGACATATGAGTTTCATTTATTTATGTTTCATGTATCATTGTTGTAGGGATTATGACTAAGTAATGGTTGGTACAGGACTGGCCCTATTTAGTCGCATGTGCTTTTATCGAAACTTTTAATTTTGAGACCGACCCATAGACGTCCCCTCGCCATGTCTTTTGTTTTGGGACCGACCCATAGGCGTCCCCTCGCACATATAAAAGGTTTTTATAAACTAACATTACGCATTCATGCACTGTTTTCATGCATAAAATTTTTCTCATGATTTATTGGCATAATTTTTTTTTGTCCCCTCATAAGTATTATGTTTTTATGTCAAGTATGTTTTCATACTGTCATGGTTAAATTCGGTTTCATGCTGATTATGTTATACACTCCTTTATGATAGATCGTTTTATGTTCCTTCATGATAAGTCCATCTGCATGTTGATTACGTCTTACGCCTCTTTTGTTATTTATGCTTTCACGCAAGACAATGTTGGATTTCATTCAATTCTGCTTTCATGATAGTAATGGTTGGTTTTCATTGATCATGATGTCAGGCAAATCATCGTTGAATTTTGTGTAACCACACTTTAGCGTTTCTCTATGCAACCAGAATGAGGTATATACTAGCATTGCCAGGTTATCATGATGGTTTTCCTAACCGTTTAACCGATATACTTTCCTTAAATCATCGACCCATACCGATCATTTCATGTGCATTCCACGTGTACTCAACGTACTGTATTTCATGTGTATGTGTATTCCACTTGCAATACTTCACGAGTATTCGCTAGTCGATTCTGAATCATCTCAGGCGTATTTTCAATTGCTAATATTCTACAAGATTGCTGATGCCGCTCATAACTTGGAGATGTTACTAAAGGTTGATGTTGCTGACGTTCGGAGACGCTACGAGATGCGGATGCTGTTCACAACCTGGAGATCCTAAAAGACGAAGACAAAGGCGTCAGAGCAAAGCAATTGGACGAGAAGATGCTTCACCATCAGACGATTTCCATCAATCATTGTCCCTAATTCTTAGTTACATGTCACACGTCATTCGGCTGTCATTTCAGCCATATGAGTGCAAACCGGTACCAGCCGGCCACTTAGCTGAATAGTTACATGAATCACGGTCATGAGAATGACCGTCATGGAACTGACAGACAGGACGATAGTAACCACTACTATGACAGAAACTATCCTAGAAATGCAACCGAAGCTCCGGCCGCGGACGTGATCAGACATACAAAGGATCAGTAGTCCATCCAATCCGCCAAGTCTGGCATAATAACCTAATATTGTAGTTCTATTGTTTTACGTCTCGTGACACATGTCAAGACATCAGTTAAGACACATGTCTCACGTATACTTCCTGAAGACACATGTCAAGACACTAGTCAAGACATATGTCATGCTTATAGTTCCAAGACACGAGTCAAGACACATGACTCACGTCCAACTATGGGACATTTCTAAGAAATTCAGGGTACCCTCCAAGGGTATATCCATTTTTGTTGTGCCATGTATTAATTAGGCCACAAGAATTTCGGTACCATTATCGGCGCATCAGTGGGAACTATCACGTTTCCCGATGACACTTTCATTTCTTGTAACCATAAATCATTGATTCATGACCATGAAGGACGCCTTTCGTATTCCCACGTATACGAAGGTTTTCCTTCAGCTTAATGATGAGATCCAAGCTGCTAACGCATTTCCTCGGACAGACACGAGATGAATTTTATCCTAATTATGTACTATGAACAACACACCATGCTACGATTCATAATTATGTACAGTGATGTTCAGGCTCCTGAATACATTCAGCTTGATTTTCCATCGGGAAAATATGTACAAATTATCTATGCTTACAAGCATGTGCGTTGTTAGCCATGGTCGCTAAAATTTTCTAGCTGTCAGTAAGACACGACCACTTAAGTCTTTTACGCATAGCCAGTTGATTTATTCCAAAATCTTCCTATACATTCTAGAAGAACCTACAAGGAGAAGGATGGTACCATGAGATTATGTGTCGACTACCGTCGATTTAAACAAATCACCATTCATGACCGTTATTCTCATCCACGTATTGACAACATGTCCAATTGACCTTATAGTGTTGATCATTTTTTTCCATGATCGGATTCATGATCATGCTGCCAATAGTGACGAGTGAAAAAGCAGGACATGTCCATGACTGCTATTCGTGCACGACTCGGTCATGCTAGATTTATGATTTTAAATTAGTCTCATCAATACTCAAACAACATTATAAGAACGAGTTTCCATGAACTCATAAGCAAATTCATCAGTGTTTTCATTGAGGATGACCTGATTTCCTCTAAGCCTAGAAAAGAACAGGAAGACCATATCTGCACTATGGTGCAAATCCTATGACAAGCGAAATTTCACCCAGGAAATTTCCAATATCAATTCTGTTGGATTACAGTGACACGCTGAATCACATGGGTTTCTACGGTTAATCCTACCATGACTCAGCTTATGCGTAAAGGAGAGAACCCTACAATACATTAGGTGTTCTAGAAAATCCTACGCTAGAAGAAGCCTAGATTCAGAGACTCAGAGTTTCGCAAACACCTATGTATCAAGTTCTACGAAGCAAGATACAGTTACGTTCATATCTAAGTACCTGACATACCAACAGGTTAAGATAGGACACCAACAGACTGGGATGTTTTCATCATCTGAAATTGTGAATCGAAAAGGGACAAGATCTCCATGGGTTTTGGTTACCAGATTAACGCAAACTCAGAAGAAGCATGATGCTATCTGGGTTATTGCAAACAGTTTAATCAAGTCTGCAGAATCCTTACATCCGCAAGGATTGCAGAACCAACAGATTGATCGGACATGTTCCAGCCAAGGCTCATCCGATCACTTGGCAATTCCTCAGTTATCGGGTCAGACAAATATTCATAATTGTGCTCCTTATTTAATTCACGTCCTTGTTCTAATTTCACGACTTTCTTTCGCGCTCGCGTTCATGACACTATTCACGTTTATGATGGTATCTTGGCTTATGACTTTACGTTCATTTTTCTCATTCTGAGTAGTTTTGCAAGAACTTGAGAGACCAGACCCAAGTTTGGTATAACTCTCCATCACCAGATAGACGTTTCACGTCATATTCCACGTCTCACCATGTAGCGTTTGGCGTACCGCCATTATATTCTATGTTCATGATATGTTTCACATGTCATGTTCATTCCACGTTCCTCATATCATGATCAAGATATGTTACACGTATCATGGATCACGATATGTTTACTCATACTACACTCGCCATATCTCCACGTAGCACGTTCAAAATTTTTCACGTATCACGTTCAAAAATTTTCACGTACTACGTTTCTTTAGGTCTCGCACATCGTTTCTAGTTATCAGTTAAGTCAGATTGTCTTGCATCATAACGTTTCAGTTACCCTTGCACGTTAACTCTTATTTTTTTCTTTCCTCGATCGAATTTAGGGGATCTACCTTCCGTTGATAACCAAGAATTTCTTCGTATTCCAAGTCAAGGTCAGGAGGACCAAGATTTATCATTAGTGTCAAGATCTTCTGAAGGAACCGTTCCAAGGGGGAGGCCACTTGGAAACGGACAAATTCATCCGGACTTTTATCCGTTTTTCTCTTATCAACTAGATATGTCCTTTCAGTCACGTCACGTTCCATGTCCTTTCAAGACATGTCACGTTCCGCGTTCCTTCTGCCAGGAAACCCGCACGTTCATTTATCTTACATACCCTCTCAGTTTGATTCGGGTATGTTTCTCTTACAGTTACGTTACCTATAATTCAGGGACGAATTATTCTTTTTAGGGGGGAAGAGTTGTAAAACCCGCATGCTTTTACCATGAATAGTACCCTTAAGATCGTACGTACTAGATTAAAACTTTCCTTTTATAGCACGTTTACGTTCACGTATAGGAAACTTAAGTATTACGTACGTATTAGAACACGATAAGTATTTATTACGTATGAACACACAATAATTATTCAAATAATATTATAATCACGAACATGCGATCATGAAATCATGAACGTAATTTTAATCACGAGCTAATATTAATTACGTATTTATATATTTATTATGAACACGAAAAAATATATTGAGTCACGATCAAAAACAAATTAAATTACGTAAACTACGTAACACATAATCACGGACATTTAACACGATTAATATTATTACGTATATTTAATTAACGCGACAAGTAATCACGTAAATAATATTTACATTTAAACACGTATAACAATAACTATGAAAATACACGACATACAAAAGACATGATTACGCGTAACCTTTTAGCTAGTCGCGAGTTAATTAAAATAAAAGAACAATAAGTGGTTTTGTTTGGGCTGTTTTAGACAAGTAAGGAAAAGACAAGACATATGGGCCGAAGCCCATGAATATCCCAAACCGACCCTATACATCATTAAAAACGAGGGTGTTTTTTTTGTTTCTTTCTTTCTGCCAAAACAAACAAACAACAAAACAGAAACCCTAAAAGCATATACAAGTCGTCGCATTTTTTTCTCTCTCTTCTTCTTCTCTGCCGTGACCAACACCAAGAAGCAAGGAGAGGATCGAGTTTGAAGTATTAGTTGTCCTCCTAAATCCTAAACGAAATAAGGTAAACCCTAGATCCTGTTTTATTATTTTTCCTCTTTGGTAATTAATCAAGAACCTGTAAATCAAGAATTTTAAACATATAAAACAAGTTATAATAAGGGGGATGTCATGGGTTGTTGCTGTATTCATGGGGCACACAAACCGAGACTCATAGGAGTCTCATTGGTAAAACAGTCACCAAGCCGCAACCCTAGATTGGGTGTTGGCTGGGTTTTTGGTCAGACGAGGGAAACACAAACCCCAGCAGGGGTGTGCTCGTACTAGCAGTGGGAACCCCACAGGGGTGTTTGTACAGGAAGTGGGAACCGAGACCACCCATGTCTCGGTGGGAAATTAATACAAACAGTGGGAACCTGCTATTACCAGCGGCAACACGACACTGCCAGTGGGAAATTGGGAGTAAGGGGTTGTTTGGCTAACGAATTTAAGAAATAATTAAGGGCTGTTTGGTAGTGGGTTTAAGGCAGGTAAAGGGCTGTTTGGTTCGGTCTGGTTCTAGGAAGCCGGTCCGGTTCATTTTTTGTACAACTTAAATACAATTCACGACATGTAATATTTTAACACGGGCTCGACTCATAAATTAATTTTACAAGTAAATTATTTTTGCAAGATAAATAATTACCAGATTTAATTAAATTAATTAAACTTGTACATAATTAATTTAATTTAAACATGGACTTAGGTTTATATTATTTGTTGATAAGACATGATTTAACCTAAGTATTTTTATTTATTTAATTTAGACTAAGTAATTAATTAATTATTAAAACCATGATTTATAATTAATTTATTTCTCATGACTTAGGGTAATTACTATTAATACATAGTTAAACCTAAGTATTTTAATCATTAAAATTAGACTAAGTAACTAATTAATTATTAAAACCATGATCTTTAAATAATTAATTCTCATGACTTAGGTTATATTGATATAATTGATAATACATGTTTTAACCTTAAGTATTTATATCTTTATTTAATTAAATCACATCATATTTAATTAAATCCTTTAACCTATAGTTTATTTAATTCACATGAAATAATTAATAAACTATACTTTATAACTACATGACTTAGAATAATAAACGGAAAACACTTAAGCTTATATATTTAGCTTATTTAACCAGCTTATTTCTATTTATGGAAACTTTCTATTTTTAGAAACTTATTTAATTAAGGCAGCTAATCTATTATGGAAACTTTCTATTTTTGAAACTTATCTATTTTAAGCAGTAATTCTATTTTTGGAAAACTTTCTATTTTTGGTAACTTTCTATTTTTGGAAACTTTCTATTTTAGGAAACCTGCTATTTTTAGAAAGTTACTTATTATTACACAACAAGTATAATAATACATGAAATACAAGTAATACATAATCAGAATAGACAGAATATAAGATAAATACAGTATGAAGCTTAAAACAGTAAAACATGACATGAACGTATAAAATAAGCTAAGACATAACATTAAACCAGTTACGTATTCAGTAATCAGATACTTATTCACGTATGTAATCATGTAGCATTAGTGATACAGAAGTAGGATTCCTCTCAGTTCATCTTCTTCGTTCACTGGACATAAGGTACGGATTCCCGTCCTTTCAGTATGGACATTCTTTCCTTATTAGGATTCCCCGTATGCAGCCAACTATTTTCCCAGTATACGTTTTATATGTTTCTGAATTGCTTATGTTTAATTTAGAATACCTATAGCCATATACATGCATGACCATTTTCACCTAGTTATGGAGGTACCATAACCATAACATTAGAGGCACTGATGTTATGACTTCACCACGGCGGAGTGATTGCTCGTGGCGTCCCTTCAGTTTTTGCCATATTATTATATTTATCATGTGGGGCGTATGGGGGCATCCTAGTTACATGTTTTCAGTCAGGATTTCATGGTGAATGTGGTGTGTGCCTTGCATCCTTTACAAGGAGCTGATCCCTCCTACCCAAAATTTGTATATTAAATTAGAGGCAGCCCCTCTAATTTGCATGATGAGGTCACCCCTCCAAGTATTCATGCACGGTGGATTTTCATGACCTAAATTGGCTAATGGTAAAATATGTTAAACAGTTTTCATAAGATAAACATAAGGCTTTTGAAACTATAAAACCAGTTTTATGAACATGTTCCAGGTTTTCCAGGACTTATACATTTCCGCTGCTTTTAAGTCTTTATCATGTTTTAGTCATCTATACTATGTCTATATCCGTGCATTGAGCGTTTTGCTCACCCGTTACTTTCCTTTCCATGTCCCAAAACGGCAGGTACTCTAGGAAAGACTCGAGCATTTGGAGGACGTGCATAGGATGGAAGCTGCTAGAGACTTCTTTTCCTTTTTGCCTTCATATACTTATGCTTGTTTAGTCTTTCAATCATTTCTTTTGCTTTATTATGTTTTGGGCTTATGTTTGGGAACCGATGTTTGATTCCGGTTATCCTTATGGTCATGAAATGTTTTAGACATGTATCCTTGTATGCTTTGATGACACGCCATAATTACGTGTGACGTTCCATTTATCAAAATGGGGTGTTACAGTTAATCTCCATTTTGTTTGTATGAGTCTTAAGTTCATTTGCAAGCTCGTTTTTCAACTCATTTTCAAATCATTCTTAAACTCGGATCTTAGGCTAATTATCTCCCTTTGTATATTATCAAACCTAGCATCATTACCCGTTGCATAATCAACAAATTCATTTGGAAGATCTTTCAAGTTTTGCAAACCTTTGTCGTTGTTTTGAAAATCACGGTTTTGATTTTTGTTTTGCACTTGATTATTAGTCCCTTGATTTTCATAGTTGTTACCCTTGTAATTGTTCCTTTGATTTCTTTGGTAACCAACTTGATTGTTTTGATAATTGTTAACATTTTGATTTGGTGGAAAACCCGGTGGAGTCATTTGATTAGTGCGGGTAACTTGACCGTTTTGGTTATAAGTTCCCGTGGTCGCGTAGGCACTCGAAGTGTTACCACCGTTGGTAATGCACTCGGAGAAATCATGACCTCCACCACAATATATACAAGAAACCTCAACCGCTTTAGCCGTATCGGGAGTGGGTTGTTCACCAACTTTAAACTCAATTAACAATCCTTTAAGCTTATCAAATATCTTGTTCTCCAAATTTGCCTCAATTTGGCAAGCATCGATGGTATGTGACAATGAAGGCGAAAACGAAACCTTTTGAACACTCGATGTGTTACGAGGGCTATAAAGCTTGGACCTATTCTCAATGATCAACAATGCTTCCTCGACCGTTTTACACAAAAAATTACCACCCGCGGCGGCATTGAGATAATCTCGCTCATGATCGTTCAAGCCATTGTAAAACATGTCGATTTGATGTAAGTCAGAAAAACCGTGATGAGGACATTCATGCAACATCTCCTTAAACCGATTCCAAGCTGTTGAAATCTCGTTTTTCAAATGCGTAGTCTTAGAGGGTGGGAAAAAATGGTTCACGAACTTCGAAATGAGATCCTTCCACGTCAATATAGAATTGGGTGGCTCTTTCTTTAACCAAATTTTAGCGAGCCCCGCTAAGGAATACGGAAAAAGCATCATCTTAAATGAGTCGTTCGAGAGGTCCATAAACTTGCAAGTGGCGGTAAGACGATTGAATTGGCGAATGTGGTTATGAGGGTTTTCCTTTTCATCACCACGAAACTTTTTGTTTTGAATCATGGACAACAAACCCGCCTTAACCTCAAAATTCTCCGCAAGGATAGCGGGAATCACAATAGCTTCTCCATAACCCTCGGTGGGTGCTTGAAGCAACTCCATCATAGTACGATTAGCCATGGGAGCTTTTTGTTCTACGATGGGTTTGTCAATAGGAGATTCTTCACTAGAAGGTGTTCCTTCCTTTCGGCTTCTACGTTTACGTGCACGTCTTGCTTGGTTACGAGTTTTCATAAACGTCACGTACAACGTGGGGATGAGCAAAGAAGATTCTTTTGGGTGTTTTTACTTTTTCAATTTTTTTGTGCTTTTGATTGTTTTTTACTTTTTTGGATTTTGGTGATGTATTACGCAGACACAAATCTACAAATCTCTCCTCAAATCAAATCTCTTGATTAAAGGAGCCTCAAGGAATGAAAATGATCACGTGAATTGAACGCCTTCGATGACTTTAGAACGTTGGTGGAACACCAAAACGTTCAAGAGGGTTTAATCTTTGAAACCAAGAAAATATATATGATTCGTAGATAATACTTTGGGTGGAAAACCCTCGATTATCCCTTTTTATCAAAACACGCACAAGAAAGCGGAGGAAACGAGGAGGCACGAAGCACTTAAGAGCCTTTTTCCTTTAGGTCGTGAAATACAACCGCCTTATACGCACCTTATAGTTTGTGTTTATGAAAATCAAGCTCCACGAAAGTAATTATGTATTTTGCCTTTTTTCTTTGTTTGAGATTCGAATACAATGATTGAGTGATGAAATCCCAATCAAGGTTGTGTTTTCACACTTTTGGAGTACTTGTGAATTTATTGTGATACGTTCCAATATAGTAATATTTCTTCACAAAAAACGAAAACCGATAATACGTGTGATTAGAGTGCTAATCACACAAGTATTTATTATGGTTAATATAAAAACAAAATTTGTTCAAATCGTAACACAACACGCCTCCCCAGCAGCGGCGCCAAAATGATAGTAGTAAATTACGACTCTGTTAGGAAAAAGAACGTAAAAGCGGTAAGTATTAAGCGTACGTTTAGGAAAACGTAAACACTTATGACCCAATGGTGTGAGTTCGTTCTCAAGGAGACTTGGTGAGTGTGTTAAGACTTGATTAAATTTGAGATTAATATTAATGGAAAGAAAGAAAAGAGAAAAGGATGACGGTTACGATTAAAATTAAACTACGAAGAAAGACGTAAACGTAAAACCGTAAAACGTGACGAAATTTAAAAATTACCCTAAAAATTCCTAGAAAATCACAATAAATCCCTAAAAATGCAAATAGAGTTTACCAAAAATCAAAACTTACTCAAACCTTTTATTTAACTAAATAATAATTTTTTAATGCTAATTAAAGCCCTAAAAATCAATTTAATTAATAAAAAGCCCAAAATAAGATTTTTCAATTTGTAAACCTCTAAAATAACTTAATTAAACTAAAAACTATTTTTGAAAAATTTAAAACTAATTACAAAATAATAAACTAATATTAAAAATTCAAAATTTAAAAAAAATTCTAAAAACTTGCAAACTAATTTATTTTAACTTAATAAAACCAGAAATGAAAGTGAAATGATCTAAAACCCCTATTGGGTCTCCAAATGGGCCAAAAGTCAAAACAGTCCAAGTCAAATGGGCTTTTTGGCCCAATAAGCAAAATGTCAACCAAATAAGCTGAAAAGTTCTAGTCTAGCTTAAAAATCAATTTTAAACACAAAACTCTAAGGCCCAAAAGCTGAATCAGTGCTTATCAAAGCTTAATAAACAAACAACTTATTCTTAATGGGCTTTTTGGCCCATTAAGCCATAAGCTAATGTCATAAGCTGAAATTTGACACACATCCTTCTTATGATATTAAAAAGCTGTTTGTAAAAAGAATTTTTGAAAAAGCTCAAGAAATAAGCATGAAATAAGCCAAAGCTCTCTACCTAAAACGACAAAATAGTCGTTTTCGAGTTCTAGACCACTTCAAGAGTTGATTCAACTTGCAAAAGGTTTTAAATCAGTTAATTAAGCTTAGTCCACAAAAAGATTTCAAATAAGCAAACTCAATAAGCTGGAAAAGCAATAAGTTGTTTTGGAAAAAGACAATTTAGTCGTTTTCTATGCTAAAACCAAAAGCTGTAAACTTCAAAACTGATTTATAAGCTTAAGATAATAGGTTCTATCACAAAAAACAAGTTGTTGCATAATAAGTGTGAAAACACTTATCCTTTTACCACTTAATTATAATAATAACCAAGCCAAAACGTGTATTTTATGTCGTAAATGTCGAAGTTATGCGTGGTTTGTGTTTTTGTTGTGATTTAGGATGAAAATGTGAAAAGGGAAGAAAACACGGGCTTTCACGGGCTTTTATCGAAGAAAAGACAAAAGACAAAGTCAAAAGATTAAGAGTGCAAAAAGAACGGAAGTCCAAGGCCTATTCTAAAGATTTATCGAAGAAAAGTCTAAAGACGGAAGTTTAATAAAGCCGAAGAACTCAAGTCTAATTAATGAAGAAATTACAAGACGAGTTTAACTAATCCCTAGACAAAGTCAAAAAAGTCGAAGAATTTAGAAGACGAAAAGACGAGAAAGAAAGAAAGAAAGAAGGAAGCTTCCAACACATGCTTACCTCCTTAATCTCCTATAAATACCCTCCTAATATCATATTAGGAGGTGGTGGCTATTTTGACAAACTAGTCTTCCACCATTTTCGTTACTTGCACATTTATTTTCATGTCATTTACTTAATTGTCAATTTAATTACCTTGTTTTGCACCTTAAATTTCTTGCCTTTAATTTCAAGTAAGTCTTTTAATTTTGTTGTTGAATCTTATTTTTAATCAAGTTTTCATTATACATCTTATTCTACTCTTCTTGTTTTCGGATTTGATTATTGATTCGGATTAAGCTTTCATTTTGCTTAATCTTTTTGCTTATTTGTTTAAAAAGTATATCTTTTTATTTATATCTAGGCTTTTATACGAATTAAGCTATAAGCTTGACAATCTTATTGGCTTATTTTGTATTTAGCTTATTTGTTTTAAGATTTTCTTAAAAGTTTTATCTTTTTAAAGTTTATTTTATAAAGTTTGCTTAATTTGTGTCTTGAAAGTTTTTAAATTTGTGCTTATTTAGTTAGTCTTATTCTTGTTTAATCAAGTGTTTTGGTATTTTCTTATTGTCTAAGTGCTTATTTGGTTTTCTTATTGCGAATTTCATTCCATCGGAAAGAGGGATTTGGATTCCGACAGCTTTTACTCTTATTCCGATCGTGACAATAGGCTTAGGGTTTTACATTCCGACAGAGGATTGCGATCATCATTCGGATGGAATTTTTCCCCTTATTTCGATCGTGATTGCGATCGCATATTGCGATCGTATATTGCGACGGGTCTTAAGGATACATTGAGACGAAGTGCTGCCAAAATTTCACTAGCCATATTCCGATAGTTTCCACATTCCGATAAGAGATTCTGATCAAGCATTCCGATTAGGATTCCGACAGGTTTGTTTGACATTCCGATAGGTGAGTGTTATTCCGATAGGACTTAGTTTCAGTGATTCCGATAGGGGATTCCGATCACATTCCGACAGGAACACATTCCGATCATCATTCAAATAGAGTGGTAAGCTTGTATTCCGATACCTACATTCCGATAAGTATTCCGACGGCTTTGTGGTGACAGCATTCCGACGGGATTCTGACGGATTGGGGTTTTATTTCAATATATTGTCTTAGTCTTATTTTATTTTAAGTTTGCATTATTTTAAGTTTTCAAATTTTCATTTTTATTACACTGTCAAATTTAATTTTCGTCAAGTTTTAATTTCTCGTCAATTAATTAATTTACTTTTAAAAGTTTTAATATTGCACAATTTACGTTTTAATTAGTTTTAGTTTTAATTAACCGTCATTTACTTTAAAGTCTTGCAATTTACTTTACTACAACGACAAATCATATTCTTTTCCACCAAAAGACGACTGAGTTGCACTTAAACAAGTAATCATTTCGAATAGACCGATTTCAACGAACAATTTTTCTAACTGAGTAAAAGCCAGTTATTAAATGGCGCCGCTGCCGGCTCTTTTCGTGAAGATTAACGGTTTTCTGTGAGAGACGCGTTGAATTTTGGGATCCGTTCATTCGTGAACGTTATTTTTCTTGCTTAAAAATTTTCAAAAACCCATAAAAATTAAAAATTTTCAAAAAAATACAAAAACATTAAAAAACTTATAAAAAGCATTTCTTTTTCAAAGTTTTGCACCAAAATAATTTTATTTTTCTTTTTACAAGTACATATATATTCTCTATTTCTTTGGTATCTTTTTCTTTTCCTTTTGTAGGTGTATGCGTACTAGATCTTCAACTTATTCTGAGCCCGAGACTCGTGAAGATTTAGTTATGGCTGGCGTGCACAACAACAATAATCCACCCCACCTCAACATGAATAACAACAACAATGTTCCCCCACCCGACCTTCGAACGATGGAGGAGTTGTGTCAACCTACGATGAATGGACAAGGAGGACCGATTGTGCCAATGCAAATCACGGCTCCAGAGTTTTCGTTTAAGCATCACATGATCCAACAAGTCCAAAATACTTGTCCATTTCACGGATTGCCGGATGATGATGCCAACAAGCACCTCGACAAGTTCATTACCGTTATTCAAAGCATGAAGTTGCCCGGGGTTACCATGGATTTTCTTCGCCTTCACCTATTTCCACACACCTTATCCCACCATGCCGAAAAATGGTTTGATCGTCTTTCGAAGAATTCAATTCATACTTGGGATGAGATGACTCAACGATTTTTGTCGCGCTACTTTCCACCATCCATGGTCACGAGCCTTCGAAATCAAATTAGTGGATTTACTCAAGAACCTGATGAATCACTTTTTGATGCTCGAGAACGATATAATGTTTTGATCGATCGATGTCCAAACCACAAAATGCTCCTGGTCACCTTAATTGATACTTTCAACAACGGTTTAACTTTTCGTGATCGTGATACGATTAATGCAGCCGTCGGTGGCACATTTATGAAAAGAAGACCCGAGGAGTGTAGAGAGCTTATAGAAAACATGAATACTCATCACAAAAATTGGGATTCATCCGCATCTTCAAGATCAAACCCGAGAGTCAATGTTTCTTCTACATCTTCAAACCCTGATATCACCGAATTGACCCGCGCAATGGTCGAAATGAGCAAGAATATGCAACTCTTGGCTACAAATCAACAACAACAAGTTAAAGCTGTAGCAATTTCTTGTGAGACTTGCGGTGGTCCTCATTCATACACTGATTGTCCTTCTACTCATGACAATCCGGAAAACGTGTATGCGGCTTATGGTAACTATTCAACGGAAAACTACCAAGCCCGACCTCAAGGTGATCGTAACTTGCTAAGTTACCGTTCGAACAACTTTCTTTCACCCGGTTTTTCTCCTCAAAACCAAAACCCCAACAACTACAATAGAAGCAACCCAAACCCACCTCGAGCTTCTAATCCTTATCAACCACCCGCTCAACAAGCATCACCCATTAATCAAGATGTGGAAACTTTCATGAGGACCCAAGGAGAGCAAATTAAGAATCTTCAAAGCCAAATCACTAACTTGAAAGGAGATATCACTAAGCAAGGTAATGATATTAGATCCGAACTTCGACATGATATACAAACCTCTTTTAGCACTCAAACAAATGATTTGAAGAATATGCTGGCTAGTTTCTTACCAACTACTCAACCCTCTACTTCGGGCTCTCTTCCTTCAAATACCGTCACCAACCCAAGTGCGAATGTGAGTACTATTACTACACGCATTGGAGCAACCTTAGTAGGACCATCTATCCCTCCCCCAGTTACTCCATCTAACCCTCCTCCACCACCATTTATCCCTCCTACTCCCATGCCTAGTATTAGTTCTCCATTACCGTCTCCACCGCTTACTAAAGTACCCAAGAAACACCCTTCACCAACCCCACCTTCACCTATAAACCCAACATCCCTTATCCTTCTCGCTTAGACAAAGGCAAATTGCTCACCAAGGATGACATTCAAGTGTCGAACTATTTGAAGAAGATTTCGGGATTGACCATCACCTTTAGCCTTGTTGAAGCTCTAGCCCAAATGCCTAAATTTGTTAAGATGTTTAAGGTATTTCTTAATAAGAAGGAGAAGATGGCCAAGTTTGTTAATACTCAATTAAATGAAAACTGTTCTGCAGTCCTTCTTAAAGAACTTCCGAAAAAACTTGGAGATCCCGGTCGTTTTGTGCTACCATGTACTTTTAACCAAACCGAAGAATTTACTGCCCTAGCTGATCTCGAGGCAAGTATTAATCTGATGCCTTTAAGCGTTTGGAAAACACTATCATTACCCGACCTTACACCAACAAAGATAACTCTTGACCTTGCAAGTCGCACTCTCGCTTACCCCGTTGGTATTGCCGAAGATGTGTTCATTAAAGTTGGCACCTTCACTTTTCCGGTCGACTTTGTTGTTGTTGATTATGAAATGGACCCTCGTATTCTGTTAATACTTGGTCGGCCATTCTTGAGAACCGGAAAAGCTTTAGACGATGTTGTCGAAGGTGAGTTAATGTTAAGAGGCGGGAATGATGCACAAGTATTTAAAATGGGGAAGATCACAACCAAATTAAATGGAAGAGAATCAGCGAATATGATTAATGTGCTTGATGATTTTGTCGTCTACAACAATCCTCTTTTCGATTCTTGCTATGATAATCCACTGTTCCAAGATGATATGGATGATTCTCTCTCAAATTTAGACCCTCCACAAATTCATGAATCTCCACCGATCTATGATGACTATGATGATGATTCTAGTTCTGATATGGATGATTCTGATGATTTTTCTTCTGAGTATAAAGACATGCCGACTTATGATGACTTTGAGGATGTCGATACTCTTTCGAGTGATTCTTCACATAATGACCTGGCACCTACTTTTGATGAAGATCCTCCACCAACAATGCTTGATCCTATTTTGGATTGTAAAATCCATGATTTTACCATGAGAATAATGTAATAAAAAATCTACTCAATGATCCTAGATCATTTCTCAACCTAGTAATAGTAATCGAGTTTCGAGGACGAAACTCAAGGTGGCATGTGGATGATGTAAAACCCGAGATTTTTCGTTCATTAAATAATAATGAAGTATGTTTCAAAACCCTTTTTGAACCATACAAAAATCATCGGATTTGAAAATTTCACACAAGCCATACAAACCACTTACCGGCAATTCAATAATTTAACTACATAAATTATTGTCAAGAAATACTTGATAAACAATTCGATTAAATTGTTTAATATTACATTTATCTACCGAATGATTAAATGAGAAGTATTTCTACTAAAACGATACTTACATTATACAAAAGATAAATGACAAATACTTGTCGTTTAATAAACGAACACGTTTTTCGTATTTATATGTCATATAAATACTCCATCTTATTGGAAAAATGATTTTTGGATCAATTACGAAATCCTCGTAAGATGAATCAAAAATTCATAAACCTCGAACGTGACCCGAACCGTGTATTAACGAAAGTTGTAATATAAGTTACACTTTAGGCCCACTTGTGGCCTTATAAGCCCAACTATTTAAACCTTGGATAGTAATGGGCGTAATAAGCCCAATTAGAGGTTTAAGAAGCCCAACAACTCTTTTGGACCACTAGACAAGCCACCAACACACCTCACTTCCGCATTGGGCCAATTCTAGGTTGGTGACACATGTCCATCATGTCCACCCACCTTCTTTCTTCTCATTGGGTCACTCCTTGGTGAGTGACACTTTTCACACTTACTCCCACCCTATATAAGGGCTATGTCTACTCATACCCTTCATTTTTCTCACACAAAACACATACACGCCAAAAAAATTCTCTTTCCTTCTTTGTTTCTTTTTCTTTTGCCGTGAGATTCCAACACCATAGGTCATCAAAAATTTGATAATCAAGCTTGAATCTTCAAAATCTAATCAAAGACCCATCTTGGAAATCTCAAGATCTACATTTTGGTATGAAAATCTCTTACATGCATAAACTTTCAAGATTTTTTTTATTTCCATGGTGGATCTATACATGCATCAAGTAAAACATGTAGATCTAGCCCGGATCTATACATGCATCAAGTAAAACATGTAGATCTAGCCCGGATCTATACATGCATTAAGTGAAACTTGTAGATCTAGTCCGGATCTATCCATGCATGGAGGTTGCATCAAGTGTTGACAAGATATTAGATGTTTGCTTGCATGCATCACTCACTAGTACCATGACTTTGATAAAGCCTCGTAAGATCTACATCTCGTTCTTATTTATCATTCATTTTATTTTCTTGATCTTATGTATATTCTGAATATATATATATATATATATATATATATATATATATATATATATATATATATATATATATATATATATATATATATATATATATATATATATATATATATATATATATATATATATATATATATATATATATATATATATATATATATATAATAATATATATATATATATATATATATATATATATATATATATATATATATATATATATATATATATATATATATATATATATATATATATATATATATATATATATATATATATATATATATATATATATATATATATATATATATATATATATATATATATATATATATATATATATATATATATATATATATATATATATATATATGTACGAAATGGATTAATGAGTATTGGGACATTGTATATGAAATTTTGAACACTAAAAATCAAGCTAAACAAGCTCTAGTAACGATTTGATTTATAACAATTTTTGAACCGTAACAAAAACAGATTACATGTCAAACTCAGTAGGTATGGGATACTAAAAACTTACATATTAAGATTGATAATTATTTTGTGATTAATTCCCCGGGTGGCTCGTCCCGTGACGAATTTTAGATAGCAAGATATGACCAAAATAGTGAAAACTAGTCAGATCTGAACATACTGTTTTGATGGACTGTTTTCTCGTAAGATTTGTATACTGACCTACGAATATGTAAAACTAAAAGTTCTAGATAAAATCATGAACAAGTAGAACCAATTGGATAGTTTACCAATTCCTTACGGTTTGGAAATGGCGACCAAAACGGTGAAAACGGGTTTGGCAGCCCAAAAACAACCAACTTTTCTAAGTGATAAAATTTGTGCATTAGCTATGGTAAGTATAAATTTGGGGTAATTAGACTTATAATAGGTATAGTATATGAGTTAATAAAGGTTTTGGTAAAAAGAACACACTTAGATGATTTACGGTTCAAGAGATATGAGCAAATTAGCGGGACATGTCGGGAAAATTATAATAAACGGATTATAACTCATTAACGTAAAATGTGATGATTTTTATATAAACCGACATGGTAGGACCCACATGTCGGGGATTTTGGACTTTTTTATATATTGATGACTAGATGACCCGAGACCCGACCAACGTGAAATATTAAGTGTATGTGGTTGTGATGTGTTTTAGAACCCAAAAACTATACAAAGTGGACTTGGGCCATAAAAGCCCAACTTACACTTGTAATGTCTATTCATTATTGGACCTGAGATTTATAACCAACTTAGAGTAGTATACTGAATTTAAAATGGACTTAAGTCAAATACTTTGGTAGTGGACCACTATTGGGTTTAAGATGGGCTAAAAGTGTCAACTTGGATTTTTCACTTAAAATGACTAAGTGTTCACCTAAAAAGTTTTATAAAGAATCATAAAACTTATGCAATGTCCAAGAACTTATTAAAACGTACTTATTACATATATGTACGATTTATTTCTTGTCTCAAGCCTAATACACGCCTCGTTATCTTTAGGTCTCGTATGATCATGTTTTGATTGTTGACATTTATTCTTGATTGACGTTCGTTCTCTATTAACTATTGTGAAGATTGTATCAGGTGAGTTCATAGCCTCGCTTTTTAAATCTTTTGTGATTTTTCAAACCCTCGAGGGGGAGACATGCTATTAAATAACTGCAACTTGTTTTGACTACATGACTATAATTTAATTATAGAATGTAAATTGAACTGTAACCTGTTTTGACTATATGATTGATAGATATTTATTCTATAGAACGCAAATTGAATGGTACTCTTGATTACGACTGTCTATTATTATTGAAACTATAAATTATTGTAAATCGCCCGAATGTTATAAATGGATATATTTGGGATTGACCATCCCCATCTGCGTGAGTAGCGCTCACTGTGCCTTGGCCGAGGAAACAGATGTATACCATGTTGGAAACTGGGTTTGGCGCCTTTTTGTAAGGCATTGGGTTCTCATCTGTCGAGAACTATGGAAGGTTAAGCTTCGGTTTCGATTAATAGAAAATGTAATTATCTTTAATATATATATATATATATATATATATATACTTTGTGCATTGCTACTATCTATAAGGTTTGTGTTACTAAACTTAATCATATACTACTTAGCAAACACTAAAATGGGAATAATGGAAATGCTAAACTTGATTATTTTACAAAACTCTATGAATTCACCAACTTTATGTTGACTGTTTTAAGCATGCTTTTCCCAGGTTATTTAGCAAGATTATTTGACCATGGATTGAGCATCATTTAGGAGCATAAAAATGACGAGGGATTTTCTTTTACTGGGATATTCATAAAAAATGTTATTCAACAATTTAAACGATTGTACCAATTCAATGTTTACATCAATTGTATTTCAAAAATCATATAATTATGATATGTGCTTTGTAAGCTATTTGCTCATCGATCCACCACTGTGATACCCGCTTTATGGGGGTGTTACAGAGAATGGTATCAGAGCTTTAGTTATAGCGAACCAGATAAATTTTTAAATAAAATAAGAATAAAAATATTTTTCTTTTATTTAAAACTGGACTATAACTTTATAAAAATCTTTTGGTGAATTTTTTTTGGGGACATACTTAGAGAGCATATAGCATAGAGAGCATGCATAACTATATGATTTAAGTGCGCATTCATAATTCTATGCATTCGTAATTGTTGATTGTATTAGATGCTAACTTGTACGTATTTACGTAATATAACTATTTAATATTTATTATAGAAATATTAAATACTCAAGTACTTAATAAAACAAATAAACATGCCATGTTAGTAGGGAGCTTTATAATAATGATGTTCCATCTCGATATTACGTTTTGACTGAGTGGTTGGGTTTACGATTTAAAGTGCCCTCGCTCCTCAAACGTTTATAGAATGGCTTCTGAAGTATGATGGCCCGAACAGTGCATTATAACCACGATCAACCTAATACATAACAGACACATGGAAACATTTAAATGAAAATCTAAATAAAAACTTTGGGAACATTAGAAATCTAACAGAATCTCTAGAACCCGTTAGAAAATCTAAGAAGATTTTTTTTTCTTAAGTTTCTAAAAATCTAAATAGATCTATTTATTTTACTCAATCTTGGAAAATCTAAATTGGTTTTTATAGAAATCTAACTGAATAATATGCGTCTTGCAAAATTTTGGGGGAAATCTAACCTAGATTTTTTAAAATCTTTGGTAAACCTAATTAGATTTTAAAAATTTTTCTTTGGAAATCTAGACTTAATCTTTAAGAACCAGTAATAAGCTTGTAAGGTTTCATAAACTTCACACCTAGATAAATGGTTAAGTATTATTAACTGTCAACTTAAGCCAATACAATATAGCCGAACTATTAACTAAGCCCATTCGGCTATCCAATGCCTAGTAAGCCCACTTAGCAAACATTGAATTATTAATGGACTAAAATATGTTTAGGCCCATTAGGAAGACCATTAGGCCCATTTATTGTCTTATGGACCTATGTAGTAAAAATCTAACATTGATGGATCTAAAACTGTAATTAGGCCCATTAAGAAATCCTTAGCTCATAAGAATTGTTAATGGATCTTGTAAGCTCAATAAAGGTTTGGGAAGCCCAATAGCTCTTTTGGTGCACTTAATAAGCCCACTTAGTGATTCTACACTTACGTAAAGTTTTTATACCAAAGATATAACTTATAAAAACTTTTAGACTAAGAATGTTAGTTTATAAAACTTATGAGTTAGAACCGTAACACTTGAAACTTGTCATGATAAAACAGAAATTACAAGGATTAATATTGTAAATATCTGAAAGTGTGGGGATTAATAAATGCCATTCGTAACTTATTAGACCTTAAGGACCACTTTGTAAATTCTTGGAAGTTAAACTGTCATTTTAGGACTCTAAGGACTAATGATGTAATTAGCCGAAACAATTAGAAGGCCTAAGGATTAGTTCGCCACTTATTGAAAATTATAAAACCTAATGTTAAATAGAGGGACTATTTTCACCATCTCCCGAAAATACTAGAAACCCTAAGGACTAAAGTTGTTAAGAACCGGAAAGTGTACATTTTGTAAAGTATAGAGGGACTTGTTTTGCCAATAGCCGAAACTTAAGAAACCCTAGAACCTTTATTTCATTTAAAGCATTAAAACTTGAACATACTATCTTTACATAGTTATTCGATGAATAGGAACTGGTTAGTCTATTCTAACCACTAGGATAACTGACAAACCACTTGATGAAAACGGATTTAAAACAAACATACATATTGGAATATTTAAAAACAGACTAGGAAGCATTACCTAGCGTGCTATATTTTTTTTTTGTGTTTGAACTTGTTGTTATGTATATATATATATATATATATATATATATATATATATATATATATATATATATATATATATATATATATATATATATATATATATATATATATATATATATATATATATATATATATATATATATATATATATATATATATATATATATATATATATATATATATATATATATATATATACCTTATTAGAAGGAATTATATGATATAATACCTATGCTGATGATTGTAATATATTATTATATTATATTATACATATGAACTCCTTGTTTGATGCGTATTCTTGCGCACGTTATCGCGCATCAACATGTATTTTCTCTCGCTTATGATTTTGTACGTATATCTACGGAACACGACTTATTAACGACTCATATACGTGTGCTTTTTATAATATCATGTGGTATTATTTGGATAAATTTGCATCTGTAAATGATGCGGTGGGACCCAAAATCAAGGTACTTATGATCCTATATTTTACATATGGGACCTGAGTCTCTTGATCTTAAGTTAATTATGATTTCGTCCTTAGACGGTATGGGACGTCTAAAGGTGAAACCATAGGCCACCGGACCAGAAGTTTACTTATAAAATTCGTATCATGGTGGAATAGGACGCCCGAAGACGAAAGTTATAACTAAACGGGCTGTAAAGTATCTTAATAATATCTATTATCTTAGACATTATATTTATCCTAAATAATAAGCCTTGTCGGGAATATTTAGGTAAGGTGGGCTATGAAATCATTATTGAAACGAGTAAGGACGCTTGTTCGTTTGAATAAAGAAATCA
Source organism: Glebionis coronaria (assembly GCA_025667525.1). Classification (NCBI taxonomy): domain Eukaryota; kingdom Viridiplantae; phylum Streptophyta; class Magnoliopsida; order Asterales; family Asteraceae; genus Glebionis; species Glebionis coronaria. The sequence continues at coordinate 397,367,807 of CM046874.1, read as the reverse complement.
TAGGTCCCGAATGAAGTTATAAATTTCACCTTACATGGATAAGGACGCTTGTTGATGTAAATAGAAATTTATAATCACATGGGCTTAAATGTATTCGACATAACTCATTATTGGTATTATTTTATGTATCCGACTATGTAACGTATCCCTCCTTGACACTCGATTTCCTCCAGTAATATCTTATCGTTATTACATCACCATCTAGAAACCTAAGAAGACTCGTATTTATCTCTTTTGGATCATAGCATTGTGCTCTTGATTTTTGGGCTTATCCTTAGCCCAAATATAATTTCCGCTGCATTCGACCGCGTTAGGGCATGTCCATTTCCGTTGCATTTGATTCCTTTAGAAATGTCCATTTTCTGCTGCATTTGAATCTTTTGAGGGTGCCTACTTTTCGCTGCATCTGACCCCTTTCAGGGAGAGTTCTTTTCCGCTGCATTTTGAACCCTTTTCGGGAGTGCCCACTTCCATTTCATTTGACCCCTTTGGGGTGTCACAGAAAAGAAAGTTGGTTCATCTGCAATTGAGAAATGAAACTTTGATCATTCGAGGTGATGGTAACACAGACTGTTTAACACTAGACTTAGTGTCATCTCTTGTACCGAAGACCAGAAATACTTGGTAAGAGGATGCCCTATCTTCTTAACCCACATTTTTTAAGTCGACGAGGAAGAAAAACCCAAGCATAAAAGACATACCCAACTCTCAATGGGTGTATTTTGTAGGGTTATGTTCGTCATCACCCAAAAAGCGTTACTTGATGTCCAAAACTCTTTTGGACAATCCTTTTCCTCTTCGGATCCAGTTAGTTCGACAATACCATTGTCCAACTAGCCTTGAAACGAATGACTTCCCCCTTTTAGAAGTCAAAATTTGTGCAAATTTTGGACCACTTACATTGAACGCACAATCTTTCCAGCATCACACAAGATGCACACTTCATTATTCTTGGTATCTTCTTTGATTTCCATCATTTGAAGTACTTCTTCTCCATGTAACATATGCCCCAGCTCAGCCACAAATGAAGCAGATTCTTTGTAACTTCCTACCCAAGCAACACCAACAAAAGTCTTAGCCATCTCGCTGAGTGAAGCTTTGGTGTCAAACTAATGTTTGCTTTCCACAGGCTAGAAGTATATCGGGAAGCCCTTCGCGTGAAAATTGTTGACGCAAGAGCGGTACCAGCCAAAACTATATTTCTAACTCGAGATAGCATAAGCTTATTAGAGTTTAATAGACTTAAAAAAAATATCTCTTGAAGAACTAGTAGAAACATTAATGAACTGTTATCTACGCTCATCAAGACACATTGGGGCCCCGAAGGCACGTCTAAGAAAAACCAAGACTTAAGACAAGTTTGTCCTAGTCAACCCAACCTTGTAAACTTAAAACTTGAGTTCACAATATTACCCTCTCAAGAAAAAGTACTCTCACTTGTTCCCTGAACAACTAACTTCATTTTTAGCTTCGAGAACAAAACTAAAATAACGAATAGGTGGTGTAAAACCCCTAAAAATTTGGGTTTCTACACACATCACCGACTTCATTAACGTTATCATTCATCGTACTATATTGTAATAAACTACCTTTACAATGTATCATCACAAGACTTACTGTGATTTGGCAAATGATTTCTTAAACTTCTAAGTGAATCGTGAATTGTGCATGATAGCTTGAATACAACCCGAAAGCTTATCATTGTAAACAAAAGATCTAGTACATCTACTCAAATCCTGCCCAGCAGGTCTGCTAGATAGGGCTGGTACTGCTAGGGCTGATAAGGCTGCAGGTGCCGACAGGGTACTCTGCAATACCTCTATAAGCCAATCAGGACTCCTTTAGCAAACTGAGTACAATCAGCAACTGGGACCGCAGTCTGCCAACGACTCCTCGAAGGTAGGCGATCTCTGCTGTCACTTCATCGTGACAAACAGCTGCAAGATCAAAGAAGGTGGGCAAATACTGCCTTTGTGCAGTAAGAGAAGAGTGGATTTTATGCGAAAAACCCCTCCAAGGTGTGAATATGCCGATGGATGTAGTAATCCTCCTCCAACAACCACTACAAGGCCTCATGGCCCAATAACCTCGTGCTATCTGGGTATTTACCCATATGGTCCAAGAGAGAGAGTCTATGCGCTCATGCATGGCAGTGTACTCCACCTGGCCTGCTATCAACAGGCTGTGGACGTCCGTCATGTTCTGCTCCTGGCTCATGGCCAAAGCAGCAATCCGAACTTGAACAGGATCAGCATGTCCAGTTTTGGAACCCTCTACGACCTCAAAAGTTGACTCATAAGTTTTCCAGATGAACATCAATCATCGTGAGCTTAACCAAATAAATGTAGTTAACCCTACATCGACTTTTCCCTTATTGACAACCTCCTAGAGTGTCCTCTATAAGTTGTCATTATTTGTTCTACGAACATCTACCGCCTTGTAAAATTGACGGCCAAACTTTGGGGATAATTTTGTCCATCCGTAATTGATAGCAGCATCCAAATATTGCTCGATCGTATATATAGGGCGACCCGGATAAAGATCTCTTTGCATTGCTTTCTGTCCATCCGTAATGGTAGCATCACCCGGATATTGCCCAAACGGACTTATAGAGCAATCCGAATAACTATATCTTTACATTATTGGCACCATTCGCTTCTGAGCATGTCTAAGACAAACCTTTAGATCTATGACATCTATACCCTAACAGATGACAAAGATTTTAATAGCTTCGAGGACCAAGATAAAATAACGGGGCGGTGCTGTAAAATCCATGATTTTACCATGAGAATAATGTAATAAAAATCTACTCAATGATCCTAGATCATTTCTCAACCTAGTAATAGTAATCGAGTTTCGAGGATGAAACTCAAGGTGGCATGTGGATGATGTAAAACCCGAGATTTTTTGTTCATTAAATACTAATGAAGTATGTTTCAAAACCCTTTTTGAACCATACAAAAATCATCGGATTTGAAAATTTGACAAAAGCCATACAAACCACGTACCGACAATTCAATAATTTAACTACATAAATTATTGTCAAGAAATACTTGATAAACAATTTGATTAAATTGTTTAATATTACATTTATCTATGAAATGATTAAACGAGAAGTATTTCTACTAAAACGATACTTACATTATACAAAAGATAAATGACAAATACTTGTCGTTTAAATAAACAAAAACACGTTTTTCATATTTATACGTCATATAAATACTCCATCTTATTGGAAAAATGATTTTTGGATCAATTACGAAATCCTCGTAAGATGAATCAAAAATTCATAAACCTCGAACGTGACCCGAACCGTGTATTAACGAAAGTTGTAATTTAAGTTACACTTTAGGCCCACTTGTGGCCTTATAAGCCCAACTATTTAAACCTTGGATAGTAATGGGCTTAATAAGCCCAATAAGAGGTTTAAGAAGCCCAACAACTCTTTTGGCCCACTAGACAAGCCACCAACACACCTCACTTCCCCATTGGGCCAATTCTAGGTTGGTGACACATGTCCATAATGTCCACCCACCTTTTTGCTTCTCATTGGGTCACTCCTTGGTGAGTGACATTTGTCACACTTCCTCCCACCCTATATAAGGGCTATGTCTACTCATACCCTTCATTTTTCTCACACAAAACACACACACACCAAAAAAATTCTCTTTCCTTATTTCTTTCTTTTTCTTTTTCCGTGAGATTCCAACACCATAGGTCATCAAAAATTTGATGAACAAGCTTGAATCTTCAAAATCTAATCAAAGACCCATCTTGGAAATCTCAAGACCTACATTTTGGTATGAAAATCGCTTACATGCATCAACTTTCAAGATTTTTTTTATTTCCATTGTGGATCTATACATGCATCAAGTAAAACATGTAGATCTAGCCCGGATCTATACATGCATCAAGTAAAACATGTAGATCTAGCCCGGATATATACATGCATCAAGTGAAACTTGTAGATCTAGTCCGGATCTATTCATGCATGGAGGTTGCATCAAGTGTTGACAAGATATTAGATGTTTGCTTGCATGCATCACTCACTAGTACCACGACTTTGATAAAGCCTCGTAAGATCTACATCTCGTTCTTATTTATCATTCCTTTTATTTTCTTGATCTTATGTATATTCCGAATATATATATATATATATATATATATATATATATATATATATATATATATATATATATATATATATATATATATATATATATATATATATATATATGTACGAAATGGATTAATGAGTATTGGGACATTGTATATGAAATTTTGAACACTAAAAATCAAGCTAAACAAGCTCTAGTAACGATTTGATTTATAACAATTTTTTAACCGTAACAAAAACAGATTGCATGTCAAACTCAGTAGTTATGGGATACTAAAAACTTACATATTAAGATAGATAATTGTTTTGCGATTAATTCCCCGGGTGGCTCGTCCCGTGACGAATTTTAGATAGAAAGATATGACCAAAATGGTGAAAACTAGTCAGATCTGAACATACTGTTTTGATGGACTGTTTTCTCGTAAAATTTGTATACTGACCTACGAATATGTAACGCTAAAAGTTGTAGATAAAATCATGAAGAACTATAATCAATTGGATAGTTTACCAATTCTTTACGGTTTGGAAATTGTGGCCAAAATAGTGAAAACTAGTCAGATCTGAACATACTGTCTTCACGGACTGTTGTCTCATATAGGAACTCGGAATCATTGAAAAGGTAAAACTGTAGGTTGTAGATAAAATCATGAACAAGTAGAACCAATTGGATAGTTTACCAATTTCTTACGCTTTGGAAATGGCGACCAAAACGGTGAAAACGAGTTTGGGTGCCCAAAAACAACCAACTCTTCTAAGTGATAAAATTTGTGCATTAGCTATGGTAAGTATAAATTTGGGGTAATTAGACTAATAATCAGTATAGTATATGAGTTAATAATGGTTTTGGTAAAAAGAACACACTTAGATGATTTACGGTTCAAGAGATATGAGCAAATTAGCGGGACATGTCGAGAAAATTATAATAAACGGATTATAACTCATTAACGTAAAATGTGATGATTTTTATATAAACCGACATGGTAGGACCCACATGTCGGGGATTTTGGACTTATTTATATACTGATGACTAGATGACCCGAGACCCGACCAACGTGAAATACTAAGTGTATGTGGTTGTGATGTGTTTTAGAACCCAAAAACTATACAAAGTGGACTTGGGCCATAAAAGCCCAACTTACATTTGTAATGGCTATTGGGCCATTATTGGACCTGAGATTTATAACCAACTTAGAGTAGTATACTGAATTTAAAATGGGCTTAAGTCAAATACTTGGGTAGTGGACCACTATTGGGTTTAAGAGGGGCTAAAAGTGTCAACTTGGATTTTTCACTTAAAATGACTAAGTGTTCACCTAAAAAGTTTTATAAAGAATCATAAAACTTATGCAATGTCCAAGAACTTATTAAAACATACTTATTACATATATATGTACGATTTATTTCTTGTCTCAAGCCTAAGACGCGCCTCGTTATCTTTAGGTCTCTTATGATCATGTTTCGATTGTTGACATTTATTCTTGATTGACGTTCGTTCTCTATTAACTATTGTGACGATTGTATCAGGTGAGTTCATAGCCTCGCTTTTTAAATCTTTTGTGATTTTTCAAACCCGCGAGGGGGAGACATGCTATTAAATAACTGCAACTTGTTTTGACTATATGACTATAATTTAATTATAGAATGTAAATTGAACTGTAACCTGTTTTGACTATATGATTGATAGATATTTATTCTATAGAACGCAAATTGAATGGTACTCTTGATTACGATTGTCTATTATTATTGAAACTGTAAATTGTTGTAAATCGCCCGAATGTTATAAATGGATATATTTGGGATTGACCATCCCCATCTGCGTGAGTAGCGCTCATTGTGCCTTGGCCGAGGCAACAAATGTATACCATGTTGGAAACTGGGTTTGGCGCCTTTTTGTAAGGCATTGGGTTCTCATCTGTCGAGAACTATGGAAGGTTAAGCTTCGGTTGCGATTAATTGAAAATGTAATTATCTTATATATATATATATATATATATATATATATATATATATATATATATATATATATATATATATATATATATATATATATATATATATATATATATATATATATATATATATATATATATATATATATATATATATATATATATATATATATATATATATATATATATATATATATATATATATACTTTGTGCATTGCTACTATCTATAAGGTTTGCGTTACTAAACTTAATCATATACTACTTAGCAAACACTAAAATGGGAATAATGGAAATGCTAAACTTGATTATTTTACAAAACTCTATGAATTCACCAACTTTATGTTGATTGTTTTAAGCATGTTTTTCCCAGGTTATTTAGCAAGATTATTTGAGCATGGATTGAGCATCATTTAGGAGCATAAAAATGACGGGGGATTTTCTTTTACTGGGATATTCATAACAAATGTTATTCAACGATTTAAACGATTGTACCAATTCAATGTTTACATCAATTGTATTTCAAAAATCATACAATTAGGATCTGTGCTTTGTAAGCTATTTGCTCATCGATCCACCACTATGATACCCGCTTTATGGGGGTGTTACATGGATGACTACTCATTTGAGGAAGACTTTGCTACTTTTATCAATACCTACTTCCCCAATGAGAGTGATTCCCCTCCTTTGGACTTTGATTTTGGTCTTTATCCTCCTTCGGATATGAAGAAACCCGTTTCAAAGGAGAAGAAGCTGGAAGACACCGATATCCGCCGTACTTATGTCTTGACACCTCTTTATCCTCCTTCTGAGGATGAGATTGTGCGATTTATGAGCGGATCTTCTTCAAGGTCTACTGAGCCTGAGTGCTATTTTCCCCTAAAGGAAAAGGTGAATCAAGGTCGAGTCAGGCTCACGACTCGGTTAACAAAAACAAGCGCTTCTCGGGAGGCAACCCGCAGTATCTATCCTTTTTCTTTGTTTTTATAATAAGTGTAGGAGGAGACCCTAGTATGTGTTTGTTGTTTTCTTTCTTATCATGTGCAGGGATTCGAGCTTTCAAAGACCCATTCTTGATGACTTTCGACAAACTGTGATTCCGTGTACGCATCTTCCCGGTTCTATCCTAAACTCTTTTGATTCTCTATTTTATATTCTTCAATATTAAAATAGGAATCACTTTAGTTGTCTCTTCCTTAGAAAGATTTAAACAAAGTGCACAAATTTCATAAGTGTAGGGGAGGTTACTTCCACATACTTAATCATTGAGGACAATGTTTATATCAAGTGTAGGGGGACTTCTATCGAAGTTAAGTGGGCTTTTCCATTAATTTGTCCTCATTTTAACCGGAAAATTTGATTTTTCAACATTTTTCAAAATTTTTAATCTATTTTGGCCTAGTTGTATTTACCTTTGTTATGGTTATTTTCTTTCTTTGCTAGAATAAATTTTAATAAAGTGGTTTTTAATTTTCAAACGTTGTGAATATTTTGACTCAGCCCGAGTTTACTTATCTAAGTTTACTCTAGCTAGTATCCTTAATGTGTTTAAGTCAAGTTTTACTAGGCTTTTATATACGGAACTTTAAAACGCAAAAGTCTTAACTCTTACGGGTTAAGAACAAGAACTTTTCGCAAGTTCCAATAATTGATCCTAGAAAGTTGTTTATCAAGGGAACTTTAAAATGCGAATTCTAAACTTGAAAAAGTCTAAGAAGTTGCAAGATCCTATAGATGACTTTAAAACCCAAAAATTTGATTTAATTAGCTAAGCATCCATGAGTCTCATTCCTTGAGATTTTAAATTGTGGAGTACGAGAGATGATAGAGTCAATTATAAGTTTGGTATTCTTTCATGGATTTATGTGAGTTGATTATGAGCTTTTTCTCCCATCGCTTGCTAATAAATTAAATTGCAATAAATAAGGTCGTACGATTTGAAAAGTTACTTAGATTCTAGCACAAGATCGTTTAAAAGTTGCTCGGTATTAATTAGACTTCATAGCCAAGGCATAACTTATTAAAGCGGGATGCAAAGATTGGCGAGTCCGAAAAGGTCCTAACAAGACATGAGGGCTACATTTTGTTGCTAAAGATCCAAAGTGATGTGAAGAATCATTTATCAAAAATCAATATGAAGGATCGAGACACACGACGAAAAGCAAATACTCCCCAAAAGATCATGGAGAAGTCTATCCGAAAAGACCCTAGCAAGGTATGAGGATAAATAGATCCAAGTCCTAAAAGGAGGCGGATCGTTGTATATCAAAATCTCAAATAAAGATTGGAGAAAAATGAAGAAGTAGTGGTCCAAGTATGAAGAATCTCTCAAAAAGATCAAGTGAAGAAATTCCTATTATGAATAGAAGACCATTATTTCATGAACTTCTCTCAAGATTTGAAGTATGAAGTCACTGCCAAATATCGGTCCGAGAAAGGGCTCAAATCGCGAAGCGAGTTATGCCAAGATATGAACTTTATGAGGTCCTGAGAAGCAATTTTAAAATATTTTGTCCTTTAGCTAACTATTGATTAAATCGTCCTACTTTATTTTCAGCCTAAATAACTATCGAAATAAGTCAACAATGCATCCTCGTGATCATTCAAGACAACAATAAAATATAAGAGATACACCAAGGAATAAGGGAGTCTAAGTGAATAATTGGCCCACATGAATTTATGTTAGTTTGCTAACTTATAATAACAATGATCTCGTTTTTAAGCTTTGTATGGGGAACGTAAAACTTGAGGATGATGAACATTCATGACATTTCCAAAACCCTAAGGTAAGTCTTTGATTTCTTTACTTTTTTCTTCTTTTTAATATTTTTCAATTTTCTATCTCTTTAATAAAGGTCAATATGGATTGAGTATGATGGAAAATGTAAAACTTGCTTTGTAATTAATGCATTGCATGAGGACATTGCAATGGTCAAGTGTAGGGGATTTAATAAGTGTAAAACACTTATCCTTTTACCACTTAATTATAATAATAACCAAGCCAAAACGTGTATTTTATGTCGTAAATGTCGTGGTTTGTGTTTTTGTTGTGATTTAGGATGAAAATGTGAAAAGGGAAGAAAACACGGGCTTTCATGGGCTTTTATCGAAGAAAAAGACAAAAGACGAAGTCAAAAGATCAAGACTGCAAAAAGAACGGAAGTCCAAGGCCTATTCTTAAGATTTATCGAAGAAAAGTCTAAAGACGAAAGTTTAATAAAGCCGAAGAACTCAAGTCTAATTAATGAAGAAATTACAAGACGAGTTTAATTAATCCCGAGACAAAGTCGAAAAAGTCGAAGAATTTAGAAGACGAAAAGACGAGAAAGAAAGAAAGAAAGAAGTAAGCTTCCAACACATGCTTACCTCCCTAATCTCCTATAAATACCCTCCTAATATCACATTAGGAGGTGTTGGCTATTTTGACAAACTAGTCTTCCACCATTTTCATTACTTGCACATTTATTTTCATGTCATTTACTTAATTGTCAATTTAATTACCTTGTTTTGCACCTTAAATTTCTTGCCTTTAATTTCAAGTAAGTCTTTTAATTTTGTTGTTGAATCTTATTTTTAATCAAGTTTTCATTATACATCTTATTCTACTCTTCTTGTTTTCGGATTTGATTATTGATTCGGATTAAGCTTTCATTTTGCTTAATCTTTTTGCTTATTTAATTAAAAAGTTTATCTTTTTATTTATATCTAGGCTTTTATACGAATTAAGCTATAAGCTTGACAATCCTATTGGCTTATTTTGTATTTAGCTTATTTGTTTTAAGATTTTCTTAAAAGTTTTATCTTTTTAAAGTTTATTTTATAAAGTTTGCTTAATTTGTGTCTTGAAAGTTTTTAAATTTGTGCTTATTTAGTTAGTCTTATTCTTGTTTAATCAAGTGTTTTGGTATTTTCTTATTGTCTAAGTGCTTATTTGGTTTTCTTATTGCGAATTTCATTCCATCGGAAAGAGGGATTTGGATTCCGACAGCTTTTACTCTTATTCCGATCGTGACAATCGGCATAGGGTTTTACATTCCGACAGAGGATTGCGATCATCACTCAGAAGGAATTTTTCCCCTTATTCCGATCGTGATTGCGATCGCATATTGCGATCGTATATTGCGACGGGTCTTAAGGCTACATTGAGACAAAGTGCTGCCAAATTTCCACTAGCCATATTCCGATAGTTTCCACATTCCGACAGGAAATTCCGATCAAGCATTCCGATTAGGATTCCGACAGGTTTGTTTGACATTCCAATAGGTAAGTGTTATTCCGATAGGACTTGGTTTCAGTGATTCCGATAGGGGATTCCGATCACATTCCGACAGGAACACATTCCGATCATCATTCCGATAGAGTGGTAAGCTTGTATTCCGATACCTACATCCGATAAGTATTCCGACGGCTTTGTGGTGACGGCATTCCGACGGGATTCCGACGGATTGGGGTTTTATTTCAATATTATGTCTTAGTTTTATTTTATTATAAGTTTGCATTATTTTAAGTTTGCATTATTTTAAGTTTTCAAATTTTCATTTTTATTATATTGTCAAATTTAATTTTCGTCAAGTTTTAATTTCTAGTCAATTAAGTAATTTACTTTTAAAAGTTTTAATATTGCACAATTTATGTTTTAATTAGTTTTAGTTTTAATTAACTGTCATTTACTTTAAAGTCTTGCAATTTACTTTACTACAACGACAAATCATATTCTTTTCCACCAAAAGACGACTGAGTCACACTTAAACAAGTAATCAATTCGAATCGACCGATTTCAACGAACAATTTTTCTAACTGAGTAAAATCCAGTTATTATTGCACAATAGAATAATCTAGAGTAGCTTATAAATAAGTTGTTGATCAATTAACACTAGCAGTGGCTAGGAACGGTGGGAAAGGGTTCCCACTGCTTTGACTTTTTGACTTGCTTTTTTTTTAGAGATTCAGTTGGTTTCTTTGGACAATCAAGGCACCCCTACAACCAGTGAGTTGTAGGGAGTCACAATCAAGCAAATAAACAAAAATTCACCCAGCCAAATGATACAGTTTAATCAAACAGTCCACTGACATGATACAGTTAAGGTCTGATGATATTAAGCTAAGTTTAAGCTAGTATAAGCTAACCAGAGTACACCAAATGAATACAACAGCTATAAAAGACTTAATAAAGCATAAACAAACTCATATCATGCACTGGTTTCAAGATTAGATCTAGTTTTGAGTATATGTTAGTTACTGATGAACAAAGATGAACACAAGTGACCTATTGCTGAACTACTTGACCACAGATCCAAATACAAACCATCAAATCTACTAATCAGGTTGCAAGATCTATGTTTTATCACTTGTTATCCCTAGATTAACATGCAAACTAGGTTTTCACAAAGTTTCAGCCCACAAAGACCTAAAACAAGCTAGATAGACCAATGATTAAGATTTGATTTTTGAAAGTAAAAGACTAGCAGATTTTAGCATACAACCACTTTAATATCAGTTAAAAACACAAAAGACCCCAAACCACTTACTCAACCTAACATGAAAATCACTAAACATTAGTCCCAAACAGTCCTTTAAAATGCTAAATCAAGATTTTAACAAAGCACATTGTTTATATGACCAAGTAATCCTTAAACTAGCATCATAACAACATCACAATGAACAAATCAGCAAGAATCATTAATATGAGCTTAAATACTCATATCATTTATATTAATAAACAACAAATTAATGCATAAAATGTTCAAATATACCTTGTATATGTGTTGTTTTGTTGTTTCATGTGTGTAGGTACCAAGATCACGAAAATCGACAAAAACCGACACGAGTTTGAAGAAAAGATTGACAAAGCCAATATCAAGCTCGTTTTTAGCGGATTTCATCATTTCTGTAGTTTAAAAGGCTTGTGGGTCCCACTTTGGATTTATTGGGCTTAAAAGCCCAAAGCATTGATAATGGGAGACGAAATTAGAGACTTTGGCCAAATGCCCATTTACTTGGCAAATTAACATTGAGACGGATGGAGTAATCTTAAACTTAGGCCCAAGCCCAAGTTGCTAAACCAAATAAAGTGACGAAGTTATATTGCCAAAAGCCCATATATGTTAAAACATTTTATAAACTTTTCATTTTTCATTTTTTTGGTCAAACCATTTATGACCACATACACACACACACACGTTTTTCACCTCAGAAACTTTCGTTACTCTCTATGTTTATTATCTTCCTCACCCAATTTACGTGTAAAAACACTATTCCTTCCAAACCCTAATCAATAAATCACTCAGATAAAATAGGGGCTTTTAATTCACACGAGTGATTCACACACTTGGGGAATTAATTCCCCAAGATTTTCGGATGTAGAAGATGGAGGATGCAAGTAACATGGCACCATATGAGTGGCTTTGACAGCACATTATTCCTAATCCACCAATAAAAAGGAGACACCTCATCTCCAAACTAGCACAACTAGCACACTCGGATGCCACATTGGCGATCCGTGTGTTAGTTGGCTCATCTCAGCCCTTGGATGAAAACAAGAAAGAGAGAGAAGAAAGAGATGCTTCATCAACGGTCGAGATTCGCTTCTTCATCAACAACTCACCCATCTCCTTCCCTATAAAAACCCCCCATTATTTTCAGTAATGTATCCCTTTTTCTAGTGTAACGTTAGAATGGTAGTATTAGATTAGATATTGTAATTTACTTTTTTATTAAAACTGTATTGGATATTTGATTTAATAAGATTTTCATTCTTGGTTTCATCAGTTTCCTTTATTTAATTTCTGTTTTAAAGTTTAATCAATTGCAAAATTATATCTAAAAATACTGTATAACTAAATTGGGTAAATAAGCTTGAACCATAGCTTATTTGCACAAGTAAGTAGGAAAAGGGAAAAAGAATAACCCACTGGTTAGACTTAAATAAATTGATGGTTCATAACTGTTCGTGGTTCGAGATTTGAGTTTGGTGCGATACATGTTCGAGATGTTGATGGCTTGTTCGTTTTGGGGTGTTATGTTGCAAAAAGGGAGCTCAGCGCTCGCCCTTCTTCTCAACGGACATCTCCAATAGGTTCTACTTCCTTTTAGTTTTATTGTTTTATTTCTTTAATGAATCTGTTATTTCGAGTTACTTGACTGGTAATAATGTTTAGGTTATTTGATTTTGAATTTTGATATGAGTTGGATTTTAAGCTTTTAAGTAGTTAGTATTTTGTTACGATGTCAACTTGCTGCATTTTGTTCTTTCGTTTGTGCTAAGGAAAAATTGAATGATTTTTGCATTTTATCTCACTGTTTAGGTTGCTGTATCAACTTCTTTTGTGGTTTTAACTGAATATTGGTATTATAGAATCCGTTATTTGAGCTTTTGTAATCACGACTTAAAAATATTCAGTTATGTGCCTTAGTAATTTTTAGATATCTGGTATGCTCTAGGATTGATTTCTGCTAGTTATGTTAGTCATAATCATATTGTGATATCCCTGGTAGAACTAATTGATGTAGGAAGTGATATTGTTACATAATCACTGCTTTAAAATTTGGTCTTAAGTTGTTTGGAAGTGCTTTTAGCTGTTCTATTTAGATTCTGCATTTGGGATGTTGTCTGTGACTTAACTCGATGAACGCTACCAAGTTAAAATGAGATCCCGCTGAACACTGCTTATTCTCTTTTATATGTTATATGTCGTATTTGGTTATAGCTGCTCTAATTAGGATGACTGATGTGAGTTGATGGCTGAATAAGTGATTTGTAGTTGTATTCGTTCTATCTGTTGCTGTAGCTTTGCTGATTGTTGCTTAAGCGTCTGCTTAGTCAGCTCTTTTTAATTGTCTGCTGGATGTGTTTAACTGCCATTAGGGAACGTTTGAGTTATTAGGCTGCTCAGTTTGGCTTGATAAGAGTCTGCTGTTAGAATGTTGTTACTTTAGATTATCTTAGTTCCTTATTTTTCTCCTTTATTTTTTTGATTTTATCTGTTATTATGAAATTAAATTTGATCTGTTGATTCGTATTGTGTAATTGGGCTTAGTAAATGCTTTCAATCTGTCACAAAATAAATATTAGCAAAAAAATTTTGTCACAAGCAGGTCTCGAACTCGAGACCTGCCCTTCACACACCCTATGTGTTAACCATCTGAGCAATCAACTCTTTTTGGTTAATTTATGGAATGAATAATATACATACTGTTTAGATTTAGACCTGTCAGTTTAAGTGACTAACATTCACCCTATTTTAGTTAAGTTTTTAGTTTTTAATAATAAATCATTTTATTTACTTTTTATAAATAAATGTTTTTATATAGTTTCAAATAATTAGTTTTTAAAAATAAAACACAAATGTTTTATTTTAGAAATTTAATTAGTTTTTAAATAATTAGATTTTAATAAAGTTATTTTTTTTAAATAAATTAGATTTAATTAATTTGTAGAAGTAAAATAGTTTTTAAAGATTTTTTTTAAAATAGGGTAAAAGTATTTTAATTAAATAAGTTTTTATTAAATATTTTTTTAAATAGTTTAAATTTTTATATTAGCTTTAGTTTTTAAATAGTAATTTTTAGATTAATTAATTCGGGGTAACGATTCATGCACTTAGGATTAATTAGTTTTAAATTGGTAGAATTAATTTTAGTTTTAAAAACCGAAAACCAATTCGAATCAATTGTCCAAATCAAAACAAAACGTCTCAAATTCACTCGATCTTCGTGTACAACGAACTTGGTTCACCATCGTGTTTAATTAAATCCGTCTTTGGTGATTTTCTAATTTACCCTATAACGTATCTTAATTATCACATATACCATCACGATCACATCAAAAATTTTGGCACCGCTGCCGGGGATCTTGTGTACGATTCGTCTTTGTGAGATTTGTTGATCGTTGATTTGAAGACCCTTTCCGTCCTCGGAAAGTTTTGTTATTTTTCTATTATTATAGTATGTATCGTTTTTCTCGTTTTTTTGTGATTAATATATTATATTACGTAGAACAATAAAGTTACCTACTTCCAAATAACGCCTTAGTTGGGATTTTATCACCTAGCTATTGTATTCGAATCCAAAAAAAGAGGAAAAATAGATAAATACCAATAAGAAGTTTGAACTCGATTTATACAAACTATAAGGTAGGTATAAGGCGACGTGCTATAAAAGGCCGTCTAAGGAAAAAGGTTTTTAAGTGCTTTGTGCCACCTCATTTCCCCGCTTGCTTGTGCGTATATTGAGAGGGATGACCGATTATTGGTTTGCCATCTCAAGTAGTATTATATCTTATTTTTGTAGTTTACTTATTGAACCTCGAGACGTTTAGGTTTCCACCTATTGTTACAAAGTCGACTGAGGGTAATTTACTTCCATAGTAATTATCCTTATTCCTTGTTTTTGTCAATCTTTGATTGATTTATGAAAAATACCAAGAATAATCTTCTTAATCTTCTATCATGTTTAATTCTTTTTCTCCTCACCCTCTAAATTATAATTCTTCCATGAATTCCTTCGTCAATTGTGAAGGGTGTGGAGAACCGTTATATGGTCTTTTACCATGTCGGTGGTGCACGTGTGAGCGTTGTGGAAATGATTTACGTCACGATATACGTGTTGGATTTTGTCCTTCTTGTAATGAAATTACTTCATGTGGAAATCCGAATTTTTCGAATAATTCTTCCGATTTTTACCCACCTCTACACCCAACATACGAGACACCCTCGTGTGAGTTTTGTGGAAATAATTCTCATTTTTGGAATTAATTGTTCGCATCGATTCTCGCTTAATTACGAGCAAGAACCGAGCTACAATCAAAACTTTAATGATAATTGTTATCCACAAGATTTACCGAGTTTATCACAACAACATCTTTGTTGTGAGTATTGTGGAGGTCCTCACGAGAGCTTTTGTTGTCAACCGATGGATCAAAGTTTTTATGAGCCTAGTCATTGCTATAATTCGATTCCTTCCAGTTTTGACCAATCTCCACAATATTCTTTCGATATTGAACGACTTGAAACAATGTTCCAACAAATAACGAATCAAAGAAATATTGAAATTGTTGAAAACAGCATTGAAGATATGTTGCTTGAAAAGAGACAAATTAATCAAGAGATTAATGATATAACTAATGAATTGGGAAGTCGACGATTTCATGGAGAAATTATTGATGAGGTATTTAAAAGAGATTGTGAACTTAAGATTAGACAACTTTCGCAAGATTATAATGGATTAAGCATTGAAATACGAAAGAAAGAACAAGGTCCAGAGGAAGCAAGATGTCTTGCTAATCGTGAACTCGAGCGTTCTCTTCTTTTGGATGATGACGAGGAAAGTGCTATTTCTTTGCGAGATCTTAATGCTCTACATCCTTCGTCTAGTGCAATCGTACTTCCTTTTCATGTCTTGCCGGCTATGGAGCCCGAGGATTCTCCCATCCTAGATGATGAGGAAATCTATCGTGCATCATTACTCCTATTCATGATTCTTCCACCGTGGAACCCGAAAATTCTCTAAGAAAGGGGGACGAGTATTTTAGCACTATTCCGGATACGGAATCGGACGAAGTAATAAAGTCTAGTGTTGATATCCTTGTCCAAAACCCAAGGGAGTTCGATGGTCTTTCCAATGAAACGTGTGATTTGCCACATTGTGATGACTCTATTTCTTCTATTCACTTTGAGATTTTCTCCAATTCTAATGATGAAAATTATGATAGAAATGAAGATTTTGAGAATGATTCGACTTCTAGTGAATTTTCTAATGAGGAGTTCTCCGATGAAGTTTCTTATAAAGATGACATTCACGACTCGAATTTTGAGGGGTTTCCCGATGAACCTACTCTTCTTCACCCATTTCCACCGGGAAATGAGGATGATAGTGATCCGGTTTTTGAGAAGTTCACTTTTGAACTTGCTCCTTTAAACCCATTTCCACCGGGAAATGAGGTTGATTTGACTATTCCGATCCTTGAGAAGTTCACCGATGAACTTACTCATTTAGATGTGGAAGACGTGATTCTTCGTGAAAAATTATCCAACGTCTATCTTCTCATTTCTAAGATCGAGGCCTTGAATTCTAAGCCTATTAGAAAGTCTTTCTCTCCATCTCCTATTCCCGTTGAGGATAGTGATCCGCTTATGGAGGAGATTGACACTTTTCTTGCTTCTAATGATTCGATACCACCGGGTGTTGATGATCTCGACCCGGAGGGGGACGCTCTCTTCTTAGAGAACTCACTTGATGATGATTTCGTCCCAAGTCCTCCTCCCACCCACTTTGACCTTAATGTGCGGGTTTTTCATGTGTCCCATATTGAGTACCATGACCCGATTGATCATATTCCTAAGGGTGAAATGTCGTTAAAGCTAAGAATGTTGATTCCACTATGGATGAAACCTTTATCCCACCTTTACCATTTGCTTTCTATGATCATGGATTAGCATGGGGGGACGACACCGTATTGTCTATTTCTTTCTCTCCCGAGGACGAGGTATTCGACCCCGGAATAATTGATTTAGGGAAATCTCGGCTTTTCACCGATGCAATAATTGAAAGACTTTTCAATCATCTTGGTGCGAGTTTATCTCGGGGAGCATGCTATTTTCTTTCCAATATTTGTGACTTCTATCTCTTTTTAGAGATTTGTGTTGGAGTTTCATCCTTTCGTTTGTCATCCGACAACAAGGATGTAATCTTTGACCCCGACATCGTGCTTTATTATGGATTTTATTCCATTATGCCGGTTTTTAACATTTTCCCTAAGGACCAATAAATGCGGGGATCGAGTCGAGCTCATGACTCGGTTAACAAAAACGAGGTTCCTTGTGGGGGAGTCCCATACATTCTATCTTCTTTCTATTTTCTAACAACTAATAAGGCTTGATCTTTCAAGCTCGTGCTCGTGTTTTGTTGTGTTGTGAATCTTAGGTATGACCCTAATCGTTGAAGACTCTCGTGTTCGGTTTTTGCCGATCCACTTGATCTTCCTATTCTTTGATTGCCAAAAAGGGGCTACACTCTCTATCCTTTGATTTTTATCGACTAATGTTTTATCTTGAGGCATAATTAATAAACGGCTTATAGATTTGCGTGCTCTTTCCATGTTAGGATTTTGCATTAGACTCTTCGTGTTTTAGCAAAGGGGTGTTACTCTTGAGCTAAGAAACATTGAGGACAATGTTTGGTTTTAGCATGGGGGAGTCAATCAATATAATCGCTTGCTATTGCTTTTGTCGTGTCTAAACGTAATTATATTTCTCGTTTTTCATAAAATTTTAAATTTTTAGTGTTATTTTAAAGTTTTAATAAATAAAATAAGTGATTTTGACACAAATGTAGGCTTTCCGTTGGTGAAAATAAAAATAGTTTTTTACTCGACTCAGTTTTTACCTTAGCTTTTCCTTAACGCATTTGAATTAAGTTTTGCTAGGCTTTTATATAGGGAACTTTAAAACGCGAAAGTCTTAGCTCATACGGGTTAAGAACAAGAACTTTTCGCAAGTTCCTATAATTGATCCTAGAAAGTCGTTTATCAAGGGAACTTTAAAACGCAAATTCTAAAACTTAAAAAAGTATAAGAAGATGCACGATCCTATAGATGACTTGAAAACCCAAAACTTTGATTTAATAGGCTAAGTATCCATTAATTTCACATTTTTGAAATTTGGCGATATGGAGAACAAGAGATGATAGAGTTTAATCATAAGTTTCTTAAATTAATTCTTCTTTGTGCAAGTATTTTTGTGTTTGATTTAATCTCCTCGTATTTACTTTCCACACTTGAATAATAATTGCTTAATAAATGAAGTTTTTAGCGGTTTAGGCTTAATATCTTAACTCATAACTCCTTCTTTTTCTTCCCTTGTAATTAAAGTGAGAACACATTAAGGGTGTCAGCGTCATGGACTTTTGATCATGGGATTGTGGAAATTTGGCTTACTATAAATATCATATTAATAAAGAAGAATAAATAAAAACATGTTCTCTAGGAGCCTTCGGGTGGGAGTCATGTAGCACTAACCTTGTCATTAGAGCCTTAGAGTGTATGGCAAGGGGACGTGTTGAATAAAAATTGCTTCATCATCATGAGCCATAAGGTGGGATGGTGATGTCAATTCCCTTATTTTTGTCCAAGGAGCCTTAGGGTGTGGATTTTGAATAAGGAGCACAATTGCATCTAAAAGAGCCACAAGGTGTTATGATGTAATTGTTGCTAACTCCATTAATAAGGTCATAATTGACTTTGGAGGTTTTTATTGTTGCTTTTAAGTAGTCCTATTAGCCAAATTTTGGGTCCGGGGATTTATCCCTCAAATCGTGTTAAGTTATCCTTGATGTTGGCTTTCTTTAGTGACAAAGGTTTTTGAAGTCGAGGTTAGGTTTTAAGTGTTGAGTTTTCACCGTTCTTGCCTTCATTTTTGGACTAATAAATATCAAATAAAGTCAAATGAGCATTTGGGTGAATGACAAATAAAATCTAGAGATACAATTAGGAATAATAGGAGATTGAGTTTAACACAAATTACTTGTATGAGTTCTTTTAATTTTGGGGCTTATGATTGGCAATGATCTTGTTTTGCACTTGGCATGGAAAAGTGAAAAGTCGGGGACGATGAATCTATTTAAGTTTTATGATCCTAAAAGTTATTTCTCAAATAATGAAAGCAATACATTATGTCTTTGCAAAATAAAAAGTCATAAAGGTTGAATAATGGTGTAGATAGTGTTTTATTTTATCATTGCGTGAGGACACGGCAATTGCTTAGAAAGGGGGAGTTTGATATGAGCCTAAATACTCATATCATTTATATTAATAAACAACGAATTAATGCATAAAATGTTCAAATATGCCTTGTATATGTGTTGTTTTGTTGTTTCATGTGTGTAGGTACCAAGATCACGAAAATCGACAAAAACCGACATGAGTTTGAAGAAAAGATTGACAAAGCCAATATCAAGCTCGTTTTGAGCGGATTTCATCATTTCGGGAGTTTAAAAGGCTTGTGGGTCCCACTTTGGATTTATTGGGCTTAAAAGCCCAAAGCATTGATAATAGGAGACGAATTTAGAGACTTGGGCCAAATGCCCATTTACTTGGCAAATTTACGTTGAGACAGATGGAGTAATCTTAAACTTGGGACCAAGCCAAAGTTGCTAAACCAAATAAAGTGACGAAAGTTATATTGCCAAAAGCCCATATATGTTAAAACATTTTATAAACGTTTCATTTTTCATTTTTTGGTCAAACCATTTATGACCACACACACACACGTTTTTCACCACAGAAACTTTCGTTACTCTCTATGTTTATTATCTTCCTCACCCAATTTAACTGTAAAAACACTATTCCTTCCAAACCCTAATCAATAAATCACTCAAATAAAATAGGGGCTTTTAATTCACACGAGTGATTCACACACTTGGGGAATTAATTCCCCAAGATTTTTGGATGTAGAAGATGGAGGATGCAAGTAACGTGGCACCATATGAGTGGATGTGATAGCACATCATTCCTAATCCACCAATAAAAAGGAGACACCTCATCTCCAAACTAGCACAACTAGCACACTCGGATGCCACGTTGGCGATCCGTGTGCTAGTTGGCTCATCTCAGCCCTTGGATGAAAACAAGAAAGAGAGAGAAGAAAGAGATGCTTCATCAACGGTCGAGATTCGCTTCTTCATCAACAACTCACCCCTCTCCTTCCCTATAAAAACCCCCCCATTATTTTCAGTAATGTATCCCTTTTTCTAGTGTAACGTTAGAATGGTAATTTTAGATTAGATATTGTAATTTACTTTTTTATTAAAATTGTATTGGACATTTGATTTAATAAGATTTTCATTCTCGATTTCATCAGTTTCCTTTATTTAATTTATGTTTTAAAGTTTCATCAATTGCAAAATTATATCTAAAAATACTGTATAACTGAATTGGGTAAATAAGCTTGAACCATAGCTTATTTGCACAAGTAAGTAGGAAAAGGGAAAAAGAATAACCCACTGGTTAGACTTAAATAAATTGATGGTTCATAACTGTTCGTGGTTCGAGATCTGAGTTTGGTGCGATACATGTTCGAGATGTTGATGGCTTGTTCGTTTTGGGGTGTTATGTTGCAAAAAGGGAGCTCAGCGCTCGCCCTTCTTCTCAACGGACATCTCCAATAGGTTCTACTTCTTTTTAATTTTATTGTTTTATTTCTTTAATGAATCTGTTATTTCGAGTTATTTGACTGGTAATAATGTTTAGGTTATATGATTTTGAATTTTGATATGAGTTGGAGTTTAAGCTTTTAATTAGTTACTATTTTGTTACGATGTCAACTTGCTGCATCTTGTTCTTTCGTTTGTGCTTAGTAAAAATTGAATGATTTTTGCATTTTATCTCACTGTTTAGGTTGCTGTATCAACTTCTTTTGTGGTTTTAACTGAATATTGGTATTACAGAATCTGTTATTTGAGCTTTTGTAATCACAGCTTAAAAATATTCAGTTTTGTTCCTTAGAAATTTTTAGATATCTGGTATGCTCTAGGATCGATTTCTGCTAGTTATGTTAGTCATAATCATATTGTGATATCCCTGGTAGAACTAATTGATGTAGGAAGTGATATTGTTACATAATCACTGCTTTAAAATTTGGTCTTAAGTTGTTTGGAAGTGCTTTTAGCTGTTCTATTTAGATTCTGCATTTGGGATGTTGTCTGTGACTTAACTCGATGAACGCTGCCAAGTTAAAATGAGATCCTGCTGAACACTACTTATTCTCTTTTATATGTTATATGTCGTATTTGGTTATAGCTGCTCTAACTAGGATGACTGATGTGAGTTGATGGTTGAATAAGTGATTTGTAGTTGTATTCGTTCTATCTGTTGTTGTAGCTTTGCTGATTGTTGCTTAATCGTCTGCTTAGTCAGCTCTTTTTAATTGTCTGCTGGATGTGTTTAACTGCCATTAGGGAACGTTTGGGTTATTAGGCTGCTCAGTTTGGCTTGATTTGAGTATGCTGTTAGAATGTTGTTACTTTAGATTATCTTAGTTCCTTATTTTTCTCCTTTATTTTCTTGCTTTTATCTGTTATTATGAAATTAAATTTGATCTGTTGATTCGTATTGTGTAATTGGGCTTAGTAAATGCATTCAATCTGTCACAAAATAAATATTAGCAAAAAAATTTGTCACAAGCAGGTCTCGAACTCGAGACCTGCCCTTCACACATCCTATGTGTTAACCATCTGAGCAATCAACTCTTTTGGGTTAATTTATGGAATGAATAATATACATACTGTTTAGATTTAGACATGTTAGTTTAAGTGACTAACATTCACCCTATTTTAGTTAAGTTTCTAGTTTTTAATAATAAATCATTTTATTTACTTTTTATAAATAAAAGTTTTTATATAGTTTCAAATAATTAGTTTTTAAAAATAAAATACAAATGTTATATTTTAGAAATTTAATTAGTTTTTACATAATTAGATTTTAATAAAGTTATTTTTTTTAAATAAATTAGATTTAATTAATTTGTAGAAGTAAAATAGTTTTTAAAGATTTTTTTTAAAATAGTGTAAAAGTATTTTAATTAAATAAGTTTTTATTAAATAATTTTTTTTAAATAGTTTAAATTTTTATATTAGCTTTAATTTTTAAATAGTAATTTTTAGATTAATTAATTCGGGGTAACGATACATGCACGATTAATTAGTTTCAAATTGGTAGAATTAATTTTAGTTTTAAAAACCAAAAACCAATTCGAATCAATTGTCCAAATCAAAACAAAACGTCTCAAATTCACTCGATCTTCGTGTACAACGAACTTGGTTCACCATCGTGTTTAATTGAATCCGTCTTTGGTAATTTTAGTCTATTACTTTTTCCTAAAGGTAATTTTCTAATTTATCCTATAACGTATCTTAATTATCACATATACCATCACGATCACATCAAAAATTTTGGCGCCGCTGCCGGGGATCTTGTGTACGATTCGTCTTTGTGAGATTTGTTTATCGTTGGTTTGAATACCCTTTCCATCCTCGGAAAGTTTTGTTATTTTTCTATTATTATAGTATGTATCGTTTTTCTCGTTTTTTGTGATTAATATATTATATGACGTAGAACAATAAAGTTACCTACTTCCAAATAAGGCCTTAGTTGGGATTTTATCACCTAGCTATTGTATTCGAATCCAAAAAAAAGAGGCAAAATAGATAAATACCAATAAGAAGTTTGAACTCGATTTATACAAACTATAAGGTAGGTATAAGGCGACGTGCTATAAAAGGCCGTCTAAGGAAAAAGGTTTTTAAGTGCTTTGTGCCACCTCGTTTCCCCGATTGCTTGTGCCTATATTGAGAGGGATGACCGATTATTGGTTTGCCAACTGAAGTAGTATTATATCTTATTTTTGTAGTTTACTTATTGAACCTCGAGACGTTTAGGTTTCCACCTATTGTTACAAAGTCGACCGAGGGCAATTTACTTCCATAGTAATTATCCTTATTCCTTGTTTTTTTCAATCTTTGATTGATTTATGAAAAATACCAAGAATAAGCTTCTTAGTCTTCTATCATGTTTAATTCTTTTTCTCCTCACCCTCTAAATTTTAATTCTTCCATGAATTCCTTCGTCAATTGTGAAGGGTGTGGAGAACCGTTATATGGTCTTTTACCATGTCGGTGGTGCACGTGTGAGCGTTGTAGAAATGATTTACGTCATGATATACGAGTTGTATTTTGTCCTTCTTTTAATGAAATTACTTCATGTGGAAATCCGAATTTTTCGAATAATTCTCCCGATTTTTCCCCACCACACCCAACATACGAGACACCCTCGTGTTAGTTTTGTGGAAATAATTATCATTTTTGGAATTAATTGTTCGCATCGATTCTCGCTTAATTACGAGCAAGAACCGAGCTACAATCAAAACTTTAATGATAATTGTTATCCACAAGATTTACCGAGTTTATCACAACAACATCTTTGTTGTGAGTATTGTGGAGACACGATTGTACGAGGTCACAATTCACCCAACACGATCATCCGGGGTGAACAAGAATTGGGTCAACTGATGGATCAAAGTTTTTATGAGCCTACTCATTGCTATAATTCGATTCCTTCCGGTTTTGACCAATCTTCACAATATTCTTTCGATATTGAACGACTTGAAACAATGTTCCAACAAATAACCAATCAAAGAAATGTTGAAATTGTTGAAAAGAGCATTGAAGATATGTTGCTTGAAAAGAGACAAATTAATCAAGAGATTAATGATATAACTAATGAATTGGGAAGTCGACTATTTCATGGAGAAATTATTGATGAGGTATTTAAAAGAGATTGTGAACTTAGATTAGACAACTTTCGCAAGATATAATGGATTAAGCATTGAAATTCGAAAGAAAGAACAAGCTCAAGAGGAAGCAAGATGTCTTGCTAATCGTGAGCTCGAGCGTTCTCTTCTTTTGCATGATGACGAGGAATGTGTTATTTCTTTGCGAGATCTTATTGCTCTACATCCTTCGTCTAGTGCAATCGTACTTCCTTTTCATGTCTTGCCGGCTATGGAGCCCTAGGATTCTCCCATCCTAGATGATGAGGAAATCTATCGTGCATCATTACTCCTATTCATGATTCTTCCACCGTGAAACCCGAAAATTCTCTAAGCAAGGGGGACGAGTATTTTAGGACTATTCCGGATACGGAATCGGACGAAGTAATAAAGTCTAGTGTTGAGATCCTTGTCCAAAACCTAAGAGAGTTCGATGGTCTTTCCAATGAAACGTGTGATTTGCCACATTGTGATGACTCTACTTCTTCTATTCACTTTGAGATTTTCTCCAATTCTAATGATGAAAATTGTGATAGAAATGAAGATTTTGAGAATGATTCGACTTCTAGTGAATTTTCTAATGAGGAGTTCTCTGATGAACTTTCTTATAAAGATGACATTCACGACTCGGATTTTGAGGGGTTTCCCGATGAACCTACTCTTCTTCACCCATTTCCACCGGGAAATGAGGATGATAGTGATCCGGTTTTTGAGAAGTTCACTTTTGAACTTGTTCCTTTAAACCCATTTCCATCGGGAAATGAGGTTGATTTGACTATTCCGATCCTTGAGAAGTTCACCGATGAACTTACTCATTTAGATGTGGAAGACGTGATTCTTCGTGAAAAATTATCCAACGTCTATCTTCTCATTTCTAAGATCGAGGCTGTAACACCCCCAATTTTATATAATTCAATACAGCGGAAGACTCGTTGGTGTTACGGGATAGCACATTACTCACATCATAGACAACGCTTAAAAATCGCGTCGTTTATTAATAAAGCATTTCCATTCATAAATACCAAATTTACATAGGTCCCAAGTCATTGTATTTCATACAAGTTTTACAAAGAGTTTGAATGGAAATTATTATTTAAGTGCGGGCCATAAATTCTTGTTGTCTTCCTGAGAATTACCTTCAAGTACCTAAGATAAAACATGTTAAAAGAAAACGTCAGCGAAAATGCCGAGTGAATTCATAGAGTTTAATTAAATCCATCAATATAACATCGGTATAAAATTATTACCGAAAATCATTTTGTACAAATCTTTGTAATAGCATAAAATAGCCAAAGTCATTCTATACCAATCCTTGTCAAAAATCATAATATAGGCTTTCGCCTTCAAAACCATTATACGAACCAATGTCGTAAAAATATCATACAATACGTTTTATAACGTTGTATAAAGTTAAATAAAAATAGTTATATGAATATGGTTATGTAAAACCAAAACACAAACATAATATCAATAATATGACCCCGTATTGCTAGTCAAGCAATATATCGTAATTCGGTGCGTATAGCAGTATTTCGTTATTTGGATTATTATAAGCCGCATGACATTGTTACCTTACTACAACAAACAACGGGTAGCTAACCCGAAACTCAATTTGCCCATCTAAAACAGCGTGTCGTCACAATAATCACGCTTATAAATCTTCTCATACATAAATTCGCTTACCAATCAATATGGCACGACGGGGATCAACCGTCAAGGCGCGAACTGGGTTGATCGTCCCCAAATAGTACTATTCTATGCACAAGCGTCTACCAAATCCCGGTAGTTCACAATTCATGCTAATGGGACTTTTAGTGACATAACCTAACTTTAATAATCCATTTTATCTCATACATCGGGTCATATAATCATTCATCGGATCATACAATCATTCGGGTCCAAATCAATAAAGAAACAATCGGGACAACTAGTGTCCTATTTTATCAAAACTAACATGTTATCTCCCTCGCGGGTTTATAAAAAATTTCATAAAAACAATTAAAAGAGTGCGAGGCTATGAACTCACGTTGATGTGGGAAGGCGATTATCGGTGATTTGGATGTACGGTACGTGCTTCAATCACGGAAACCTAGACAAATAATACTCGTCTTAGACTTTTGTCCAATGACTTTATCAAAATAATAATTATGTATACATATGATGATTTTATATATGATGATAATCAAGTGGGTTTATACATTCTCATTTACTCATTTTAGTGTTATGTGTTGGTAACTTTTATACTAGTTTACTAGTTTTACCTATTTACATGTTTGAGGTCCAATAAGCCTATTACAAGTCCATTACCTTAAATTAGACCATTTTATACTTTTATTATCAGTATTATACATTACGTGTTGGGCCCAAGTGGGTTAAGCCCAATAAGTAAATCTATAAGTGTTTAGCCCATTTAGTTGGATTAATAGTCCAATAATGCTAATTTAGCCCGTTAATGTCCGTATGTTATATAGTTCCGGTTTTATCGGTTTTTACTTGTATTAAGTACTTATATATCAGTATATGACTTTTAAAAAGTTTACATTAGACGGGTCCGATCGTCTAGGTTTTAATTGATGAAAAACGTTAATTTTACGGTACTAGCCGAAAAGACGTAAAAATCATGTTTATAGTTTTTATAACTTATAAAACTTACCAAACTACCATTTTTATATAGTGTCCATTTATTTATCCTTATACATATTTATATAAATGAAATATATAAGTTAGTGGGTTTTAATTTCACATTTTATACTATATTATTTTGAGTGCTTATATAATACTATTAAACTTTAATTTCACAAAATCTGATTTTTAGTTTCACTTTCACCATTTTTATCATATCTTGAGTTCTATAAAGAGATAGAAGCTCATTTTTGGATGACATAAACATCATATTATGTGCTACAAATACGTTAGTTATAGATACTGCTCAATCCATGTCTAAGTATACTTAACAGTCCCTACAAAACAGACTATTCAGATTGGTATACAAATTTTGTTTTGATCATATCTCACTCATTTTGATGATTCCATTGGATGGCCAACTCTCACATGTGTATAACACCTAATACTTACTGTATATTGATTCCAATTTACCATTTTATCAGTTCAACATTTGGTTACTTACTGTTTTTATACAGCCATCATATTTAAGCAAGATTTTAACCTTGTTACCTATGGTTTTCCATCTTTTTAACCATATTTATCAACACTTGATCCCCACAAAACATTTTTAACATCATATATTCATCATATACATATACAATAGGAAAGAAAATACAAGATTACATAATCAAAATAACAAGAGGATAGGAAGAACAATCTTTATACCACCATTAGTGATGAAAATATGAGGTTTTTGATCAACAAGACTTGGTTCTTGTTATCACATCTTTAACTTGGCAAATGAACTCCTTGAGATCTTCATGTGCATGAATATCTTCTTGAAAATCAGCCCCTAAGCTCCATGGGAACTCCTTTTCATAGGTTAGGATCACCTCCAATCTTCATATCTTCAAAGGGTATTCAACTTGTGCAAGTTAAACACATGATTCATGGTTGAGTTTTTTATCAAATGGGGTGTTTTGGGAGCATGGTGGACGTTCATAGAGAGAGAACAAGAGAGAGTTTTGAGTTGTTTTGCATGTAGAAAAGTTAGGAAGTGGTTTAATGTTGAATGATTTTGTTAGGTTGCTAGTTTGGTGTAAAGATTAGGACAAGTGTCCTAGTCTTTTCATGTAAAGTTGACACACCTCAAGTGTGTTGACTAAGCTTTAGCCATCCCATGGTGGGGTGAGGCAAGTGTAAACTTGTCTCATCCCACTAATTTACGGGTACTCCTCGATTCTAGTTTCCTCGATTTGCGTGCCTTCGGGTCGTTTTACGAAAAACGTTTTTATAAATTATGAATCAACGGCACAAAACGAATCTAATAAAAATTGTCTCATCAAAAACGGAGTTCGAAAACGTAAATACGTAATCCTAAGGTTTCCGGTTTAGTCGTAAAAGACGTTAAATTATTCACATAAGTCCTAATCTCTTCTCGTAAATTTGTGAGTTTATGAACTAACTCAAATTTAAAATCCCAAAATAATATTCACGGATAAATTTATTTCCTGAAATGTCGGACTGTCACCAAAACGGTGTATGTAAACGTAAGCACGTAACGTAGAATCCTCCGGTTTAGACGTAGTCGATGCTACTTCAAGACGTAAATCCAAATATCTTCCCAAAAATAAGTGAGTTCATAATATAATATTAAAATAATATTTTTAAATAATATTTGAGAATAAAATATAAACCATAAATTGACGGATTGTCACAGCATTTACCCCTAAACAAGATCTTTGTCCTCAAAGATCAATTTACTTACTACTCGCTTCTTATAGAGTTAAAGCCATGTGGGTATTTCCTCCACATTCGGTCTATTCTGACAATGTAATTCATTACAATACGCGAGTTTCATCAAACATAACTACGGGAATAAGATCAGGCTTAATGTTGACTTACTTTCTCTATCCATGATATTCACGGGTTTTCGATGAATGCAACTTTTCGCTGATCTAAACTTTACTAAGAAACAATCAGATTCTCACTTGATAGATATTCCATCAAGTTCGATATGCGAATCATAATTCACGCAGCTCTTGAAGTCCTAGGGTAGATCGCGCTTATATGCCTTTCAAACCAATCTTTTACATCATCTCAATGGTCCCATACAACGGGGACTTATATCCCATGATCTCTAAGATCATCAATTCATTTTTCCATGGTTAAAATTTTTGGCATAACTTCGCTACCCATTTGGCACTTCAAGATCTACATTTCATATTCACATAACCTCCTGCCTACTATCGGCAGTCAATAATCAAGTCCTAATTTCAACAACCATTTTAGATCTCGCGGGTTGGGTATTTTGTAAGGTTAGGTTCGCAATCATAGGAAACTTTAAACCTAAAAGACATGTTCAACTCACAATGGGTGTGTGTGGGGTGTCTTCATCCTAACTCCTGCTTACAGATGCTCTAATATTTAAATTTTAACAAGATTCGATCTCGATCCTAACATGATAATTATCAATGATAATCTATCCAAATGAAAACGATTATACGGTTAAGGTCAATTATTCAAGCATAACATAAGACTTCTAGTGTTTTGTATCGTTACTTTGCCTCGTCCCTTCGATTGGGGTGGTACAGTACTCTCATCAAGATTCGTTCTTAATGACTTCTGAGCAAATCTCTAGAAATTCGATGCGAAGCGAGGATCTTGATAGAGATGATCGATACAAGCACACCATGTTTACACAACTCCTTTAAATACAAAGAGTCGGTTTCTTCATCAAGAATTTATCATTAACGGGAATGATATTAGTAGATTTGGTCAGTCTGTCGACGATGACCCAAATCGAATCAAATTCAGATGATGACCTTTGCAATAGTTAGACGTTTACTAATGTATGAGGCGGTGTTTTGCCTTCAAAATTTGCCATCAGTACAACTTCTTCAGATAAAAATACACTAAATTAGAAATAGCATGAATAGAATACTTAATCTTATGAGATTTCAACATGACTAAATCTCTAAATCTCCATATTTAGGCAACCACAAGCGGCCTTTAAAACATTTAACGCCATCGGCTTCTCAACTCTAATGGTTCACATTAGCCGAGAACCCCTTTTATCATCTATATTATCCTTCTTACAAACATTAGTTATTTTTAAATTGTTCGGCAATTTATTTTGCACCTTCATTATTAAGGAACATGTCCTAATTGGTTTTTTATCCTTTCTATATAACGTGTCAGTATTTATATTCACCTTCCTCGATGAAATAATTATCATGTCCAGAATTTACTCATAAATTATTTCTTCATGTTTTCTAAGTTTTAGTTTCGTCTCCACTATTATTTTTATCAGTTTTGCTCAATCCGACGTTTAAAGCGTCGATAAATATTACAAGTAATCAAATAATAAATATTTATTTTTTATGAAACGTAAACATAAACGTAAAAATTTTAAATCTCTTAGTTTGACCAATTATATAAAAATGTTCAAAATAAATTTGAATTTAGTTAACACGATTTTTGTTGATTTATCGAAATAATTAAAATAATTAATAAGATTCGTAAATGTTCGAAAAATCTTTGGTTATATTTGGTCAAAATTTTCTTAGCTGAAAAGCAAAAATTATCGTTTCAAATTTCAAGTCATGGTTTAAATGGTTTCCTCAATCCATCTTAGGTTGTCTTGAGGTATACATAAACATTTACCCCTAAACAAGAGTTTAGTTAAATGTTCTGGGTATAAGGGAATAATCCCTCAAAAGTTCTTTTTGATAAAACATTTGTCAAAACGTATTTGCACTTTCTTTTTGGTAAAAACCAAAGTCTTAAATGACTTCTAATTTTTGAAGAGTCAATATATATATATATATCTTACCATCATTAATCAAACGGGCATTTTATGTAAAGGATTAAGTCTTTAATCACATGTTAATTATTCAAGGTACAGGTTTTCATTGTTCGGCCAATTCAGGGCACTCTATAAATAATTATTAACGCATTCATATTCTTATAAACAAATAGATGGTCCTTAATGATCAAAAGCATGAATTTATCAAATTACAGCCTAAACACGTGATTCAACAAATTTATGGATGCTACATGTGTATTAGACCATCCAAACGACATCAGGTGAAACTCATAATGTCCATCACAAGTTCTGGATGTACTGATTGGAGTAGATAATCTTTTTCGCGGACGCGAAGTTGATGATAACCATGCCGTGGATCAAATTCCTGAATATACGCTACAACCTTGTAAATGATCGAACAAATCTATCATCTTGGGTAGTGGATATAGATTTTTAATCGTCAATTTACCTAGTTCACGGTAATCAATAAATATAAGGAATAATAACACCATAGCTCTTCATGATGACGAGCTCGGTAGAATAAATTTTTTCTCCGACAACTCTCTCAGTTGTATGGAAATTCCTTTAATTCAGATGGTGCTGGCGTACAGTGCAAACGCCACAGGTGCAGCACCGGGAATATAATCAATACCAAATTCAACTTTCCTTAATGGCAAAAGTCTAGGTATTTCACCAACAAATACTTCCTAGAGTTTTAGATAACGGAAACATCTTTTTAATAAATTCATATTAGGTTCTTTCTAGATTATAATATCTATGACTAATTCACAACCATTCACGGTATAATTTCAAGTCTAAATGCAGGATATGGTCATCCATCAAGAATTATTTAGATCACTTTTGATAATCAACATCTTATAATATAGGGGAATTCTATTCGAGTTCCCATCAATTAAGATAATGTCGTCATGTCATAATCAATCAATCTATCTTACTGGCACTATCAACTTTCCAGTTTCATTACCGTTGATAAGATGTGAACTTCTCAAAAGACTAATAATAACGCATAATCCTTCACAAATTCAAGGATATATGGAGACACAACTACCATTAAAAGAGTAAGGTCAACGCATAATCTACGAGAGAGTATTTCAAATCAGATACAGACGAAAACATTTACGAATATGAATTTACCCAATGTTTTCATAATTTGAGTACGCATTCGAAAGTTCCTCGGATCGTTACCCATGTCGTTCAAATGAAATCAACTCAAAAGAAATGATAGGAACGTCGATACATCCAGTCGGGTATCAACACTCGGTGATCAAATACTTTTCCTAAGAATCTCACCACGGGAGAATTGGACAAGAAGGGAATATTAGTTTGTCAAATAAGACAATTTCCACAGATGAGTAAATTCGACTCAGAAGAATAAATAGTACGGGCATATATGTAGGTGTCCCTATCAATATGTCCCTATTCTTCACTTCTTGTAGATCTCATAAAATTTAATCTTTCACAATCTTCAAAGAAAATTTAGTGTTTATTAATAATTTCATGGTGACTACTAATCAGCCTTGCATGGTCACTTCCAAATTGTATGTAGGCGCGCAACTATATACAATTTCAAGATTAACGATGCAATACTCAGTTCGTCAAAATTTATCATTATGTTTATAATAAAAATATTTTCATGCTTAATTCTTAAATAAGAATCAAAAATAAATTTACAAAGATTTTCTTTGTTATGGAAACAATTAAGTTTTCGAAGGTGTTTCATAAACAACTTCATTTCGATAATGATTACTTATAAATCTCACTTTGAATAATCCATATGGTGATGAAAATTCAATTTCCTCAAAGGATACTGTTTTATCTTATAAAAACAATGAGTGATCTGCAAAAGAGTGATGAAAAGTTGTTCAAAAAGAACTAACTACAATATACCAGGAAATGAGCTTAGCCAATTAATCATGAGGTTCATGACCTCGATGGCACTCATGAATACAAAGAGAATAATCCACAACGTAACTCAAATTTAGATGAGTACTTGTTCAATGGTTGCATCACTAATGCGAACATTAGGAAGAAGCAAGAACAGATAGATAACATCGATACATGTAGAATTTAGCAATCAAAGGTAGTCTTTTCATTAATCACAAACAAGTCTAAATTGTACCGTAACACATTACGTGTCACTATGTCATACAATTCCAAGAACTCATCCTACCAACTGATGTCTCAATTAAGTTAGGGATTATTTTTTAAAAGATGTCACAATGAATACTAATCTACAAGGGTCATTAGGTGTCCCACCTGTCCCGGAAGATCCATCGGTCCCAATTCAGAAGAAGATTTCTTCAATTTATTTATTGGACACTGGGCATCCTCGTCATTGGACAATGGCCTAGGAACAACCCTTAACATGAATCAACAATCAATCAAAACCTTATAATTCAATCACATAACTTAATGACTTCCTCTTAACAATATCGTATTCCATACGAGTTAAGTTTTTACTTCATTCAAGTTTTTAATCAACTTATACTCAATTCGATATCCTACCTCATTCTCCAATACTTTCAACCTTATTCTTAGACCTTAATAGGGCAATAAAAGCTCGATATGAACAACACTCAATTTCCAATCCTATAACTCTTACAACAACAATTATCAAATGAGTCACTAATATGAAATGACACACACAATCAATTAGACTATCGGAAAGGTACTAGTGGCATGAGGCTTTTGGGTAATGGTTCCAATGACAGCCTCAAGTGCAACATTCACCCTTTCGATTTCAAATTTAAGAATTGGGTAACACCCAATCATATGACACCTTTCCAGGTGGTAACGTTTTGTCAAACTCCACTCTATAAGGAAAGATCGTCATGACATCGATATCAAATTTAATCTTGCCAATTCTTGTTCAATATCACAATCAACTAATATCTACATTTCTACGAATATCAACCATTTGTTGGGATCATAAATATCCACAACTTGGTTTAGATCTAGGATAGCTAGAATTCCTACGAGAATAGCTTCGATTAATTTACTAGGGGATTTAGGGTTCCTTGTGACAATCTACGTCGTATAAATACCTCGTATAAATATCAAAATAATCATCAAACAATCATGTAATAAAATTACATCATATATATATATATATATATATATATATATATATATATATATATATATATATATATATATATATATATATATATATATATATATATATATATATATATATATATATATATATATATATATAATCCAAGTTATATATATATTAAAATAACACTTCTCAGTCTGGCCTTGTCGGTAACTCGGGAATTCTTCGGCACCGTTATAGTCAAAATATTTTTAGACATTTTGGGAAAAATGTTTATAGTTAAAAGATTTTGAAATGTTTTATTCAAAACCTTGGTTTTAAAAATCTTTCGTTCTCTATAATTAGAGCTCTGGTACCAAACTGTAACACCCCCAATTTTATATAATTCAATACAGCGGAAGACTCGTTGGTGTTACGAGGATAGCACATTACTCACATCATAGACAACGCTTAAAAATCGCGTCATTTATTAATAAAGCATTTCCATTCATAAATACCAAATTTACATAGGTCCCAAGTCATTGTATTTCATACAAGTTTTACAAAGAGTTTGAATGGAAATTATTATTTAAGTGCGGGCCATGAATTCTTGTTGTCTTCCCGAGAATTACCTTCATGTACCTAAGATAAAACATGTTAAAAGAAAACGTCAGCGAAAATGCCGAGTGAATTCATAGAGTTTTAATTAAATCCATCAATATAACATCGGTATAAAATTATTACCGAAAATCATTTTGTACAAATCTTTGTAATAGGCCATAAAATAGCCAAAGTCATTTTATACAAATCCTTGTCAAAAATCATAGTATAGGCTTTCGCCTTCAAAACCATTATACGAACCAATGTCGTAAAAATATCATACAATACGTTTTATAACGTTGTATAAAGTTAAATAAAAATCGTTATATGAATATGGTTATGTAAAACCAAAACACAAACATAATATCAATAATATGACCCCGTATTGCTAGTCAGGCAATATATCGTAATTCGGTGCGTATAGCAATATTTCGTTATTTGGATTATTATAAGCCGCATGACATTGTTACCTTACTACAACAAACAACGGGTAGCTGAAGGTCTACGATTTCTTAGGATTTGGTAAACTATGGATTAGATCTATTGATTAGAATGGAGATGGGGAAGATGAAGATGGGGTGTAGAGAGAGAAAGGAGAGAAAAGGAAAAGTAGAGAGAGAAAGTTAAATTAGATTAATGAAAAGATGAAATGAAAAGAACCACCCCTCCTAACATGCTAGGAGGGGTATATATAGCCCACCCTACATGTGGGCTATATGGGCTATACTTGGATCACGAGCCTAATACATTAATATATCGTTGGAGCGACCGATCCTTCATATATACGTAAAAACGTATTTCCAACAATCTCCCCCTAAGGGAGGTCGCTCCAAGTTACAAAGTTCTAAATATTCTATAGCTCGTGATCTATGCTAATAATGATGTGACCGAGACTTTCTTTGGGAAAACATATTTCCAATAATCTCCCCTAAGGGAGGTCACACCATTTTACAAAATCTTAAACCTAGCATCTATGCTTGAGTCTTCGATCTTGTTCTTGTGAATATGCTTGATGTGATCTTTGACTTTAGTCTTGAGCATGTTTCCTTGCCTTGACCTTGTGCATTCTTCACTTGTGATATTTGCCTCTTCGTGACTTCATGTTCCACATACTTATACTTTTAAATTCTTGAAAGCTTCAGAGTTTGATACAGCGGAAGACTTGACCTTCAGACTTTCTTGAATTTGTTGAAGTACTAATTGTATGTAGTATAAGCATGTGGTGACGACTTCTTCTGGATTGTACACCGCAATGCCACCTTTTTGTTACGCTGCATAAGACAGTTAGCAACAAACAATATACACGGATGAAATGGCCTTGAACATTTCATTCGAATTCGGTAGCATTTTACCTCCGGTCGGTGAAGACCGTTGGACGATATTAAATATCGTACTTGTGGCAGGTAGTTTCAATAAAGAACCTCCTTGACAAGATTTCGCGGGTAAACCCGTTCTCTTTACTCGACCGTCCAAAGCTGACTGCGAACGTAAAGAGTGAATCATTTGGATAATATTATCCGCATGATTTGAAGCCGTCAATTCATGTTCCTGGAACAAGTGAAGTTCAATTAAGAACCGCACCATCGTTGCTTTCCAGTTGTCACTAGCTTGATTCATATAGAATCTTGCAAGTTACCTACCAAGTGCTGTTTGATGTTAACACTAGAAGGTTTTCCATTCGTCACAGTAAATACTTAATAGTTTTACTCTGAATGTTCTGGCAAGATCACTAAGATATTGCGTAGAGGCCTGGAACGTGTTTAAATTCATTTAAGAATTAAACCACTGTTGCTTTCCAGTTATCACAAGTTTTATTCATAAAGAATCGCACAAGTCACCTACCATGAGCTTTTTGATATTTTCTCAAGAAGGATTTCCATCTTCATTGTAAATACTTTCGTATTACTCGGATGTTCAGGCAAGATCATGAAGATTTTGCGTAGGACTCTTAAGATCTTTCTTACTTTTCACAGTGTGTGAAGAAGCAAGGAAATATGAAAGTGTGTCCTAATGAGATATTTGATGATCTCAAATGGCTCTAGACTCGATCGTGCATTTTCGATTTTAGTGATCGGAGGTTGGAGAGGAGTGCCACCTTTTCAATACCAATTTATTCGGAGTAAATAAATCAATAGATAATGTGTTGTCTCCGTGTGATTAAAACAAATATCTTTTGAGAGATATCTGAGTTAGCTGGGATGGGTTGTGCCTTGCATCACTGGGTCCATGATGTCTATCTTCAATATCAAGAATCATTAAAAATGATCTCAATAGCATATGAATTGACCTGGTTTCTGCCTAAGTTGTAAGGAGGGCTACTTTCTTTACACCCTTTATCTTTACAATTCTTTTTCATTCTTCAACCCCTTCAATGCTTACCAATACGTCATCACTAGCACCTTGTTGTGGTTGTTCTAGTGCTAACTTAAGTACTTGGTCGGCATTCAGCTACGCTCACAATCTTTCTCCATCTTTCCTAAGGACTACTATTTCTAGCTATGGAATGTCCTTGGGAATATTCCTCCGGTTCTAGAGAAATCATTGGACTTTAACCTATCCTACCATCCTTGTGTCACCAGAATCTTCACCGTCGTGAATAGAGATGTTTTAGGTAAGTGTATGTCACCATGAAATCCATTTTGAAGTGCAAATCCATTTTGCTCCCCCTTAACATATGCCACGATATCCGAAAACATTTTGCACATGTCGGGATGAGCTAACACGTTAAGTCAAACCATTCGTGATTAATCATTTCCCATATTAAATCACATTTTCTCCCCCATATTAA
Source organism: Glebionis coronaria (assembly GCA_025667525.1). NCBI lineage: Eukaryota > Viridiplantae > Streptophyta > Magnoliopsida > Asterales > Asteraceae > Glebionis > Glebionis coronaria. The sequence goes on along the minus strand of CM046874.1, from coordinate 397,330,568 downwards.
AAATATTAACGCAATCGATGTTTTTAATATCAATTGATTTAATAGCATTTTAAGAAAATTTGGGAAGAAAAATGCAAATCCAATTATCTTCATGAATTACACAAGCTCCCCCTCAAATTAATGAGGGTGTACTTGAAACGTAAATTAAATACCTTTTAAACACAAGTGTAAGGTATTTATCATGTGCAAAGATCATATATGATAATGAATTCACAAGATTAGTAATTTACGAGGTAGGACCTGAATGATGGAGAACATCATATGAAAGATTCACATGGTTCTTGTTCACGAATGTTGGTCACCTCGTCACGTCTGAAGTTATCTCTTGACTCTATGTGTATGATTGATATCGTTGTCTTGACACCAATATGTGAACTTGGCACTCTCGGCATCAAGGATTCTGAATGCTGGACAATTGCTCCCCCTCAATTGTTGACCCGTGTTCTATTGAAAGAGCTGTAGTCAAAGTTTGAGTAGTCGCATCGTCGAGTATGTAGATATCAATGGTAAGTTTCTACGGTTGGTGGAGATGATAACTTAGGATTTTGGAGTCAAAGCTTTCCGGTGAAATGCTTGACTTCAATGTGAAAAGCGGGTTACTATCAAAAATAATAGCAAACCATATGGAGCATGTTTTAAATGTTTTAAACTTCTGCTCGAACTTTATTTACAACCCCGTGTCATTATTGAATGACATTTCTAGGTTCGTAAATATTATCGATTCCAGAAGACATGCTCGTTTTATCAAAACGTTCTTGAACACACAATTTTGAAAGATTTAGAAAAACCTTTTGAGAAATTCTTGAAAAATTGTGTTCAAAGTTTTGAAAACCAATTACTTGAGCTTAAGATTTGGAATATCTTGGGAAAGCTCAAGTCCGAGAAGTTGTAAACTTCTCGTTGTAAGGATAAGTTATCATCACCGATAAACTTTCCTTTTATCTGAAGGACGAGTCCTAAGCTGACATTTACTTAGAAGTCGTTTTCATGAGCTTGAAAACTTTGACAGTTTTAACGGAAAGCTCATGACCGAGAAAGGTTATTTTCTCGTTATGAGGAAAAGTTCTCTTATTTAAAAGATACACTTTCCTTTCTGAGCTTAAAACTTCGAATGTTTTAATACAAGCTCATGACCGAGAAAGGTGAATTTCTCGTTAAGAGGATAAGTTATCATAAAAGATAATCTTTCCTTTATTTTAAGTTCGAGTTACAATCTGACATTTAACTGTAAGTCATAGTGCATGAGCTTAAAAACTTGGAATGTTTTTGATATAAGCTCATGCCCGAGAAAAATTAATTTCTCGTTATAAGGATAAGTTTATCATCGGCGATAAACTTTCCTGTCTTTTGAGATCGAGTTACAGTCTGTTATGTGACTGTAAGTCCTAGTGCATGAGCTTAAAAACTTTGAATGTTTTTAATATTAGCTCATGCCCGAGAAAACTTAATTTCTCGTTGTTAGGATAAGTTTATCATCGGCGATAAACTTTCCTTTCTTTGAAGCACGGGTTACCATCTGATATTTAATGATAAACCATCTACACGAGCTTAAAACCTTTGAATGGTTTTAGGATAAGCTCGTGTCCAAGAAAACTTAATTTCGTGTTAAGAGGGTAAGTGATTGTTACGTAGATAAACTTCCCTGTCTCTTGAGATCGAGTTACAGTCTGTTATGTGACTGTAAGTCCTTGTGCATGAGCTTAAAAACGTGGAATGTTTTTAACATAAGCTCATGCCCGAGAAAAATGAATTTCTCGTTTTTAGGATAAGTCATCATCGGGATGAACTTTCCTGTCTTTTAAGATCGAGTTACAGTCTGTTATGTGACTGTAAGTCCTTGTGATAAGCTTAACCATGAATCCCCTGAGACACTTGTTTCTCCGAAATCTGCTTTTTCAGCAACCAAACTCTAAGAGTATCCTTAGTTGAACGGTATACAATGATTGGACCGCTTCGTTCTTTTGGAACATCAACTTTGGTACCTGCATTCTCATTAGAAATTTGCATGCTTTGATATGGGTTAGGGATATCTATCTTAGAAGCAAGTGGGGGTTCACAGCTGTCTTTTCTTGTGCCAGAGGCGACCTGAGTGGATGATTCACTTATCTTAGTTGGCAAGCGTTTCCGTTTATAGAAAACCTTAAGTTCAGGCTTAAGTGATGTATCATCTTTATCAATTTCCTCCCTAGTAGTCTTAGTAGAATCGGAGACTATCCTAGTTAAAGGGCACTCGTTACCTACAAGAATGAAAGTTCTACCAGTGGGGCGCCAAACTTTACCAAAGGGTTTGATTTTAGCTACCCACTGGGATTGAAGTCTAGCACGGGAGTTCACCTCATTAAGTAGTTTCTTGATACAAGAATCATGATTTGCCGTAAAGACACATTTTCTACATGTTTTACAAGTAGCATATTTAATGTCCGAGTAAGATCTAGAATTCCTAGATGATTGATTGATGCTCCTAGGATGTGACATGCTACGGTTAGCAGTGTTGGGTAAACTAGAAGGCATCTGACTAGGTTTGAAATTCCTATCTCTTACTTGTGTCTTTTGCTTAGCTTCCCTTAGACCAAATGTATGGCGAACGTCATTTGAACTAGTTCGAGACGTATTCTTCGGACTATGTCTAGGGAAGTTAGAGGCAATCATGTGATTAGGTCTTCCAAAAGCTGTTTTAGTCACATTGGGCCTAGATGGTGGAGTGACTGGTCTAGGAAAGTGAACCAAATCAACTTGGGAGGCAAACCGCGGTCTCGAGGATTGTGGTCGCTCGGATCTAAATGCAGTAGGTTGTCTGACAAACTGATTTGTAGGCGGTTTCCCCAAGATTGATGGTTTTTCAAGCTTAGTGTCCACACTAGGTCCTCTAGTTTTCCTTAACTCGTTTTTCAACGCAGCTATAGCAAAAACCTTTTCCTGTACTTGGGCCTTTAAAGTCTCATTCTCTTTAAGCACTCTATCTTGGGATGCCAATTTAGATTCAAGCAACTTAATTTGTTTCAAAAAATTATCCTTTTCAGCTTTAGAATCTAGAACAGTTTGATCCAATTTTCGTTCAAGAACAACGTTTGACTTTTCAAGTTTTTCAAAATATGTTTCAAATTTCTCCGTTTTCTTTGAAAATTCAATTTTGGCATCCTCAAGCTCTTTGGATTGCTGAGCTAAAATGGTTTCAAGCTCTTCAGTCCTAGACACAGAATTGGTTAAAGAAGCAGTCGTACAACGATTAGCAGAATTGTTAATTAGGGCATTCATTTCAGACAACATATGAAGAATATTATCTATACCTGATATGCTACTTGGTTCCTGTGTTCCTCCTGATTCTATTTTCTTGTGACTGCCTCTTGTAGCGTTTTGCAATATATGCAATTCGCCCTCTTGAAATTTCAAATTCAACGAATCCATTGTAAATTTGATGAAAGATTTCTTGGATCCTTGTTGGGACACAATAATTTTGTGGTCGTGGTTGATTTCGGGATTTTACAGTTTGCGAAGAAATTTCGAAAGATCCGTAAATAACTTTTTAGAAATCCACGATAGATGAAATCACATTTTAACTAAAATTAAAATTAGAAAAACTGATATATTTGAAAAATAAACAAAATTTACTAAACTCAAAGTAATCAAACACAATTTAATATGTGGTTACTAAAATTCAAAATAATTTACCCCACACGTTTTATACACGTCTACTATCTCACCACTTAAAACGTGATATATAGAAAAAGAAAAGATTTATAAAACAAACGTCCAAAACGCTGTTTGGTCAAAATTCCCAAAACGTACAAGTTAAACACGTGAAAATGAACTACAAAACTTTTTGTAAAAATCCCATTTGACAATAAATCCAAATAAAGTCTCCCAGTCAAACTTATCCACACCCAATATCTTTATAAATTGACCGTGTAAAAATAAATCCAGATATGCTAATAGGAATAAAAATTGACCGTGTCTTCTAATCTCCCAGTCACACTACACGTGCCCCAAAGGTTACTTTGTAACCTCCGCCCCAATATCTTTTTCTTTATATCTCTCTCTTTCAAACACACAGAGAAACAATATTTCAACCTCAAATCTGTTTCCTCTGCGTCTTGTGATCTCCGCCCCTCAAAGCATTCAAATCACCATCCTCCTTAAATCACCATGCGAAAAAGATGGTCTTCAAGATTTCTCAAAAGAGAAGTCTCGGGTAGGTACTTTTTATTTGTTTTATGTTTGGTTTGGATCGATGAGAGTTTTGAAAATAGACTGAGATCTTTAAAAAATTGGGTCTTTCTATCATCTGTCGAGTCCTTCTTGTGAGTCTGTGTTTTCGAAAGTCGAGAGTTTGGGTGAGGGAGTCAATGGTGATGGTTTAGAGTCGAGAGTGGGTTTGGTTGAGTTTGTGACTGTCGAATCTTGAGTCTTGAGTGTTTTGTCAAGGTTTTCGAGAGAGGAGTGAGATGAGACGAGGGGTGCGAGTGTCTATGCTGGAGTGGTTAAAAAAATACACTGAGTTGAGTGTGAGTGTTGTTCGAGGGTCGAGGGAATAAGGTGAGGGTGAGTGGTCAGAGGGACGAGAGTTGGGTTGTGGTGGGTGTGACAGACGAGTCCAGTTTTTCGTCTGGGTGAAAAAGAGTCGAATGTCGGTTGTTGGTTTGGAGGTGTGGGTGTTTTGTAACAGTCGAGTCAACGTGAGGAGATGAGGGGTTGTCGAGGCTTTCCAGTGTGAGTTGTTTCCCGTTATGTTTGAATTGTCGAGTGAGGAGTCGGTCTATACGGAATAGTCTATTCGAAAATGGCGTCTATTCGGAAAGTCGTCTATTCGGAAAGTCGTCTATTCGGAAAGTCGTCTATTTAGAAAGTCGTCTATTCGGAAAGTCGTCTATTCGGAAAGTCGTCTATTCGGAAAGTCGTCTATTCGGAAAGTCGTCTATTCGGAAAGTCGTCTATTCGGAAAGTCATCTATTCGGAAAGTCGTCTATTCGGAATAAGTCCTACGCGGAATAACAGCCTACGCGGAATAACAGCCTACGCGGAAAAACTTTTTGTTGGACAGATTGATGGGATATGGATCAAAAAAAGGACTGATGACAAGATAACAACCTGAGACTTTGGACTGATCTGACCAAAAAAGAAGAAACAAAAAAACTATAAAACGAAACTGAAAAAGATGAAACTTAGAAACGAATTTGACTAATTAAAATATATTTATAAAAACTGATGATTTAAAAAGATTGATAAAAATTGATGATTTAAAATAAAAATTGATGATTTAAAATTAATAAAAATCTGATAAAACTGAAACTGCTTATCCAGACATCAATTTAATAAAAATGATTATAAAAAGATGAGAAAAAATAAATTATAGAAAAAAAAATTGAAATTTAAAATTTTAAAAAATAATAAAAACTGATTGGACAAGTTAAATCATAAAAAAGATGATTGATTGGACAGATTTTTAGAAAAAAAAAGAGACGAAAGATTTTCTAAAAAAAATTATAACAAGAAAATCAATAGATAAAAAACACAAATCCTAAGATTTAACCATGGCTCTGATACCAATTGAAGGTCTACGATTTCTTAGGATTTGGTAAACTATGGATTAGATCTATTGATTAGAATGGAGATGGGGAAGATGAAGATGGGGTGTAGAGAGAGAAAGGAGAGAAAAGGAAAAGTAGAGAGAGAAAGTTAAATTAGATTAATGAAAAGATGAAATGAAAAGAACCACCCCTCCTAACATGCTAGGAGGGGTATATATAGCCCACCCTACATGTGGGCTATATGGGCTATACTTGGATCACGAGCCTAATACATTAATATATCATTGGAGCGACCGATCCTTCATAAATACGTAAAAACGTATTTCCAACATTAGCTAACCCGAAACTCAATTTGCCCATCTAAAACAGCGTGTCGTCACAATAATCACGCTTATAAATCTTCTCATACATAAATTCGCTTACCAATCAATATGGCACGACGGGGATCAACCGTCAAGGCGCGAACTGGGTTGATCGTCCCCAAATAGTACTATTATATGCACAAGCGTCTACCAAATCCCGGTAGTTCACAATTCATGCTAATGGGACTTTTAGTGACATAACCTAACTTTAATAATCCATTTTATCTCATACATCGGGTCATATAATCATTCATCGGGTCATACAATCATTCGGGTCCAAATCAATAAAGAAACAATCGGGACAACTAGTGTCCTATTTTATCAAAACTAACATGTTATCTCCCTCGCGGGTTTATAAAAAATTTCATAAAAACATTTAAACGAGTGCGAGGCTATGAACTCACGTTGATGTGGGAAGGCGATTATCAGCGATTTGTATGTACGGTACGTGCTTCAATCACGGAAACCTAGACAAATAATACTCGTCTTAGACTTTTGTCCAATGACTTTATCAAAATAATAATTATGTATACATATGATGATTTTATATATGATGATAATCAAGTGGGTTTATACATTCTCATTTACTCATTTTAGTGTTATGTGTTGGTAACTTTTATACTAGTTTACTAGTTTTACCTATTTACATGTTTTAGGTCCAATAAGCCTATTACAAGTCCATTACCTTAAATTAGACCATTTTATACTTTTATTATCAGTATTATACATTACATGTTGGGCCCAAGTGGGTTAAGCCCAATAAGTAAATCTATAAGTGTTTAGCCCATTTAGTTGGATTAATAGTCCAATAATGATAATTTAGCCCGTTAATGTCCGTATGTTATATAGTTCCGGTTTTATCGGTTTTTACTTGTATTAAGTACTTATATATCAGTATATGACTTTTAAAAAGTTTACATTAGACGGGTCCGATCGTCTAAGTTTTAATTGACAAAAAACGTTAATTTTACGGTACTAGCCGAAAAGACGTAAAAATCATGTTTATGGGTTTTATAACTTATAAAACTTACCAAACTACCATTTTTATATAGTGTCCATTTATTTATCCTTATACATATTTATATAAATGAAATATATAAGTTAGTGGGTTTTAATTTCACATTTTATACTATATTATTTTGAGTGCTTATATAATACTATTAAACTTTAATTTCACAAAATCTGATTTTTAGTTTCACTTTCACCATTTTTATCATATCTTGAGTTCTATAAAGAAATAGAAGCTCATTTTTGAATGACATAAACATCATATTATGTGCTATAAATAAGTTAGTTATAGCTACTGCTCAATCCATGTCTAAGTATCCTTAACAGTCCCTACAAAACATATTATTCAGATTGGTATACAAATTTTGTTTTGATCATATCTCACTCATTTTGATGATTCCATTGCATGGCCAACTCTCACATGTGTATAACACCTAATACTTACTGTATATTGATTCCACTTTACCATTTTATCAGTTCAATATTTGGTTACTTACTGTTTTTATACAGCCATCATATTTAAGCAAGATTTTAACCTTGTTACCTATGGTTTTCCATCTTTTTAACCATATTTATCAACACTTGATCCCCACAAAACATTTTTAACATCATATATTCATCATATACATATACAATAGGAAAGAAAATACAATATTACATAATCAAAATAACAAGAGGATAGGAAGAACAATCTTTATACCACCATTAGTGATGAAAATATGAGGTTTTTGATGAACAAGACTTGGTTCTTGTTATCACATCTTTAACTTGGCAAATGAACTCCTTGAGATCTTCATGTGCATGAATATTTTCTTGAAAATCAGCCCCTAAGCTCCATGGAAACTCCTTTTCATAGGTTAGGATCACCTCCAATCTTCATATCTTCAAAGGGTATTCAACTTGTGCAAGTTAAACACATGATTCATGGTTGAGTTTTTGATCAAATGGGGTGTTTTGGGAGCATGGTGGACGTTCATAGAGAGAGAACAAGAGAGAGTTGTGAGTTGTTTTGCATGTAGAAAAGTTAGGAAGTGGTTTAATGTTGAATGATTTTGTTAGGTTGCTAGTTTGGTGTAAAGATTAGGACAAGTGTCCTAGTCTTTTCATGTAAAGTTGACACACCTCAAGTGTGTTGGCTAAGCTTTAGTCATCCCATGGTGGGGTGAGGCAAGTGTAAACTTGTCTCATCCCACTAATTTACGGGTACTCCTCGATTCTAGTTTCCTCGATTTGCGTGCCTTCGGGTCGTTTTATGAAAAATGTTTTTATAAATTATGAATCAACGACACAAAACGAATCTAATAAAAATTGTCTCATCAAAAACGGAGTTCGAAAACGTAAATACGTAATCCTAAGGTTTCCGGTTTAGTCGTAAAAGACGTTAAATTATTCACATAAGTCCTAATCTCTTCTCGTAAATTTGTGAGTTTATGAACTAACTCAAATTTAAAATCCTAAAATAATATTCACGGATAAATTTATTTCCTGAAATGTCGAACTGTCACCAAAACGGTGTATGTAAACGTAAGCACGTAACGTAGAATCCTCCGGTTTAGACGTAGTCGATGCTACTTCAAGACGTAAATCCAAATATCTTCCCAAAAATAAGTGAGTTCATAATATAACATTAAAATAATGTTTTTAAATAATATTTGAGAATAAAATATAAACCATAAATTGACGGATTGTCACAGAGGCCTTGAATTCTAAGCCTATTAGAAAGTCTTTCTCTCCATCTCCTGTTCCCGTTGAGGATAGTGATCCGCTTATGGAGGAGATTGACACTTTTCTTGCTACTAATGATTCGATACCATCGGGTGTTGATGATCTCGACCCGGAGGGGGACGCTCTCTTCTTAGAGAACTTACTTGATGATGATTTCATCCCAAGTCCTCCTCCCACCCACTTTGACCTTAATGTGCAGGTTTTTCATGTGTCCCATATTGAGTACCATGACCCGATTGATCATATTCCTAAGGGTGAAATGGTCGTTAAAGCTAAGAATGTTGATTCCACTATGGATGAAACCTTTATCCCACCTTTACCATTTGCTTTCTATGATCATGGATTAGCATGGGGGGACGACACCGTGTTGTCTGTTTCTTTCTCTCCCGAGGACGAGGTATTCGACCCCGGAATAATTGATTTAGGGAAATCTCGGCTTTTCACCGATGCAATAATTGAAAGACGTTTCAATCATCTTTGTGCGAGTTTATCTCGGGGAGCATGCTATTTTCTTTCCAATATTTGTGACTTCTATCTCTTTTTAGAGATTTGTGTTGGAGTTTCATCCTTTCGTTTGTCATCCGACAATGAGGATGTAATCTTTGACCCCGGCATCGTGCTTTATTATGGATTTTATTCCATTATTCCGGTTTTTACCATTTTCCCTAAGGACCAATAAATGCGGGGATCGAGTCGAGCTCATGACTCGGTTAACAAAAATGAGGTTCCTTGTGGGGGAGTCCCATACATTCTATCTTCTTTCTATTTTCTAACAACTAATAAGGCTTGATCTTTCAAGCTCGTGCTCGTGTTTTGTTGTGTTGTAAATCTTAGGTATGACCCTAATCGTTGAAGACTCTCGTGTTCGGTTTTTTCCGGTCCACTTGATCTTCCTATTCTTTGATTGCCAAAAAGGGGCTACACTCTCTATCCTTTGATTTTTATCGACTAATGTTTTATCTTGAGGCATAATTAATAAACGGCTTATAGATTTGCGTGCTCTTTCCATGTTAGGATTTTGCATTAGACTCTTCGTGTTTTAGCAAGGGGGTGTTACTCTTGAGCTAAGAAACATTGAGGACAATGTTTGGTTTTAGCATGGGGGAGTCAATCGATATAATCGCTTGCTATTGCTTTTGTTGTGTCTAAACGTAATTATTTTTCTCGTTTTTCATAAAATTTTAAATTTTTAGTGTTATTTTAAAGTTTTAATAAATAAAATAAGTGATTTTGACACAAATGTAGGCTTTCCGTTGGTGAAAATAAAAATAGTTTTTGACTCGACTCGGTTTTTACCTTAGCTTTTCCTTAACGCATTTGAATTAAGTTTTGCTAGGCTTTTATATAGGGAACTTTAAAACGCGAAAGTCTTAGCTCATACGGGTTAAGAACAAGAACTTTTCGCAAGTTCCTATAATTGATCCTAGAAAGTCGTTTATCAAGGGAACTTTAAAACGCAAATTCTAAAACTTGAAAAAGTATAAGAAGATGCAAGATCCTATAGATGACTTGAAAACCCAAAACTTTGATTTAATAGGCTAAGTATCCATTAATTTCACATTTTTGAAATTTGGCGATATGGAGAACAAGAGATGATAGAGTTCAATCATAAGTTTCTTAAATTAATTCTTCTTTGTGCAAGTATTTTTGTGTTTGATTTAATCTCCTCGTATTTACTTTCCACACTTGAATAATAATTGCTTAATAAATGAAGTTTTTAGCGATTTAGGCTTAATATCTTAACTCGTAACTCCTTCTTTTTCTTCCCTTGTAATTAAAGTGAGAACACATTAAGGGTGTCAGCGTCATGGACTTTTGATTATGGGATTGTGGAAATTTGGCTTACTATAAATATCATATTAATGAAGCCTTAATAAAAACATGTTCTCTAGGAGCCTTCGGGTGGGAGTCATGTAGCACTAACCTTGTCATTAGAGCCTTAGGGTGTATGGCAAGGGGACGTGTTGAATAAAAATTGCTTCATCATCATGAGCCATAAGGTGGGATGATGATGTCAATTCCCTTATTTTTGTCCAAGGAGCCTTAGGGTGTGTATTTTGAATAAGGAGCACAATTGCATCTAAAAGAGCCACAAGGTGTTATGATGTAATTATTGCTAACTCCATTAATAAGGTTATAATTGACTTTGGAGGTTTTTATTGTTGCTTTTAAGTAGTCCTATTAGCCAAATTTCGGGTCCGGGGATTTATCCCTCAAATCGTGTTAAGTTATCCTTGATGTGGGCTTTCTTTAGTGACAACGATTTTTGAAGTCGAGGTTAGGTTTTAAGTGTTGAGTTTACACCGTTTTTGCCTTCATTTTTGGACTAATAAATATCAAATAAAGTCAAATGAGCCTTTGGGTGAATGACAAATAAAATCTAGAGATACAATTAGGAATAATAGGAGATTGAGTTTAACACAAATTACTTGTATGAGTTCTTTTAATTTTGGGGCTTATGATTGGCAATGATCTTGTTTTTGCACTTGGCATGGAAAAGTGAAAAGTCGGGGACGATGAATCTATTTAAGTTTTATGATCATAAAAGTTATTTCTCAAATAATGAAAGCAATACATTATGTCTTTGCAAAATAAAAAGTCATAAAGGTTGAATAATGGTGTAGATAGTGTTTTATTTTATCATTGCGTGAGGGCACGACAATTGCTTAGCAAGGGGGAGTTTGATATGAGCTTAAATACTATATCATTTATATTAATAAACAACGAATTAATGCATAAAATGTTCAAATGTGCCTTGTATATGTGTTGTTTTGTTGTTTCATGTGTGTAGGTACCAAGATCACGAAAATCGACAAAAACCGACATGAGTTTGAAGAAAAGATTGACAAAGCCAATATCAAGCTCGTTTTGAGCGGATTTCATCATTTCTGGAGTTTAAAAGGCTTGTGGGTCCCACTTTGGATTTATTGGGCTTAAAAGCCCAAAGCATCGATAATGGGAGACGAATTTAGAGACTTGGGCCAAATGCCCATTTACTTGGAAAATTTACGTTGAGACGGATGGAGTAATCTTAAACTTGGGCCCAAGCCCAAGTTGCTAAACCAAATAAAGTGACGAAAGTTATATTGCCAAAAGCCCATATATGTTAAAACATTTTATAAACGTTTCATTTTTCATTTTTTTGGTCAAACCATTTATGACCACACGCACACACGTTTTTCACCACAGAAACTTTCGTTACTCTCTATGTTTATTATCTTCCTCACCCAATTTACCTATAAAAACACTATTCCTTCCAAACCCTAATCAATAAATCACTCAGATAAAATAGGGGCTTTTAATTCACACGAGTGATTCACACACTTGGGGAATTAATTCCACAAGATTTTCAGATGTAGAAGATGGAGGATGCAAATAACGTGGCACCATATGAGTGGCTGTGACAGCACATCATTCCTAATCCACCAATAAAAAGGAGACACCTCATCTCCAAACTAGCACAACTAGCACACTCGGATGCCACGTTGGCGATCCGTGTGCTAGTTGGCGATCCGTGTGCTAGTTGGCTCATCTCAGCCCTTGGATGAAAACAAGAAAGAGAGAGAAGAAAGAGATGCTTCAACAACGGTCGAGATTCGCTTCTTCATCAACAACTCACCCCTCTCATTCCTTATAAAAACCCCCCATTATTTTCAGTAATGTATCCCTTTTTCTAGTGTAACGTTAGAATGGTAGTTTTAGATTAGATATTGTAATTTACTTTTTTATTAAAATTGTATTGGATATTTGATTTAATAAGATTTTCATTCTCGGTTTTATCAGTTTCCTTTATTTATTTTCTGTTTTAAAGTTTAATCAATTGCAAAATTATATCTAAAAATACTGTATAACTGAATTGGGTAAATAAGCTTGAACCATAGCTTATTTGCACAAGTAAGTAGGAAAAGGGAAAAAGAATAACCCACTGGTTAGACTTAAATAAATTGATGGTTCATAACTGTTCGTGGTTCGAGATCTGAGTTTGGTGCGATACATGTTCGAGATGTTGATGGCTTGTTCGTTTTGGGGTGTTATGTTGCAAAAAGGGAGCTCAGCGCTCGCCCTTCTTCTCAACGGACATCTCCAATAGGTTCTACTTCTTTTTAATTTTATTGTTTTATTTCTTTAATGAATCTGTTATTTCGAGTTATTTGACTGGTAATAATGTTTAGGTTATATGATTTTGGATTTTGATATGAGTTGGAGTTTAAGCTTTTAATTAGTTAGTATTTTGTTACGATGTCAACTTGCTGCATCTTGTTCTTTCGTTTGTGCTTAGTAAAAATTGAATGATTTTTGCATTTTATCTCACTGTTTAGGTTGCTGTATCAACTTCTTTTGTGGTTTTAACTGAATATTGGTATTATAAAATCTGTTATTTGAGCTTTTGTAATCACGGCTTAAAAATATTCAGTTTTGTGCCTTAGTAATTTTTAGATACCTGGTATGCTCTAGGATCGATTTCTGCTAGTTATGTTAGTCATAATCATATTGTGATATCCCTGGTAGAACTAATTGATGTAGGAAGTGATAGTGTTACATAATCACTGCTTTAAAATTTGGTCTTAAGTTGTTTGGAAGTGCTTTTAGCTGTTCTATTTAGATTCTGCATTTGGGATGTTGTCTATGACTTAACTCGATGAACGCTGCCAAGTTAAAATGAGATCCTGCTGAACACTGCTTATTCTCTTTTATATGTTATATGTCGTATTTGGTTATAGCTGCTCTAATTAGGATGACTGATGTGAGTTGATGGCTGAATAAGTGATTTGTAGTTGTATTCGTTCTATCTGTTGTTGTAGCTTTGCTGATTGTTGCTTAAGCGTCTGCTTAGTCAGCTCTTTTTAATTGTCTGCTGGATGTGTTTAACTGTCATTAGGGAACGTTTGAGTTATTAGGCTGCTCAGTTTGGCTTGATTTGAGTATGCTGTTAGAATGTTGTTACTTTAGATTATCTTAGTTCCTTATTTTTCTCCTTTATTTTCTTGCTTTTATCTGTTATTATGAAATTAAATTTGATCTGTTGATTCGTATTGTGTATATGGGCTTAGTAAATGCTTTCAATCTGTCACAAAATACATATTAGCAAAAAAAAAGTTGTCACAAGTAGGTCTCGAACTCGAGACCTGCCCTTCACACACCCTATGTGTTAACCATCTGAGCAATCAACTCTTTTGGGTTAATTTATGGAATGAATAATATACATACTGTTTAGATTTAGACCTGTCAGTTTAAGTGACTAACATTCACCCTATTTTAGTCAAGTTTCTAGTTTTTAATAATAAATCATTTTATTTACTTTTTATAAATAAAAGTTTTTATATAGTTTCAAATAATTAGTTTTTAAAAATAAAATACAAATGTTTTATTTTAGAAATTTAATTAGTTTTTAAATAATTAGATTTTAATAAAGTTATTTTTTTAAATAAATTAGATTTAAATTGGTAGAATTAGTTTTAGTTTTAAAAACCGAAAACCAATTCCAATCAATTGTCCAAATCAAAACAAAACGTCTCAAATTCACTCGATCTTCGTGTACAACGAACTTGGTTCACCATCGTGTTTAATTGAATCCGTCTTTGGTAATTTTAGTCTATTACTTTTTCCTAAAGGTAATTTTCTAATTTACCCTATAACGTATCTTAATTATCACATATACCATCACGATCACATCACTCATGCATAAGAACACAACATTCAACAACAGATAACCAAAATCACTTAGTACCACTTTTCAACAGATTTTTCAACAGATTATGACAAACCTCATGAATGTACATCCACACTCACGAATCTAAGAGCTTTTGTGGTAGCTTAACAACCACAAGCTTCCAATAATACCACTGCTAAGATTCAACAAGGTTAGAACAATAGTTATATAAAAAAATGAAAAGGGATGATTACTTCCAATCTTACACCCCACTCCTTGAATCCTCCCAAACCACAAGCTTCACTACACCTTGATAAGTGTCTTATCAGGGGTGCTATGATCAACTTATGATCCAAAAGTTCAAGTGTTTGAACAAGTAAATGGAAAAAATCAGATTTTGAAAACTTTTGAAACAACTTGCATAATCCTTAAAACCAAACTTTGAAACTTCAATTTCACAAACATAGAACATTAACAAACATAAAATAAAGGTGGCACTTGGAATTCGTCAACAAAATCACACACTTTTTCATTCACTTTGAAACAAGGCTTTACAGATTTGTGACTAAGGAAAACCAAGAACAAGTTGCTATGTTAAGCCCTAATGCCTTTATATAGGCTACAAGTAAACTAAAATACTGAATAAAAAACTAGAAACCCTAGTTGGTGAAGTCCTTGAATTGCCCCTTAAATTTTGAATATGCTTTGACTGTCTTGGATGTTTGTTGAAGAACATGTGATGCCAGTGGTGAAAAGTTGATCGAAGGGGTCCAAATAATGCTTAGGATGAAAGCATGAGTGTGCGACGTTGATACTATGCATGCTTTTGTCTTGTACCCAAAAGTGTGTAGCAGGGGTGGTTCATGTGATACTTTGGGGTGATGAGGTGGTAAGTTTGTGAGTTGGGTTTTGTTTATTACAACCTTAATCTTAAATTTGGACGAGATTAGGGTCTAATTCTTGGTGATTAGCAAAACCCTAATTCGTGTTCTTGGTTAAACAGTAGGGGTTTTGATCTTGTTTAGTTTTTGAAAATGTGTTAGGCGCCATATTAATAACTAATTAATATAATTAGTTATAAATGGGTGTAGTGGATTGGTGAGGTGGAGAAATGATGGCATGTGATTGGAGGATTTGGTGAGTGGGGTGAGGTGGCGAATTCTGGTTGGTCTAGGTAAGGTTGAGTGTTTGAGAGATTTTACCCCTCATCTTTGCATTTGTCTTCATATAACTTTTAAGCAGCCATCAACTCCAACTCCTTTGTAATCCAAGTTTTGGTTTTTATACTTTGGCCCCAAAAACATTCCAAATGTTTATCAAAGGACTTGTTTTGTAATTTGATGATATTTGAAGGGCTGTTTTTGGAATGTCTTCATTCTTCAAGGTCTTCACTTGTATACTTGTATTCATGGAGGACTAAAAGTGACAAGTCTTCAAATTTGAGGGACCAATCTTACCAATTCTTTAAAGTTGAGGGTCCTTTTTGTAAATTTGACAAACTTAGGGACCAAACTTGTAATTATGAATAAACAAGGGTATAAAGTGTCAATTCTTCAATAATGAAGGACCCTTCTTTTACAATCTTCAATTCTTCAAGGACTTTTCTTGGTAAATCAACTCTAGGGCCCGATTCATTGTGCGGCTTCTTTTCCCGTGTTCGTTTGTTATTGATTCTTGTGTTCTTTTGTCATTTTTTCAATATCCGTACCTAAAACACACATTGAACAAACAAAAGCATATATTTGACACTTTTTATGATATTTTAACCATTTTAAGCCCGTTTTGGACGATGAGACTATGTATAAAAGCAGTCTCATCAAGTACCAATGAGCTGGACCATATATCATCAGTGGATGATGGAAAACCAAGCTCCCCACAGTTAATTAACTACACCAAGTCATGGAAGCGCCTTATCCTTACCCACACCAAGTCGTGGAAGCACTAGAATTAGTGTCCAGCATAAAGAAAAGCTGAAGAAAAAAGTCGTTCAGCCTGTGCTGCTATTAAAAAGGCTAGGTTCGGAGCCTTTATGGGTAAAGGACTGATGAACTGTATCAGGTAATTGAGTTATAATACTCATGGGCTGATGAATTTAAAAGTTGGGCATACATGCTGAATCGAACCTCGTGTCGCTGAAGAGACGAACACAAGCTGAAGTTGTCAAACAACACATATTTGAACCTGGAAAAATAGTTGTTGGTATTAACTCCTATCGCTGGTCCCCAGATCAGAACCGCTGTACCTATGATTTATAAGACAGATGAACACCATGTACCTGACCCTGTTAAACAACACAGGCACTCAGACCTCCCAGAGGTCGCTGAACCCCAGTGGTCATTGAACCCAAGTGGTCACTGAACCCCAGTGGTCGCTGAACCCCAGTGGTCCCTGAACCCCCAACATATTTGACCTCAGTCCCTGTGTGTGAACCCCTATTATGAACCTCCCTCCGGCTGTTGATCCCCACAGCCATTAAACCCTCCAGCTATTGATCCCTACAGCCATTGGCTGAACCCTCCAGTTGTTGATCCCCACAGCCATTGGTTGAACCCTCCAGCTATTGATCCTCACAACCATTGGCTGAACTCTCTAGCTATTGATCACCAAGCCACAACCACTAAACCCACAGCCACCCTCCTCCCCAGCAGATGTCCCCCTCCCCTGCTGTGACCCATCCGCTGTAACCCTAGTGGCAGAGTTTTTGAGAAACCAGGTTGTACAAACAAAAGGAATTGGGAAACAATGATAACTTATACAGGGGTTTGATAATATCAGGCATTTGATAGGAGATGAAATTCAGGGGGAGTTGTACATCAGGCGAGATGAACACCATCACGCTATGATTGTGTAATTGTGTGTAGCCGGTCAAAGTTGCTTGGTTCCCTAGCAAATTTTGAGGGGAGAGAAACTTGTGTTTATGTGAAGAAACATCAAGTTTACTCACGTTACATACACACTATCATATATCACAACACATAACCTTTAGGGACTTAGAAGTTTACATTTGGCTGATTGAGCAAAGTCACTAAAGATGGGTTGCTGAACTGGAGCTGCATTGTATGGTCTTTGAAGATGTCGCTGAATAGACATCTGAACCACTCTGCTCTACGTGCATATACATACTTCCCTGGTGACCTAAGGTGAAGTTACTGTTATACAGCTTTATATATATCAGGTGTTATGAGTTATACATCAGGAGTTGTTCAAGGGTTCAAGTTACAACATCAGACATTGTAGAGTTCAGTAACAACTACAACAGGGACAAGACGATACAAGTTAGTAGATGACTTGAAATAGAAAAGCTAGTTATTATTGGTATAATTTGTTGTAACATAGAAGGTAAGAAGAAGCCTTTATGCTCACTTACTGCTATTTAACTTATGCTACTTTTCTATCCAAATAGGGGGAGATTGTTGGGCCAATTCAGTGCCTGATTTGTCCCTTGTACAAGATTTGTATGAAAAGCAGCCTAAGTAGTGTTAGTCACTGAACTTACATGTTATAAGTTCAGTGTGTCATTCTTTAGAGTTCTTTAGAGTCTACGAGATAGACTCGTCATTAACTGAGGCGGATTTCAGTAAGTGATGCAAAGAACCAAGGATGATGGAGTTAGTAAGTGATGACATAGCAGCTTACTAACTCCTCGAGACTATTACTTAATCAAAGACCTGAAGAACGTAGAAGTCATAAAGAATGTTTGAAGTATTAGTGGGAACATGTCTTATTAGCAATGAAGACAAAGGTTCAAGAGGAAGGCTTACTTTGTCAAATGTGCAAAAGATGAAGACAACAAAGTACAAGGTGGTTACTTGTACTTTAGTAAAGCTTCTCAAGGAAGCTTCACACTCCTACTATATATATGTGGTCTTTGTAATAGAATAGTCAATGATTCCCACCATAGAAAACACACATGTAACACGTTAGTGGATAGGGGTTTCATCCTCCCATTGTTTCATATGCTTAGCTAGCTATGAACATGGGAGTTTAGTTTGTCATTCATCGCCCGGTTGTTATTCCGCAAACAACCAGGCAAGTCTTGTAAATCTTTTTGATTCATTATTAATAAGATATACAAACGATGAAAAGTACAAGCTTTGTTATTAGTTAGTCAATTGGTTTAATTGTGCCAATGTTCTTCATAGATACTTGTTGATTCGATGTTTTCATAAGATTCGTGGACCATCATTATGGGCTTTGGATTTGGGGCTCAAATGCTAAATAGTACACGTTTTGGAAAAAATAGCATAGATTCAAATACTTAAGATATTATCTATAATATAGATAATATCTTAAGTATTTGAATAATGTGTCAAATTATTTTTTTTTATCAAGAGTGTTAAATTAATTGAAAATGAGTTTTACTTGCATTTTGAGTGGACCCTTTACACTTTTACTCTTTTTTTTAATTATTAAATAATAAAATTAAATGCAAATCATTCTTTAAACTGTGAACCAGACATATATTTTAAAAAGTTTATTTTACAAACCTAATAGTTAATTCAAACTAAAAGTCAAACATAAATTCTAGCCTAAAGTTAAAAAGAAACCAAACGCATCCTAAAAGCTTTGGGCTCACCATTAACATGATTAAGTTGGCATAAAAGGAGAAAGAAACAACCCAATGAAGGTGCAACACATCTTTGTTACCGTTAAAAGCCTATGATCATTTCGCCGTTAAAAGAACATATGATCATATAACTAAGAATTAAAGCTACACTTGCAATACAATATTTTATAGGCTGTAAAACCGGACATACTGTTAAAAAAGAATCAATGCATCAGCTTATTAAGAAATTCTTAATACCGCGAGTTTTAGGAAAGTAAGTAAAGAGGTGATTACCACAAATCAATGAGTCTATGTGCCTAGTCTGCAACTACCAAACAGTGTGAATAATATCTACTAGGTAAATGTTAAGAATTTAACAACTTGTGTGATGTTTGAAGCTGGCATGAAGACATTAAACATCTATGGCCTCCCCCTTCTCCCTACACACACAAAAACAGAAATGAAAATGGCTAATTCCGGTGTATTACTGTCACGCGGTAATATTGGCATATAGAGAAAGATTCAAAACCTTTTGATATGGTCAAGTATAAGTATTATAACTCCTATCGTAATTTTCGCCTCTTTCAGATCACTGATTGATTCAGCACAATAACCATAAATCAATCATATGGTATCATGGAGAAAGAAAGAAAGAAAGATTGTTTGTCTAAAATTCAAATTCTACTTGTCTGTCAGTAAGCAATGAAAGAGTTTCATCTGTTAAGTAGCCCCTTTTGAAGTTCCAAAAATAGCGATTAAGCCCAAGGCTTCGTAGCATGCCCCTCGTTTTCTTATACTGTAATGGTTGATTTAAGAATTTATCCTTTGCCTGCAATAAGATTCGGGTCAAAATGGGTAAATCTAAAATACAGGTCCACCCGAAACACCTATGTTCAACTTTTTTAATTGTTTCTACAATGCTGAATATGATTGATAGTATGTTACTACACTAATAATAACTTACCTTTTCACGAAAGCGTCCCAAGAGAATGCATGCATTAGAAATTTAAGAACTAAACTAGAAACCTAAATCGACGGATTTTTCAGTCATATGAAAGATGAAGTAAGAATCAAAATAATCATCTTAAACATCGCAACATTCAGGAGCCCATGTGACACGACATACGAGAACACATAAGGAAGTCCCCTACCACGTAACAAGCTGACCATGACTCCAACACTAAAACCTGCCACCATACTTGAATGATAGCCTTAAATGAGTATGAAACCAGATCGAAAACAACATTCTGTAGTCTTAGTAGAACAAAGATACAGTAACGATATCTAATAAATTTTAATCATTTTTAGGAAATGTATTATACCAAATACTTAAGTAGCCACATGGACTAAAAAACTGTTTCAAACAGTAGGATGAAATTTAGATTGAGTTTTGAAACTGCTTATGTTATCGCAAATACGCTATCAGTAGTTAAACTAAGGAGCTTACCATGTCTAGGCATCTTCTTTTCCTCATAATCTTTTCATGACATAAGTAATGCCCATATCAAAACTCATCATAATTTCAACATTACAAGAGGTGTGCTACGCGTTCCCCTGAAATAAGTTGTACATACAGTAAAAGAATTTCAATGACACAATTCAACATATACAGCCATATCAGCATATGGATCCAAAAATTTATGGTGAGGTCAGGTAAGGAAGTGTTGTATGCCTAAGAAGTTTCAACTATATACGCACAAGTAGTCTACGATCTCCCTAAAAAGGAATAACGGTATATAGGTCGATTCTTCCCATAAGGAACATATTTTTAAGATTTTTTTAAGTGATAAAATTCCCCAAACCTTAACCCTTTGAAAACAAAAAGTTATATTCGAACAAAAACAAAGCATTAGAAGGTGATTAGGTGAACATAGTAAGTAACTGTTAGAAGTGTTAGTTGTTGGCGCGTGAGGTGCACGTGGCTAGTTTAAACACTACCCACGTGAGGTGCATGTGATAACTTCACAGCTACTCCTAACTGTTTTTCCTTCCCAAACATCCCTTTAAATAGTTAGTCAATATTTCATTTCTAGCTAGCCAATAATTATAATAATTCTTTCTCTCTCAAATTTCCCTGTAACAAACATTCTATTATAACAGATTCACCATTGATAATCAGTTGATGCTTCGACAATCTATTTTAGGGGTGTCCACGATTCGGTTTAGGTCGGTTTTTGGCTAAAACCAAAATCGAACCGACTTATTCGGTTTTAAAAAAACCAAAAACCGAAACCGTTCAGTTTTGGGCGGTTTGGTTTTTTCGGTTTGTAATCGATTTCAGTTCGGTTTGTCGGTTTTTTCGGTTTTTAAAACCGTTTATATTTGGGTACTTCATATTTAGATTAAAAAACTTGTTTTGCGTGAAAAATGGTTTTTTTGTCAATCTAAGCCTAATAATGTTTATCTCAAATTTCTATAACTATACACATATTAATAAGATAAACACATATACAAGTAAACATACATATAAACGATTATCGTCACATATGTAATGATATATTGTGAAGTAAACACATGTACATATCAAACACACGTATAAACAATAAGATAAATATATTAGTTCTATTTCCCTAAAAAAATGAATATTTTTTTATAATTTTTTATATTACTTATTTATATATATTATATTGTATTTATATTTTTATATAATAGAATGGTTCGGTTCAATTCAGTTTCTACGGTTCGGTTTTTGTATGAAAACCGAAACAGAACCGAAACTTTTCTGTTTTTGAAAACGTAAAAACCGAACCATCGGTTTTTATATTCGGTCGGTTTTTTCGGTTCGGTTTTTTGGTTTTTGGTTCGGTTCGGTTTCGGTTTTTTCGGTTTTTTGCTCACCCCTAATCTATTTCTTGTTCTTGATTGTCATACTCATTGAATCCTCTAACGGATCTTAATTGATCCCTATTGGTATCTATCAATTGGTATTAGAGCTCTTTCCTGGCAACAGCAAAAGATCTCAATTGTTCTTGTTTTGAATTAAATCTCTGGTAAAGTTAGTTATTTTTCTGGTGAACTATTCTGATCAAAGTATTACACTGATACTTGATCTTTTGGGTTGTGTGTTTGATGGGACTGCTTTTATACATAGTCTCATCGTTCAAAATGGGCTTAAAATGCATAAAATATCATAAAATGTGCCAAATATATGCTTGTGTTTGTTCAATGTGTATTTTAGGTATGGAAATTGAGAAAATGGAAAAAGATCACAAGAAACAAGCAAAAACGAACACAGGAAACGAAGCCGCACAATGAACCGGGCCCTAGAGTTGATTTTCCAAGAATAATCCTTGAAGAATTGAAGATTGTACAAGAAGGGTCCTCCAATATTGAAGAATTGACACTTTAAACCCTTGTATATTCATAATTACAAGTTTGGTCCTTAAAGTTTGTCAAAATTACACAAAGGACCCTCCACTTTGAAGAATTGGCAAGAATGCTCCCTCAATTATGAAGACTTGTCAATATTAGTCATCCACAAAGTCAACAATACAAGTCAAGACCATGAAGAATGAAGATATGTCCAAAACAACCCTTCAAATATCATCAAATGGCAATAAATTACTTTACAAAACTTTTGGGGCAAAAGTCTAAAAAACCAAACTTGAATAACAAAGGAAATTCAGTTTGTGGATGTTTAACCAAAAATGAAAGAAGAATGGAAGAAAAAGGGTAAAAGCTGTCAAAAATTGGAACTTACCTAGACCACTCAGAGTTTGCCACCTCATCCCACTCACCATTTCAGCCAGTCACACAACTCCCCTTTGCCAACTCACCAATCCACTCACAACCGTATATAACTAATATTAATTAGTTATATAAAAACGTGGTTAACAAGTTTTTAAAAACTAAACTGGATTAAAACACCCACTATTCATCATATGAACACAATTAGGGGTTTGCTAATTACATGGAATTAAACCCTAAAAACCTCCAGATTTATGATTAACCTATCACTAACCAAAACCCCACCCTTAAACCCCATGCCACATCATCACATGACTCACATGTATAGTCCTATGCACATGTTTTTGGGGAAAATGCCAAAACCATGCAGAGAATCAACAAACCATATTGAAGCTTACATTTTAAGCTTCCTTTGAGCCTTTGGATCAAATTCCACCAGCTAGCAACTCAACAAAACGCCAAGACACTTCACATGATCAATCAATTTTCAAATTCCCTGGAAGTTCAAGGCTTAGGGTTTTCACATTTTCATCTTTCTAGGACTATGTTCACCCTCTATATAAAGGGTTTAGTGCACAACATTACAATTTGCTCTTGGTTTTTCTTTGGTCAACATTATGTAAATCCTTGTTTCAAGATTAATGAAAAAGTGTTTGAATTGTTTGACGAAATCCAAGTGCCACCTTTAATATATTGTTGTTATTGATTCTAGTTTGTGAATTTGAAGTTCCAAAACCTGTTTTCAAAGCTCGTGCAAGAAATTGCAAAGTTTTCTAAAATCTGATATTTTTCTAAGTTCTTGGTTCAAACCTTTGAAATTTTTGGATTACAAGTGGTCATAGCACCCTGATAAGGAGCTTATCAAGGTGTAGTGAGATTGTGGTTTGGGATATTCAAGGAGTGGGAACAAGCTTGAATTAATCAGCTTTTATTTTCCATTTCCTTTTTTATATAATCTGCTTGTTGTAACTTTGTTGTTCTTAGCAGCCTATTGGAAGCTTGTGCCTTGTTAAGCTTGGCACATAAGATCAAAAATTCATGAGTGTGGATGTCCATTCATGAGGTTTGAGCCTTCTTTCCAAAAATCTGTTTGAAAAGTAGTATTAAGTGATCTTGTGATTTTGATATTGTATGGTGTGTTTTTATGGCTTAAATCTGGTTCTTATTGCATGCTTATGTTATATTGATGCTTGATTAAACTTGGTTAAACCTGAAAACAATTTTACTTTACAAAATTTTGATTTTCAAAAGTGAAAGGGGTGTTTGGGATTACTGCTTGATTGGAGTTTATGCTTTGTATGCTGGTTTGAATAGGTGCTAAGTGTTTGTTTGAGTTTGTATCTGTTATACAAGTGTTTGAGTTCTGATATTTGCAAGTTTTGCTCATTGAAACACCAAATCTGATATTGTGTTATATCTTGCTTGATTTTGCATATTTTGACCTAAATCATGGTAACACTTAGAGTGTATGCATGTTTAGGAGTAACAAGTGCTTAAATCAATTTTGGGTAACCTTTGTTTAGAGATTTGAAGGTTTGAAATTGGATCTCTAGTCAAATATACCAGCAACCTCACTTTGTGTTCATCTTTGTGTTTATCAGTAACATTCGTTAGCTTGAATCTTTGTCTAGACCTTGAACCAGTGTATGCAACAAGTTTGTATATGTTCATTTGAATTTATTATAGCTTGTGTATGCATTTGGTGAAATTTGGTTGGCTTAATCTTGCTAAAACTGCTTATTTTGTTCAAAACTGCTTATGTTCATGTCTGGGCACTGTCTGATGCTTAATTGATAAAATTGTACTAATTGGCCTGTTCTTTTTGTGATTTCTTTGTTGTTTTTTACTCCATATAACCCACTGGTTATGAGGGTGCCTTTGTGTTCTCTGAATCCAACAAAAATCCATATAAGACAAAAAGTCAATCAAGTCAAGCAGTGGAAACTTTTCCCACTACTGGACACCTAAAACTAGCCACTGCTAGTGTTAATTTTCAAACAACTTATCATTAAGCTATTCCAGCTTATTTAGACTTGCAACAACTTTGATTTTGTGATCAATCTTCATCATTTGACCCATTTGTTTATTCTAGAGCTTTTTAGGGTTTGACTTTTAGGTTTAACTAGAAAACCAATTGACTTGACTTTTTCATAAGTGCTTATTTGCTTATTCCAGCTTATTGAGTGGTTCTTTTTGAAATCTTTTTGTTTATTTTGCTTAATTAAGTCATTTAAAACCTTTTGCAAAAAGAATCATCCCTTGAATTGGTCTAGAACTCGAAAACGACTATTTTGTAGTTTTGTGTAGAGAGCTTTTGCTTATTTCAGGATTATTTCTTGGGCTTTTTAAAAAGTTCTTCTTACAAACAGCTTAATTAGGTCAAGATAAGGTTGTGTGTCAAATTTCAGCTTATGGCATCAGCTTATAGCTTAATGGGACAAAAAGCCCATTAAGAATAAGCTGCTTTGAAATAAGCTGTGATAAGCTCACTTTCAGCTTTTGGGCCTTTGAAATTTTGTGTTTAAAATTGAATTTTAAGCTTAACTTGAAGTTTTGGGCCATTATTGTGAACATTTTTTTATTGGGCCTTAATTTAGCCCATTAAGGGTCTGTTTTACTATTTGACCCATTTGGAGGCCCATTAGGGGTAATTTAGTCATTTCAAGTTTGTTTCTATTTAAATTAGGTTAAAAATAAACTAGTTTGCAAGTTTTAGAATTTTTTATACATTTTGAAATTTTAATATTATTTTATTATTATTTTATTATTAAAATAGTTTTTAATATTTTGCAACTTTTTCATTTTTTAGGGTTAAATACATTAAGTTTGGAGTTTTAAAATTGTTAGATTAGTTTTCTTGTAATTTAACTATTTTTTAGAATTATTTTAATATTTTTATAGTTTTTAATCATTTTCAAATAGTTTTAATTAATTTTAAATTTTTCAAAAATAGTATTTAGTTTAATTAAGTCATTTTAGAGGTTTACAAACTTAAAAATCTCATTTTAGGCTTTTTGTTAATTAAATTGATTTTTCGGGCTTTAATTAGCATTAAAAAATTATTATTTAATTAAATAAAAGGTTTGAGTGATTTTTGATTTTTTGTAAACTCTAATTACATTTTTTAGGATTTATTGCAATTTTCTAGGAATTTTAAGGATAATTTTTAAATTTCGTCACTTTTTACGGTTTTACGTGTACGACTTTCGTCTTAGTGTAATTTTAACTGTAACCGTCATCCTTTTCTCTTTTCTTTTCTCATAATTATAATCACAAATTTAATCATTTATTAACACAATACACAAGCCTCTTTGAGAACGATCCCACTCATTCGATCGTAAACACTTGGTTTTCCTAAACCACTTGTTTAATACTTCCACTAATTACGCTCTTTTTTCTAAAAGACGTATTACTACCACTATCAGTGTTTCTCCGTCAGAAAAATGACTACGTGCCAGATACACTTCACGATCGTGTGGATAGCCTGGTGGTTAAACTCAATACACGAACTAACGTATCAGTTTGGCTTGATCTGAGGTAGCCAAGTACGGGTCAAGATTGTTAGTTCTTTATCCGACTAAAGGGTAGAGGATACAGACTATCAATATTCACTAAAAGAAAACACAACCAATTTTTTTGGAAATCTGTTTGAATTCTGTTACAGTTCAGTTACTATGGCACCACATACTAGAGGTGAGGCATTACTAAACAATGATGATGCAAGTGGTTCAAGAAATAACAACTTGCTCGATGATAATGTGAGAAACGCTACTGGTGAAATTATGGAATCAAGATTGGTTGAAATTTAGCAAACATTATAGAATTTAGCAAGTCAAGTGACTGGGTTGAGTCTCCAAAACAACCAGAGGGTTACTATTGGTGGACATGGTCCAGCTATACACAGTATAATGGCTAGGATCGAGTTCCCTAAATTTTCTAGTGATGATGTTAAAGGGTGGGTGTTTAGATGTGAACAGTTCTTTGTTTTTGATCAAGTTCCAGAAATTGAGAAGGTAAATCGTGTATCCATTCACTTGTTTGATAAGGCTTTGTTATGGCATAGTCAATTCATTAAGAATCAAGGTGGGATGGTATCTTGGGATGTGTACAAACAAGTTGTGTTGTCTAGGTTTGGCAGTAGGTTTGATGACCCTATGTCTGAACTAAGAAATTTGTAATATGAAAATTCTGCTAAGGAGTATCAAGATGCTTTTGATACATTGTTGAGCAGGGTAGATTTTAATGAAGAACATGCTATTAGTTTGTTTTTGTAGGGTTTACCAACTGAAATTGAAATAGGAGTCGGAATGTTTAAACCAAGAACCTTGGTACATACTTATTGTTTGACAAATTACAAGAAGCTACAGTTAATGCAGTAAAAAAAGAGTAAGACAACCTATTCTAGTGGTACTTTTGGAAAATACAATAACAATGTTGCTAATCAGTATGCTAATAAACCCTTGTTGCCTGTTCCAAACACTCCTTTACCTGCCAAGTCAAATACTCAGTTGGGAACACAGGGTAGGAGGTTATCCTCAAAAGGAGTATGCAGAAAAAAGGGAAAAGAACTTGTGTTTCTACTGTGATCAAAAATATGTTCCGGGACATAAGTGTAGTGGACAGGTATTTTCTTTGACTGTGATACCTAAATTAGAGGGAGAAGAGGAAGAATTTTTTGAAATAGAAGAAGGTTGGGTCAATACTGACTCTGTAAACTCCATGGTGCCACAAATTTCTATAAATGCTTTAACACGTAGTAGTAACTTTCAAACTATGAGTGTGCTTGGTACTATTGGGAAGAATGTTCTTCATATTTTGGTAGATTGTGGGTCTACACACAAATTTTTGGATAGGCGAATGGCCAAAAAGCTAGGGTTTGACATTAGGTCTACATGTCATGTGTCAGTAATAGTTGCCAATGGTATCAATTTGGTTACCACTAGTGAGTGTAAGGGATTCGAGTGGTATTTTGGCAATAATCAGTTTACCACTGATGTTATGTTGTTGCCCTTAATGGTTGGCCACTTTAGGAAATACTAAGTTCAACTTTGGAGAGTTAAGAATAGAGTTTAAGCATAATGGAAAGGTGTTGCTTTAAGAGGTACTCAAAAACCAAATTTGGAGTGGATGAGCAATAAGGCTACTAATAAGGTCACTAAACAAGCAGAATTTCATTCCATGATTTTATGTGTGTTACCTGAACAAGCAGTCACTTGTATAATGGTGGAAGGGTCTTTAGCTGTCATTCATCCTCAGTTGCACCAAGTTTTGGATGCCTATGACGATGTTTTTGCTTTACCAACTGAACTACCACAAAAAGAAGTCAGGATCACATAATTTCATTGATAGAGGGGGCTGTTCTAGTCATTATCAGACCTTATAAACATCCTCCTACTCAGAAGGATGCAATAGAGAGTATGGTTAAGGAATTGTTGGAAGCAGGGGTGATTAAGAAGAGTCACAATCCTTTTCCTTCTCCTATTGTCATGGTCAAGAAGAAATATAATTCTTGGAGAATGTGTATTGACTACAGACAGTTAAATAAGCAAACTATCAAAGATAAATTTCCTATTCCCATTATTGAGGAACTTATTGATGAATTACATGGCACTAAGTTCTTTACATAGTTTGATTTGAGGTCTGGCTATCATCAAATTCGAATGGAGGAGGAAGATATAGCAAAAACTGCATTCCGAACCCATGAAGGTCATTATGAATTTTTGGTCATGCCTCTTGGTCTTACAAATGCTCTATCTATATTCCAACTTTGATGAATGAGGTCTTCAAACCATTTTTGAGAAAAATCACTCTTTTTTTCTTTGATGACATTCTGATCTATAGTCAGTGTTTGGAAGATTATGTTCAACATGTGCAACAGGTGTTAGAAGTTATGAGGCACAACAAGTTGTTTGCTAAGAGGAGTGAGTGTATGTTTGGCACACCTCAAGTTGCATATTTGCGACATGTAATTTCTGCTGAAGGTGTGGCTACAGATCCTTCTAAAATCAAGGTGATGGCTGAATGGCCAGTTCCTACTACTATCAAACAACTTAGAGGATTTTTGGGGTTAACAAGCGATTGTAAAAGGTTTATCAAAAGCTATGCTAGCATCAGTAAGCCATTAACTCAGTTACTCAAGAAGAATTCTTTTGGTTGGAGGTGTGTAGCTCAAGCTTCTTTTAAACAACTGAAACATGTCATGGTTTTTGCTCCAGTTCTTAGAATGCCTGATTTTACAAAGGAATTTGTTCTTGAAACCGATGCATCAGGAATTGGGTTAGGAGCAGTTCTATTACAAGGACACCCTATTGCCTTTTTTGAGTAAAACCCTCTCTACTAAACACCAACTTATATCCACTTATGAAAAAGAGTTTTCGGACATAGTGCATGCTTTGGAGAAATGGAGGGGTTACCTTTTGGATAAACATTTTAAGATTAAAACTAACCACTTTTGTCTTAAATATCTCTTAGATCAAAGAATGTCTACTCCTGCACAACTGAAATGGTTGCCAAAACTCATGGGCTTTTATTATGAAGTTCAGTATAAGAAGGGGGTAGACAATCTTACTACTAATGCTTTGTCTAGGTTACAATTACCTGGTAAGTTACTTTCTATGGCTTGTTCCTCTGTTACTACTGATTTGTATGCAAAGATTGTAGCAAGTTGGGCAACAGATCCTACATTACAGAAGTTGATTCAACAACTCCAGGTTGATAGTAATTCTAAGGCTTCTTATACTTGGGCAAATCAGCAATTGAGGAGGAAAGGTAAACTTGTGATTGGCAATGATCCAGCTTTGAGGTCTCAATTACTTACACAAGTTCATTGTGATTCAGTGGGAGGCCATTCAGGGGTCAAGGCTACTACTCACAAGCTATGTAGTTTGTTCTATTAGAGGAAAATAAGGAAGCAAATTAAGCAACTGATTAGAGAATGTGATGTTTGTCAAAGGAATAAAATTGATTTGGCAGCTTACCTTGGGCTATTGCAACCACTACTTGTTCTAGATACTATATGGTCTTGTGTGTCAATGGATTTTGTAGAGGGTTTATCTAATTCACAAGGGAAGAGTGTTATCTTTGAGGTGGTAGATAGGTTGAGCAAGTATGCTCACTTCATTCCTCTTGCTCATCCTTTTATTGCTGCAACTGTGGCACAAGTTTAGCTGGACAACAGTTATAAGCGACATGGGTTTCTAAACACCATTATATCTGATAGGGACAAAATTTTCTCAGCATATTTTGGAAAGAGTTGTTCAAGTTGTTCCAAGTTCATCTTCATATGTCTACAACTTATCAACCACAATCAGATGGCCAAACTGAAGTGGTTAACATATGTTTGGAGTGTTACTTGAGATGCATGACAGGAGAACATCCAAAGCAATGGTCCAAATGTCTTCCTTTGACTGAATGGTGGTATAACACTAACCACCATACAACTACTAATACTACTCCATTTCAAATCGTGTATAGCCAACCTCCTCCTTTGCATATTTCTTTTATGGAAGGTGATAGCAAGGTAGAAGCTACGGATAGGAGTTTGGTAGCTAGAGAGGAGGCTATTGGCATCATGAAGTTTTTATATGAGCAAAATCTCATATCAATAAGTCAACAAATCACCCTAAAACACATAGTAAATACCTAACTTTTATACATAAAAGCAGTATTATGTGGTATGTTTTATGTCTGTGCTTGTTTAGGTAACAAGGATTCAAATTTGGAGCAAACAAGTGAAATCAAGCTAAAAATATGAAGAAAAGAAAAGAGAAGGATCAAAAGTGACAAAGCCTTGCAAAGTAAAGGACCTATCTTGACAACATTCAAAAGATGAAGGACTAAAGTGCAAATTTTGGAAAAGTCAAAATCATAGTCAAATCTGGTCAATATTCAAGTCAAAAAGTCAAAGGATGCTTAATGAACAAGTTTGAAGTTTAAAGGATCAGAAATGCCAAAGAAATAAAGATTAGAGCTTAAATGAAGATTCTGCCAAAGTCAAGGGACTGAAATTGTCATTTCTCATACTATTTTGGGGCTTAATCCGTGTGAAATGAAATGAGTGAGAGCAAAGTATTAGTGTGACATGGATCGCCAAATCATCCACTCAGCCGCCAAGTAATAAATGAGCAGGATCCAAACAATATCACCCACTCAGCCAAATTCAACCAATAGGAAAGAGCCATGCAATAATAACTTTATCCATTTTGGATAACGATCCGTGTGAACTGCTAAAGGCCAATAATACACTGCCACGTATCATCTTCAAAGTCATAACGAGCCCAGGAACAAGAATTTGCTACACTGCATATCAAGAGGAGCTATAAACATGAAAAGTGCTTCATTTCAAGAGACGAATTCATTCATAACATCCAATTAAGCTGAAATTAATTCAATCAAAAATCCCCAAATGTGTTCATAAGCTGGAATTTGCAATTGACATATCGAAGACACGTAGAGCTCAGTGATTGGCTATAACACGTCATCATCCCCAACAGAATCTCATTCTCACTCTATAAGTAGGACTTAGCTAGCTCATTTGTAACGTGTAGTTTGTAGGTGTGAAAACACACACTTCTCAATTTTCTTTCATCTTCAGTTTCTCAAAGTAGTTAGCAACTACTCTTAGGTGTCTGACAACCACCTATGAGTCAGTTAGTTAGTTAGTATCAGATTTGTAACCAATTTTCCCACCATTAATGAAATTCAAAATTCATTTTCACTCAATTTTCATTCTCTTACCTTCATTGCTATAATCTGATATTGAGTGTTTCTATTGATCATCCATGATCAATGAAAGTTGTTTGATACTTTGAAGACTTGTAGCTGGTTCAGATATCATTGGAAATCCATTTGCAGTCCAATTGTAGCAGTGTAGCAGGGTAGATGAATGCAGCAGGTTATGGTGATGAACTGATGTTGATTGGTGGATGATTCTTGGTGTTTTCAGTTGTCTTAGAAGGCTCAACGCCTCTCTACTCCTTCAGTGGTGGCACATTGCTAAAAGGAACATAATCTCTTGTTTAAATTACCCTAAATGTCTCTGTATGCTCAATTCATAGTGTAGCTCTTAATTGTTGAACTGATAGTGTGATTAGCTTGCTTGTAGTGTGATTGTGTTGTTTTGATTACTTGCTTGTAGTTTAACAGCTTTTCTGTTGGAAATACGTTTTTACGTATTTAGAAAGGATCGGTCACTCCAATGATATTGTGCTCGTGATCCAATATAGTCCATATAGCCCACATGTAGGGTGGACTATATAAACCCCCTCCTAGCATGTTAGGAGGGGTGGGTCACTTTGTATTTCTTACATTTCAACTTAATCAACCATTCTCTCATCTCTCCTTTCTCTCTCTACCTTTCTCTCTCTAAGTTCTTCCACTTCTCCATCCATCTCAATAGATTAATCCATAACATGCCTAATCCTTAGAAAATACGATCCTACAATTGGTATCAAGAGCTTGATTGATTCTTCAGATTAGCACATTTTATCTATTGATTTGGTGGTAAAGTTTCTTTCTTTTACAATTTTTTTCTTTCTTTCGTCTATTTTTTTTCTTTAAGCTTAAGTTGTTAAAATTTATGTTTATAAAATCTTGGATAAAATTTTATCAAATCTTTCTACTAAAATATTTCTACTACATCTTTTACTTTGGTCTCTTATCAAATTGTTTTAAACAGTTTACTTTTGTTAACTTTTTGTCAAATTTCATTTATTTGATATAATTTTTCTCGTCTAATTTTTTTTCATTATAGATTTCAACAATTTACTTTTCTACTGTTTTTTTGGTTATTTGATAAAAAGTTTTCTGTTTTGTTTTTTTTATCCAAGTTTTTTATAGTTTTTTCTGTTTTGTTTTTTTCATCCAAGTGTTGTATCGGAAAATTTTTTCCCACATTCAGACGGTTACTAAGATGGATTCCTCTTAGTCATATTCCGATAAGCTATACCAGTATTCCAATATCTGTGCATTCCGATGGCAATAACCATTGGTTCTACTTTGCGATCAAAATTATTCCGACACCCTTATTCCGACGTGGGTTGCGATTGCACTTTGCGATCGTGATTGCGACGGGTTTAAGGTAAAGTGGGTCGAACTCTACCGAAATTTTCATAGAGACATTCCGATGTTTTATTGATATTGCGATGGCATAGTGAAAAGGTTGATATTGCGATGGAAAATTCTAACTGTTTTGCGATGGAATACTAGATATTGCGATGAATGTCTTTTAAGATATTGCGATAGAAAAGATTAGACTACGATTGACCAAGTTTTGACTCGAAGGCTCGACTGACTTTTATCTCTTGACCAACAAATCACCACAGACCCACGACAAAAATCACGACTACACCACGAACACCCACACCCTCGACCAAACAGAATTATTACCCTCGACCCAAACAAACCTTAAACCAATGACTCACCCTTCACTTGACTCGAAAAACAGTCTCAAAATCTCATTCCCAATCTCATACCTAATCACAAACACCCTCGCAACACAACCACTCAGACCTCTTTCACTCGACTCGTCACAACCCTCGTCTATCCACTACTCACATCCAAACAGCCTCAACAAAAATCTAGACTTCATCATTCGACTCACGCATAAACTCTCAAGACTCACACAACTTTTGACCCAACTGACTCAACAACCCCACTCGACACAACTCAACTCTCAACTCAAAACCCCACTCGACCCACACCCACACACCCACACGACTGACTCGATATCACAACCCACCCACTCTCACAGACTCAACAAACCAAAAAACCGACATCAACACCATCCTCACAGACTCACACTTGATCTAACCAACAACAACTCACCCTCATCACAAACACACCCCTCACACCCT
This sequence comes from Glebionis coronaria, assembly GCA_025667525.1. Taxonomy (NCBI): domain Eukaryota; kingdom Viridiplantae; phylum Streptophyta; class Magnoliopsida; order Asterales; family Asteraceae; genus Glebionis; species Glebionis coronaria. Next base: position 397,297,212 of record CM046874.1, on the reverse strand, counting down.
CGAAACACATAATCTTATCAGAAAAAGATTGTTTTTAAACAAAAAGACTGATTTAAAAAAAAATAAGCACAAAAACTCACGATCTCACTTTTATTCAAAAGATTCATCGATCCAAAACCAGAAAATAAAACATTATTTAAAAGCCTACCTGAGACCAATTTTTTTATTGATCTTGAAGAAAACGTTTGAATCCACTGTTTGAAGCCACGCTCTTGGTTTGTATACAAAGTTTTTGGTCAATTAATTTGCTTGATGATTGGATAAAAATTTCGAGTTGGGCGAATATTGTTTTTTTTTGTATCAAAGATGAGATGAGATGGATTTTAGTGGAGGTATTATTTGAGACGGTAGGGTCAAGGTGAAGAGAGGCTGAGTTTTTTAGAATCAGATTAGGTTTAGATTGAGTTTTGGGTTTTGCGTGTTTGGTTACCAGAGGAGAGAGACAGACATTGGTTTCTAGTTTTGTTTTTACAGGGCGGAGGTTACAAAGAAAATAGGAATTGGGTTAACTGTTTTGGAGATTAGCTATTATATAGCAAAGAAAAAGGGGCGGAGATATTTATGAGTGTTTAGACACGTATTGTTCAACTATACTACACGTTTTGACAAAAGTTATACACGTATTGACTTAAAGTTATACACGTTATAACTACACGTTTTATTATACACGTTAAAGAAAAAGTGGTGGTATTGGATGCTACACGTTTTTGACTTAAAGTTATACACGTTGTAACTAGATAAATAAACCGTTTAAATAAACGTGTATAGATTTTCTAAATAAAACGTTGTATGTGTCTTGTTCAAATATGCTATCAACGTTTTATTATACACGGTTTGGACAAAGTTTATTAACGTGCTTTGGAAAATTCATTGGGCTCGGATAGAGTAAATTTTAAAGGGGTCGAGCTTTATGAGTGAGCCGAGGTTGTATTGGATTTCGGTTTGTTTTATCAACGCTTGAGCTGTGTAAAGAGTTATATCATCAAACAAGGATTGTGACGAAGTTTTACGGTTTATTAATTGGTTGGGATGTAAAATCTCTCAAATTTGTCTTCACGAATTCTCCATGAATTTTCAAACCACTATTAGTTCTTCGACAACTAACACTTTTTCTTTCATCGACATTCAATGGTTTCATTGAATTTGCCATCTAAAGTGGGAGATTCACATCAAATAAAAGTTAAAGCTAGAGAAAGTAGAATGACTTTATTTCGACTACTTCGGTCCCATCTGTCGAACATTTCTCTACTTAAAGAAGGAAGCGGTTTTGTGACACTCTTCGGTCAAGATCGTACCATTTTCGTCCACCAAATGCTCCTCAAATTTAACCAACTACTAGAGCAGATCAACAAAGAAGACATTAATCAAATTGAATCCTCACATTCACTTCAAGTTATAGAGAAACATTTTTCAATTTGATCCTGCCAAGGTTGAAGCTTCAACGATCTGCTAGTCATTCTTTGAAGACACAAAAATTAAGGTTAAAGACTTCAGTGATAGTGATGAGACTGCTTTTATACATGGTCTCATCGTCCAAATTGGGCTTAAAATGCATAAAATATCATTAAATATACCAAATATATGCTCGTGTTTGTTACTTGTGTATTTTTAGGTACGGATATTGAGGAAATGGCAAAAGATCACAAGAATCATTCAAAAACGAACACGGGAAACGAAGCCGCACAATGAACCGGGCCCAAGTTTGGAATTTTGCAAAAAGACCCTTGAAGAATTGAAGATTGGAAAGTTTAGTCCCTCATCTTTGAAGAACTTGTCACAAATGACCCTCCAAATGTCAATTGTACAAGAATGATCCCTAAAGTTTGAAGATATTACAATTCCAGTCCTTGAAGAATCCAAGATATACATTAAAGGCCCTTGGAAAAGTTTTTGAAACAACTTGTGCCAAAAATGACAACTTGCCAAAAGTTGTCTAGTGTAAAAGAGGCGTTGATGGCATTATTTACAAAGTGGAAGAAAGTGAAAACATTGGGGGCCAAGTCTGCCAAACCACCAAACCTCCTCACCCAACCAGCACTTGCCACGTCAACAATACCCACCCAAATACCCATACACCCGACCCTACCCAGTCCAATACCCATTAACCCAACCGGTTTATTAATTAAACCAGTCAAAGTCAAACCCTCCCACTAACACTTTCCCTCCTTAACATTTATTTGAAATGTTTAATTACCCAAAACGAATCAAACCCCCCTTAATCCCCCACTTAAACCCTAATCCTACCCAGACCCAATTACACCCAAACCAAAGGGTTTTTCCCCTATATTGTCCAGATCCTTGATTGAACCTTTTCCCACCAAAACCCACATTCCACATCACCACAAGACACACCCATGTGTCTTGTGGGACCCTCCCCTGCAACATCATTTTCACCCAAAACCCTAAACCCGACAAAAGAAACGGTAGGATCACACTCCTTGGCCCCCAAGTTCATTTCAACAGCTAGGATGCATTCAAACATCACTCTCCACAGCTGGCTACAACAACAAGGTCACATGGCACGAATTTGACCATTTTCAGTCAAAGAACCAAGGGATTTTTAGGAATTCCATTAGCTAGGGTTTTAGTAGTACTAGAAGGTTCCTAGTTAGCTTATAAAAGGAGAATGCAGGTTGTGCATATCCCTCTTGTTCCAGATTTTTCTTCAAAATTTTGTAATTCCTTTTTATAAAATTATAAAGTTGGTATTTTTCTTGGGTAAAATATAATTCCTTTTATCATTTTTCTAAAAGTTGGTGTTAGTTTATGAAGAATATCTGAGTTCCATTTGAATTTGTTCAAAACAATTTGTGTTTTGAATTTTCAGAAAAGTTTCTGAAAATTGGTGACTTTGGTAAAATCTTGTTTGAAGTTTTGATCTTCCTGGATTTTAGGTTGTGTTGTTTAAGTGTTTTCAAAGGATAACATTTGAGAAGTATTGAAAGGTTTTTGAAAAGATTCTAAAAAAAGGTTTAAAAGAAAAAATCAGTTAAGTGTATATTGCATTGTTTTTCATATTTTTCTTAGCAGGGTTGTTGAGCTTGATTGATCCAAGGTCTGCACAAACCCGAGTTTGTTTGGAGGTGGTTTATCAACCACTGAGGGACTTGGATGTAAGTCCCTCAAGGTAAAATCCCTTTTCCATTTTTAGTTTTTCTGAAAAATATATGATATGCATGATTTTTTGTGAAAGGTGCTCTTTGTTTGTTTAAGTTGTTTAATGTTGCTTTATTTGGTATGTATGCATGATTGAAGTGAATGAAATCAGTTTGAGTGTGTTTTGATTGGATTTTGTTTGAAAAGTTTTCAGTTTCATAGTTTAAAGGGGTGTTTGGATTTGAATGTTAGCTGAGGTTGTTGAATGATTTGTGAAGTATAAACTGCTTAGAATCACTCACAAGGGTATTAATAGGTTGTTTGTAGGTTTGTTGTCAGTTTGGTAAAGTTTTTAAGCAAGTTGAGTGATAAAAATTGTGGAAATAGTCAAAAATCAGTAAAATGCTTTGGTGACTGATTTTGTGATTGATTTTGCCTTCAACCCTTGAAATCTGTTAAACAATAGGTTTAAGTAGGATTGTAGTTTGGTTATATGCTTTTTGGAGCTATTGTGTGCAAATTTGTGAGGTTGGAAAGTCACTTGTGTGCACTTTGCATCAGAATCATACCACCAGACCACCCTATGCTTAATCAGAAACTTGTTGTGGACTTTTATGCTTGAACTTGAGTGCAATCTGCTTGTTCTGTGTGTTATCTTGACTCCTTGTACTCCAAAGAGTACAAGGGTGCCCCCTTTGTCCAACAATTCACCACAAAATGCAAGAACCAAGCACTCTTGGTTCTATTTTCACAAGTGAAGAAAGGTCACTTTTGTTCATCAGTCAACAAGCCTAACTGGGCACGTTTTTGGTTTCAAACTTGCTTAATCTTGGTTAAAATTGGATTGTGTTTATGTTTTAGAGCTTTACAAGAGTACTGATTTGAGTTTAAAAAAAAGAAAATAAAAAGAAAATAAAAATCAAAAACCTCACCTTGCCTGGGCTCGAACACGCGACCTCTCTTATGGAGGAGTAACGTGTTAACTAGTGATCTAGATGGGTTTTTATGTTTATGTTCCATTTCAATAGTTATTTAAGGAGGTTTTGTTTTGGGCTTATTTAAATAAGTCGTAGCTTATTTGGCCAGTTTAAGCTTATTGGCTTAGTTTTTTGGTGTTAGCTTATTTTTCCTAGGAATTTATTAGGATTTAGGACTTTTCTGTCCAAAAATATTATTTTTCCCTTTTTTAATTTATTTATTAGGATTATTTTTAGATTTATTTTTAGAAAGTAAATTAAAAATAGCAAAAAGTATTTTAAAAATCCAAAAAAATAGTTTTTAGGTTTTAATTTATATTTTTGAGGTTTCCATATCATAAAGTTTTCAAAAATTCTTATTTTTAATTTTATTTGATTTTAGGGTTTTTAGACAACTTTAAAAATTAATATAAAATTAATAAAAAGGTTTTAGGAACTTTAATTTGCATTTTTCTCTTAGTTATAATATTCTAGATTTTTGGTAATTTTTTAGAATTTATTTAAAAACTTTTTATTTTTTTGATTATTTTAATATTATTTAATTCCCAAAAATTCAAAGTTTAATTTTTAATTTTTTTTTCATTTTTCCTAGGTTATAGACATTAAATTAGGAACTTTGTCACTTTCCAAATCTTTTTAGGGCTTTTCATTTATTTTCTAGATTTAATTTAAGATTTAATAGATTTTAATAGTTTTTAGGAGTTTAAAAATAGTTTAATTTGGTTTTAAAATTTTTAAAAATAGTTTTTAGCTTAATTAGGTCATTTTTGAGGTTTACAAACTATAAAATCTTGTTTAGGGCTTTTTAATAATTATAAGTGATTTTTAGGGCTTTAATTAGCATTAAAAAGTCATTATTTAATTAATTAAAAGGTTTTAGCAAGTTTTGATTTTTTGTAAACTCTTAGAATTTTATTGTGGATTTTTAGTAATTTTTAGGAATTTTTAGGTTAAAATTTTAATTTTGTTGTTTTTTTACGTTCCTACGTCTTAACTTTCTAGTAGTGGTTTTTGTTAATTTTTATTTTTTCGTCTTCGTCATTCTCTCTTCTCTGTTCTTGTCAATAATCACAAACAATTAATCAATCATTCATTACACAACACACGTGCCTCCTCGAGAGAACGATCCCCATTTGGGTCATTAACACTTGATTTTTCCTAAAGTCATTTGTTTGATACTTACCACTATTTACCTTCCTTTTCCTAAAGGGGTAAAAATTACTACATCAGATAGATTGCTCAATTTCATGAAATCTATTGCACTTTTGATCTATGAAAGTTCACAACTTCAACTAGAGCATGATAGTGGAATACAAGAAAATCCGATGCAGATGCCAGAGAAAACAAATGGTCTTACGAATGACTCAAAGGAGACCACCTCGGTTAACAATGATAGCCGCGTCATTGCATCACGCCAACATGATTCAAGCATGCATGACGAAGAGCCAATAGTTGGGGTACAATTGAATCTTGTATCTAACAATGATTTACAGCATGTTGAGCATTCCGACCCTAAATATGCCGAACATGGGATGGAAAAGAGTGATAGCAATACCACTTCTGATTCATCCTATATGAATCATAATGAGGGAGAAAATGATTAGAATGCTAAAAATCATGATATGTGCTTTATGACTTCTACGTTAACCAATTCTGATTCTAGGATTAAAGAGCTTGAAACGATTATAGCTTAGCAATCCAAAGAGCTTGAGGATGCCAAAATTGAATTTCAAAGAAAACGGAGAAATTTGAAACATATTTTGAAAAACTTGAAAAGTCAAACGTTGTTCTTGAACGGAAATTGGATCAAACTGTTCTAGATTCTAATGCTGAAAAGGATAATCTTTTGAAACAAATTAAGTTACTTGAATCTAAATTGGCATCCCAATATAACTTGCTCAAATAGAATGAGACTTTAAAGGCTCAAGTACAGGAAAAGATTTTTGCTATAGCTGCTTTAAGAAATGAATTAAGGAAAACTAAAGGAACTAGTGTGGACACTAAGCTTGAAAAACCATCAATCTTGAGGAAACCACCTACAAATTAGTTCATTCGACAACCGACTGCATTTAGATCCGAGTGATCAAACTCCTCGAGACCGCGGTTTGCCTCCCAAGTTGATATGGTTCATCTTTCTAGACCAGTCACTCCACTATCTAGGCCCAATGTGACTAAAACAGCTTCTGCAAGACCTAATCACCTAATTGCCTCTAGTCTCCCTAGACATAGTCCAAAGAACACGTCTCAAACTAGTTCAAATAACATTCGCCATACATTTGGTCTAAGGGAAGCTAAGAAAAAGACGCAAGTAAGAGATAGGAATTTCAAACCTAGTCAGGTGCCTCCTAGTTTACCTAACACTGCTAACCGTAGCATGTCACATCCTAGGAGCATCAATCAATGATCTAGGATTTCTAGATCTTACTCGGACATTAAATATGCTACTTGTAAAACATGTAGGAAATGTGTCTTTAAAGCCAATCATGATTCTTGTATCAAAAAATTACTTAATGAGGTGAACTCCCGTGCTAGACTTAAATCCTAGTGGGTTGCTAAAATAAAACCCATTGGTAAAATGTGGCGCCCCACTGGTATAACTTTCACTATTGTAGGAAACGAGTGCCCTTTAACTAGGATAGTCTCTGATTCTACTAAGACTACTAGGGAAGAAATTGAAAAGGAGGATACATCACTTAAGCCTGAACTTAAGGTTTTCTATAAAAGGAAACGTTTACCAGCTAAGACAAGTGAATCATCTCCTCAGGTCACCTTTAGCACAAGAAAAGAAAACTGTGAACCCCCACTTGCTTCTAAGATAGATATCGCTAACCCATATCAAAGCATGCAAATTCCAAATGAGAATGCAGGTACCAAAGAGGATGTTCCAAAAGAACGAAGCGGTCCAATCATTGTATACCATTCAATTAAGGACACTCTCAGAGTTTGGTTCCTGAAGAAGCTGATATCTAAGAAACAAGTGTCTCAGGGGATTTGTAGTTAAGCTTACAGTGTACAAAGGCTTACAGTCAGATCACAGATTGTAACCCGTGCTTCAAAGAAAGGAAAGTTTATCACCGATGATAAACTTATCCTTACAACGAGAAATTAATTTTTCTCGGGCATGAGCTTATATAAAAAACATTCCAAGTTTTCAAGCTCATGCATAATGATTTACAGTCACATAACAGACTGTAACTCGATCCTCAAAGAAAGGAAAGTTTATCGCCGATGATAAACTTATCCTTACAACGAGAAATTAATTTTTCTCGGGCACGAGCTATTATTAAAATTATTCAAAGATTTTAAGCTCGTGTAAAAGGCTTATAGATAAATCACAGTCTGTAACCCGTTCTTCAAAGAAAGGGAAGTTTATCTCTCAACGATAACTTACCCTTTTAACGAGAAATTAAGTTTCTTGGACACGAGCTTATCCTAAAACCATTCAAAGGTTTTAAGCTCGTGTATAAGGCTCATCATTAAATATCAGATGATGACCCGATCTTCAAAGAAAGGAAAGTTTATCACCGATGATAAACTTATCCTTACATCGAGAAATTAATTTTTCTCGGGCATGAGCTAATTTTAAAAACATTCTAAGTTTTTAAGCTCATGCACAATGACTTACAGTTAAATATCAGACTGTAACTCGGAATTCAATTTTAGGAGAGCTTATCTTTAAAGATAGCTTATCCTCGTAACGAGAAATTAAATTTTCTTGGTCATGAGCTTGTATTAAAACATTCCAAGTTTAAAGCTCATAAAGGAAAGTATATCTTTTAAATAAGAGAACTTTTCTTCATAACGAGAAATTCATCTTTCTCGGTCATGAGCTTTCCGTTAAAACATTCAAAGTTTTTCAAGCTCATGAAAACGACTTCTAAGTAAATGTCAACTTAGGACTCGTTCTTCAATTAAAAGGAAAGTTTATCGCCGATGATAAACTTATCCTTAACAACGGGAAGTTTAAAACTTCTCGGACTTGAGCTCCTTTTGTAAGATATTCAACATCTTAAGCTCAAGTAATTGGTTTTTTCAAAACAATGAACACAATTTTTCGATAATTTCTCAAAATATTTTTCTAAATCTTTCAAAATTGTGTGTTCAAAAATGTTTTGATAAAAAGAGCATGTCTTCTAGAATCGATAATATTTACGATACTAGAAATTTCATTCAATAATGACACGGAGTTGTAAATAAAGTTCGAGCAGAAGTTCAAATGTTTTTAAAACATGTTCAAAATGGTTTGCTATTATTTCAGATAGTAACCCATTTTTCATACTCAAGTCAAGCATTTCACAGGAAAGCTTTGACTCAACAACGGGAATTAATTTTCTCGGGCATGGTTTACTTTATAACCATGTAAGGGATTGTGTTTACGTAATAACACAATCTAACACGAATATATGTACGATTCAGTGCATTTATTTGTTAAAACAAGAGAAGTCTTGTTTTTATGAAGTTATCATCTCCACCAACTGTGGCAACTTACAATTGATATCTACATACTCGACGATGCAACTACTCAAACGGTGACTACAGCTCTTTCAATAGAACACGGGTCAACAATTGAGGGGGAGCAATTGTCCAGCATTCAGAATCCTTGAAGCCGAGAGTACCAAGTTCACATATTGGTGTCAAGACAATGATATCAATCATACACATGGAGTCAAGAGATAACTTCAGATGTGACGAGGTGACCAACATTCGTGAAAAAGAACCATGTGAATCTTTCATATGATGTTCTTCATCATTCATGTCCAACCTCATAAATTGCTAATCTTGTGAATACATTATCATATATGATCTTTGCACGTGATAAATACCTTACACTTGTGTTTAAAAGGGATTTAATTCACGTTTCAAGTACACCCTCATTAATTTGAGGGGGAGCTTGTGTAAATCATGAAGATAATTGGATTTGTATTTTTCTTCCCAAAGTTTCTTAAAATGTTATTAAATCAATTGATATTAAAAACATCGATTGGGTTAATATTTTTAATATGAGGGAGAAAATATGATTTTATATTGAGATCAATAATGGTTTGACTTAATGTGATGGCTCATCCCGACATGTGCGAAATGTTTTCGAATATCGTGGCATATGTTAAGGGGGAGCAAAATGGATTTGGATATAAAATGGATTTCATGGTGAATTATACTTACCCACAACCCATTTATTTCACGACGATGAAGATTGTGGTGACATACGGATGGTATGATAGGTTAAAGTCCAATGATTCCTCTAGAACCGGAGGAATCTTCCCAAGGACATTCCATAGCTAGAAATAGTAGTCCTTAGGAAAGATGGAGAAAGATTGTGAACGTAGCTGAATGCCGACCAAGTACTTAGGTTAGCACTGGAACAATCACAACAAGGTGCTAGTGATGACGTATTGGTAAGCATTGAAGGGGTTGAAGAATGAAAAAGAATTGTAAAGATAAAGGGTGTAAAGAAAGAAGCCCTCCTTACAACTTAGGCAGAAACCGGGTCAATACATATGCTAATAAGATCATTGTTTAATGATTCTTGATATTGAAGACAGACATCATGGACCTAGTGATGCAAGACACAACCCATCCCAGCTAACTCATATATCTCTTAAAAGATATTTTTTTTAATCACACGGAGACAAAACATTATCTATTGATTTATTCACTCCAAATAAATTCGTATTGAAATGGTGGCACTCCTCTCCAGCCTCCGATCACTAAAAATCCAAAATGCACGATTGAGTCTAGAGCCATTTGAGATCATCAAATTTCTCATTAGGACACACTGTCATATTTCCTTGCTTCTTCACACACTATGAAAAGTAAGAAAGATCTTAAGAGTCCTACGCAAAATCTACATGATCTTGCCTGAACATCCGAGTAATACGAAAGTATTTACAATGAATATTGAAATCCTTCTTGAGCGAATATCAAAAAGCTCATGGTAGGTGACTTGTGCGATTCTTTATGAATCAAACTTGGGATAACTGGAAAGCAACAATGGTTTAATTCTTAAATGAATTTAAACACGTTCCAGGCCTCTACGCAATATCTTAGTGATCTTGCCAGAACACTCAGAGTGATACCTTAGTGTTCACAGTGATGAGTGGAAATCCTTCTAGTGTTAACCTCAAACAGCACTTGGTAGGTAACTTGCAAGATTCTATACGAATCAAGCTCATGACAACTGGAAAGCAACGATGGTGCGGTTCTTAATTGAATTTCACTTGTTCCAGGAACATGAATTGACGGCTTCAAATCATGCGGATATTATTATCCAAATGATTCACTCTTTATGTTCGCAGTCAGCTTTGGACGGTCGAATAAAGAGAACGGGTGTACCAGTGAAATCTTGAAGGTCTACGATTTCTTAGGATTTGGTAAACTATGGATTAGATCTATTGATTAGAATGGAGATGGGGAAGATGAAGATGGGGTGTAGAGAGAGAAAGGAGAGAAAAGGAAAAGTAGAGAGAGAAAGTTAAATTAGATTAATGAAAAGATGAAATGAAAAGAACCACCCCTCCTAACATGCTAGGATGGGTATATATTGCCCACCCTACATGTGGGCTATATGGGCTATACTTGGATCACGAGCCTAATACATTAATATATCGTTGGAGCGACCGATCCTTCATAAATACGTAAAAACGTATTTCCAACAATCTCCCCCTAAGGGAGGTCGCTCCAAGTTACAAAGTTCTAAATAATCTATAGCTCGTGCTCTATGCTAATAATGATGTGACCGAGACTTTCTTTGGGAAAACATATTTCCAACAATCTCCCCCTAAGGGAGGTCACACCATTTTACAAAATCTTAAACCTAGCATCTATGCTTGAGTCTTCGATCTTGTTCTTGTGAATATGCTTGATGTGATCTTTGACTTTAGTCTTGAGCATGTTTCCTTGCCTTGACCTTGTGCATTCTTCACTTGTGATATTTGCCTCTTCGTGACTTCATGTTCCACATACTTATACTTTTAAATTCTTGAAAGCTTCAGAGTTTGATACAGCGGAAGACTTGACCTTCAGGCTTTCTTGAATTTGTTGAAGTACTAATTGTATGTAGTATAAGCATGTGGTGACGACTTCTTCTGGATTGTACACCGCAATGCCACCTTCTTGTTACGCTGCATAAGACAGTTAGCAACAAACAATATACACGGATGAAATGGCTTTGAACATTTCATTCTAATTCGGTAGCATTTTACCTCCGGTCGGTGAAGACCGTTGGACGATATTAAATATCGTACTTGTGGCATGTAGTTTCAATAAAGAACCTCCTTGACAAGATTTCGCGGGTAAACCCGTTCTCTTTACTCGACCGTCCAAAGCTGACTGCGAACGTAAAGAGTGAATCATTTGGATAATCTTATCCGCATGATTTAAAGCCGTCAATTCATGTTCCTGGAACAAGTGAAGTTCAATTAAGAACCACACCGTTGTTACTTTCCAGTTGTCACTAGCTTGATTCATATAGAATCTTGCAATTTACCTACCAAGTGCTGTTTGATGTTAACACTAGAAGGATTTCCATTCGTCACTGTAACTACTTAATAGTATTACTCTGAATGTTCTGGCAAGATCACTAAGATATTGCGTAGAGGCCTGGAACGTGTTTAAATTCATTTAAGAATTAAACCACTGTTGCTTTCCAGTTATCACAAGTTTGATTCATAAAGAATCGCACAAGTCACCTACCATGAGCTTTTTGATATTCGCACAAGAAGGATTTCCATCTTCATTGTAAATACTTTCGTATTACTCGGATGTTCAGGCAAGATCATGAAGATTTTGCGTAGGACTCTTAAGATCTTTCTTACTTTTCACAGTGTGTGAAGAAGCAAGGAAATATGAAAGTGTGTCCTAATGAGATATTTGATGATCTCAAATGGCTCTAGACTCGATCGTGCATGTTGGATTTATAGTGATTGGAGGCTGGAGAGGAGTGCCACCTGTTCAATACCAATTTATTCGGAGTGTATAAATCAATAGATAATGCGTTTCTCCGTGTGATTAAAACAAATATCTTTTGAGAGATATCTGAGTTAGCTGGGATGGGTTGTGCATTGCATCACTGGGTCCATGACGTCTGTCTTCAATATTAAGAATCATTAAACAATGATCTTAATAGCATATGTATTGACCCGGTTTCTGCCTAAGTTGTAAGGAGGGCTTCTTTCTTTACACCCTTTATCTTTACAATTCTTTTTCATTCTTCAACCCCTTCAATGCTTACCAATATGTCATCACTAGCACCTTGTTGTGATTGTTCCAGTGCTAACTTAAGTACTTGGTCGGCATTCAGCTACGTTCACAATCTTTCTCCATCTTTCCTAAGGACTACTATTTCTAGCTATGGAATGTCCTTGGGAAGATTCCTCCGGTTCTAGAGAAATCATTGGACTTTAACCTATCCTACCATCCTTATGTCACCACAATCTTCACCGTCGTGAATAGAGATGTTTTTGGGTAAGTGTATGTCACCATGAAATCCATTTTGAAGTGCAAATCCATTTTGCTCCCCCTTAACATATGCCACGATATCCAAAAACATTTTCATCACAGTCTTAGTCATACGCATCAAGATCATCGGCTTGGTAAGCTGCATTCTGTGTAGTGACAACGTCTTGTTCAGCAATCCCTGGATCAGCAAGAAATGCAAGCTCCTCTTCATCAAGTTCCCTTCCTTGTGCATGAGCATTCACCAGATAGATCTTCTCTACAAACCATTGTCCATCCCTTCTCCTCTTGGGTTTCTTGCAATCCCTAGACATGTGTCCTTCTTCCTTGCAGTTGTAGCATGTAATCATACTCAACTTGCCTGTGGAATTAGCCCGTGGAGGATTGTTGACCATTGGAGCAGGATTGACCGTGCGAGCATTGGTGGTTGATGTAGTAGGTCTCCCCTGATAAGGTTGAAGGGGTTGAACCATTACCCTGCCATTCTCAATAGTAGCTTGTTGGCGAGAATTGGATGAATTCCTCAACTGATTGTTAGTTGGAGCTGATCCTCTAAATCCTCTTTTGCTTAATGTCCTTGTGAGATAAGCAGACATAGTGGTTAACACTTCAACTGGGTCAGCTCCTTGTTTGAATACAGGAATGGGGACTTCCTCATCATCACAATACATTGCTTGGTCTTGTTGAGATGCATAATCACCAGAAGGAATACTCATGTGATCAGAATAGCTTGTTGGATATGCTGCATTCTCTTGATAAGAAGAATATGAAGACTGAGCATAAGGTGCAATGCTTGCTGGGAGAGGTTGTGTAGCATATTGTGATGAAGGTGCACTAAACCGATATTGTTGCTGATGTGAGGTGGGTGGTTGCGGTAGAATCGAGTATTGGGGAAAGGTTGGTGTCATGTAAGGTGATGGATGATAGGCTTGATGTCCCAAAATATAAGGAGTGTTGTTGTGAGACAAGCTTGGTTGATTCGCCATCAAAGCTAATGAATCAGGGTACATACCTCGAGGCGAACGGTGCATGATCACATGTTTCTCATGCTGCTAAAGAAAAGCATATAGTTGATCCAAATTGCACTTATGCAAATCCCTGGTTAACTTAACATCGGTAATATACTCACCCCATTCAGCTTGAGGTAAAGTATTCAAGAATTTGGTGTTAACCTGGAATGGAGCAATCACGAGATTATATACATTCAGATCATTCATGAGAGTGGTGAATCTGAAGTAATAATCGTGAAGCGTTTCCCCTGGGTTGTACGTGAATCTATCAAACAGGTCATACAACTGACATTCCCTTTCCTGTTTGGTAAGAGACGTACCTTGTAGCAACACCTTTAGACGTTCCCATAAATCCTTTGCCACAATATACTGACTTACCATCCGATAGATATCATGTGGAAGAGCTTGGAGAATGGTTTGAAGAGCTTTTTCGTCTGCATCTGCAACAAGTTGTTGAGCTGGAGTGAGTTCTTCAAATTCTCGTGGTCGAGTCACGTTGTTAACCACGATGGTACCATAGTCAAGTGGACCATTTAAAATTGACTTGACCATAAGCCTCCCATATACCGGTTTTCCCTTAAGGTAAGACATCATCCGACCTTGCCATGCTTCAAAAACTTCTTTGATGAGCATTGGCGGACGATTATCCGTTCCCGTAATAACGGAAATATCCGTAAGTGATGTCATCTGAGGCATTACTGAATTCGGATTCATTTTGTTCACTTTAAAGAAACAAAGATTATTAGTTGATCGAGTAGTGAAGAAAGGTTGAGAATTTGTGTTGTGTTGTTGAAATCAAGATTAAATCCACTAAAGATCGTCGAAAAAACTCGGAAAAAAACCCCTTGAACTTGCTTATCCGGAATAACCCTAACTAAGAATAAATCCTATTCGGAATAATCCCTATTCGGAATAACCCTATGCTGAAAAACCCTTATACAGAATAACCCTATGCGGAATAACCCTATTCTGAAAATACCCTATTCGGAATAGACCCTTTGCTGAATAAACCTTATGCGGAAAAAAATCCTTATGCGGAATAATTCTTCAATTCGGAATGATCGGCTATTCGGAAAGTTTGGCTATTCGGAAAGATCGGCTATTCGGAAAATCTTTGCTATTCGGAAAATCTTTGCTATTCGGAAAGAATTTGCTATTCGGAAAATCTTTGCTATTCGGAAAGAATTTGCTATTCGGAAAGTTTCTTCTATGCGGAAAGTCTATTCGGAAAAAAAAACCTGCTATTCGGAAAACTTTCCTATTCGGAATGTATATTCGGAATAATCTGGGAATATCAGTTCGAGACTCAGACCAGCACTTTTCAATCCGATTTTTTGATCAAAACCACAAAAGGTTTTATGATTTTTACCAAAATAAGCTAAACCCAATCCTTATCAATTAATCCCAATAACAAAAACACCAAAAACAACAAGATTCAAGATTGATTTTTTCTAAAGATCACTAATTGATTCAAAAACTAAAAAAGCAACACAATCCTTACCTTAAATCACCCCGTAGCTCTGATACCAAATGTAGGTCTACGATTTCTTAGGATTTGGTAAACTATGTATTAGATCTATTGATTAGAATGGAGATGGGGAAGATGAAGATGGGGTGTAGAGAGAGAAATGAGAGAAAAGGAAAAGTAGAGAGAGAAAGTTAAATTAGATTAATGAAAAGATGCAATGAAAAGAACCACCCCTCCTAACATGCTAGGAGGGGTATATATAGCCCACCCTACATGTGGGCTATATGGGCTATACTTGGATCACGAGCCTAATACATTAATATATCGTTGGAGCGACCGATCCTTCATAAATACGTAAAAACGTATTTCCAACAAATCTTGTCAAGGAGATTTGTAGGATATGTAAATCTTGCTTATGTTTTAGAGAGAGAAAGAGATAGAGAGATGGTGGATTACACACAATTCTAGAGAGAGAAAACAAAGAGAAGTATATGAAAAAAAGAATAACCACACACCCTTTCTATCTAAGAAGAGGGTTTATATACCCACGCCATGTAATGGGCTTGGGCTTACATGTTTGGGCCGGCCTACACATGTTGTAGGCTAGGCTTGGGCTTGTTTGTTAAATAACGATGTCTAGACTACGAGTTACTACTTAGTATATTGTCGGAGTGACCGAATCTTCCTAAATACGTAAAAACGTATTTCCAACAATCTCCCCCTAAGGGAGGTCACTCCTAACAAGGGTGTTACCCTAGTTACAATAATAAAATAAACCTAGCATGTTATGCTTGTCTTGAGCTCGTAGTCTTCGTCTTTCTTTTCTTTTTTCTTTTCTGGTGAACATGCTGATGTGATCTTTGATATCAATCTTTAGCATTAATCTCTTGCCTTGATCTCGTGCATCCATCACTTGTGATCTTCGCCTCTTCGTGACCTCACGTCCCACATACGTATATCTTAGTAATTCTTGAATGCTTTAGAGTTTGATACAGCGGAAGACTTAAATTTTAGGCTTTCTTGAATTAGATGAGGTATTAAGTGCATAAAGTATAAGCATGCGGGGACGACTTCTTCTTGGATCCCGGAACGCCACCGTCTTCAAATGCCGCAACATAAGTAGACACGAACGAAATGGCTTTGAACATTTCATTCTAATTCGGTAGCATTTTACCTCCGGTCGGTGAAGACCATTGGACGATATAAAATATCGTACTTGTGGCAGGTAATTTAATTAAAAATCTCCTTTACAAGATTTCGCGGGTAAACCCGTTCTCTTTACTCGACCGTCCAAAGCTGACTGCGAACGTAAAGAGTGAATCATTTGGATAAAATTATCCGCATGATTGAAGCCGTAAATTCTGATTCTTGGAACAAGTTTGATTCATTAAAGAATCGCACCATCGTTGCTTTCAAGTTGTCACGAGCTTGATTCGTATTGAATCTTGCAAGTTACCTACCAAGTGCTGTTTGAGGTGAACACTAGAAGGATTTCCACTCATCACTGTGAACACTAAGGTATCACTCTGAGTGTTCTGGCAAGATCACTAAGATATTGCGTAGAGGCTTGGAACGTGTTTAAATTTTGTTAAGAATTAAACCACTGTTGCTTTCTAGTTATCACAAGCTTGATTCATAAAGAATCGCACAAGTCACCTACCATGAGCTATTTGATATTCGCTCAAGAAGGATTTCCATCTTCATTGTAAATACTCTCGTATTACTCGGATGTCCAGGCAAGATCATGAAGATTTTGCGTAGGAGTCTTTAAGATCTTTCTTACTTTTCACAGTGTGTGAAGAAGCAAGGAATTATGAAAGTGTGTCCTAATGAGATATTTGATGATCTCAAATGGCTCTAGACTCGATCGTGCACTTTGGATTTTAAAGATCGGAGGCTGGAGAGGAGTGCCACCATTTCAATACCAGTTTATTCAGAGTGAATAAATCGATAGATAACGTGTTGTCTCCGTGTGATTAAAACAAATATCTTTTAAGAGATATCTGAGTTAGCTGGGATGGGTTGTGCATTGCATCACTGGGTCCATGATGTCTATCTTCAATATCAAGAATCATTAAGAATGATCTCAATAACATATGTATTGACCCGGTTTCTGCCTAAACTTGTAAGGAGGGCTTCTTTCTTTACACCCTTTATCTTTACAATTCTTTTTCATTCTTCAACCCCTTCAATGCTTACCAATACGTCATAACTAGCACCTTGTTGTGATTGTTCTAGTGCTAACTTAAGTACTTGGTCGGCATTCAGCTACGTTCACATTCTTTCTCCATCTTTCCTAAGTACTACTATTTCTAGCTATGGAATGTCCTTGGGAAGATTCCTCCGGTTCTGGAAAATCATAGGACTTAACCTATCCTACCATCCTTATATCACCACAATCTTCATCTTCGTGGAATAAATGGGTTTTGGGTAAGTATAAATCACCATGAAATCCATTTTGATATGCAAATCCATTTTGCTCCCCGTTAACATATGCCACGATATTCGAAAACATTTCGCATATGTCGGGATGAGCCAGCATATTAAGTCAAACCATTTGTGATAATATCCCATATTAAATCACATTTTCTCCCCCATATTAAAAATATTAACCCAATCGATGTTTTTAATATCAATTGATTCAATGAAGTTTTAACAAAGGTTTTGGGAAAAAAGATGCAAGTCCATTTTATCTTCATGATACCAGATGTATGAGATATGATACCGATTTGTAACATGATCACATATTCACCATATTAGAAAAGAATTGACAAGGTTGGACCTGATAGATGGGAACATCATATGAAAAGATCAAATGGTTCTTGTCAGCATATGTTGGTCGCCTCGTCACGTCTGAAGTCATCTCTTATCACCACGTGTACGATTGGTATTGTTGTCTTGACACCAATTAGTGAGCCTGTCACTTTAGGCATCGAAGATTCTGAAAGCTTGACAATTGCTCCCCCTCAATTGTTGACCCGTGTTCTATTGAAAGAGTTGTAGTCATCGGTTGAGTAGTCGCATCGTCGAGTAAGTAGATACCAATTGTAGATTTCTTATGGTTGTAGAGATGATAACTTCATAAAAACAAGACTTCTCTTGTTTTAACAAATAAATGCACTGAGGCGTACATAGATTTGTGTTAGACCAAGTTATAAAGTAACCTTGATCCCTTACAAGGTTTTAAAGTAAACCTTGCCCGATAAAATTAATTCTCGTTGTGAGCCAAAGCTTTCATAATAAATACTTGACTTTAATGTGAAAACCGGGTTGCGGTCTGAAATAACTACAAGCCATTTGGGCATGTTTTATGAAATATTCACAACTTTTGTACGAACTCTATTTATGGCGCCGTGTCAATATTAATCAACATTTCTAAGGCCGTAAATATCATCGTACCAAAAGACATGCCTTTGAAAAATAAAGTAAAAATATTTTTGGATTTTTATGAATTTTTCAATTTTTATGGTTTTTATATGGTTTTATATTTTTGTATTTTGCTTTTGTGGATAAAAATATAAACAATATATACAGATGATCACCAAGGATACGGAGAATAGTTTACCATCACTATTCTTTCGCTTCATCTGCCAATTCCTTTAGAGTCTCAGGCGAGAAGGTTCTCATTCCTAGCTTGTCGGCCAAAAATTCAATTCGTGCACGATCTAAATCCTTCGTGAAAATATCCGCCAATTGATACTCAGATCGGACAAAGTAAAGCTCGATTACTTCATTTTTCACTTGCTCCTTGATGAAGTGGTAGCGAATGTCAATGTGCTTCGACCGGGAGAATTGAACGTTGTTGCCGCATAAGGCAATTGCACTCTTGTTGTCACAGTACATCAGAATTTTGTTGAAACCTAGACCATAGTCGGTTAATTGCGATCTCATCCAAAGAATTTGAGCACAGCAACCGGACATAGCTATGTATTCTGCTTCCGTACTCGAAATTGCAGCGCTTTTCTGCCTTTTCGATGCCCAACTGATTAGTCGATCTCCTAGTAGTTGCAAAGTTCCACTCGTGCTACGCCTTGTATCTTGACAACCCGTGTGATCCGCATCTGCATATGCCATAAGTGCAATCGAAGAGTCCTTCGAATACCAAAGTCCCCGATTAATGGTTCCTTTAAGATATCGAAAGATCCGTTTCACAGTGGCTAAGTGTAACTCAGTAGGCCTAGTTTGATACCTAGCACACATGCATATAGCAAACTGTAGATCAGGTCGACTAGTTGTGATATACAGAACAGTACCGATCATTCCACGATAAAGTGTCGGATCAACGGAAACTCCATGTGGATCTGCATCAAGCTTAGTTCGTTCCACCATTGGAGTATCCACAGGGTCGCAAGATTCCATCTTATATTTCTTAAGCGATTCAAGGGCATACTTGGATTGATTGATAAAGATGCCTCTGGGACTCTGAGATATCTGAAGACCTAAGAAGAATGATACCTTGCCCATCATTGAAATCTTAAACTTGGAAGACATGAGTGTCCCAAATTCATCCGCTAAGGTTTGGGTCAAGGCTGCAAATATAATATCATCAACATATATTTGTACCATAATCATATCTTTACCTCGTTTCTGAATGAACAGCGTGGGATCCACCTTACCTTTAGCGAAGCCTTGCGTAATAAGGAATTGTGACAATAGATCATATCATGCGCGTGGAGCTTGCTTCAACCCATAGAGAGCCTTCTTAAGCTTGTACACATGATTAGGATAATTTGGATTCACAAAACCATCCGGTTGTTGAACATAGACCTCTTCCTTGAGTTCACCATTAAGAAATGCCGTCTTCACATCCATCTGATAGACGATCATATTCATATGGGCTGCATGAGCGAGTAATAGTCTAATAGCTTCTAAACGGGCAACAGGTGCAAAGGATTCCATAAAGTCAATGCCTAATAATTGCTTGTATCCACGAGCTACTAGTCTAGCTTTGTTCTTCAATATTCCGCCTAACTCGTCGAGTTTCACCTTGTAAATCCATTTCAAAGTGAGTAACTGCACTTGATCTGGGCATGGGACAAGTTCCCAAACTTCAAGACGTATGAATTCGTTAAGTTCTTCTTGCATAGCTTCTATCCAACAGGATTGAGTAAAAGCTTGTTGCCATGTCTTAGGTTCAACTTCAGTGAGAAAAGCATCAAAATGACAAAACATTGCATTTTCTTGTAGCTGACTTCGTGTGGATACCGGACGATTAGGGTCACCAATAATAGAATCTATAGGATGATCCTTTGTCCACTTGTTGTCATGTTCACGAATCCGTGGATTGGAGTAAACTGTAGTTGGAGCTTCCTCTGAGGTGGATGACCCGGCTTGATTAGGGTCGGGAATTGGTACACCAAAGAATGGAAGTTCACGCATTTGAGCGAATTCCAAGTCGTGATCATCATCATCCTCTTCATCATCAATAGGCATGACATGGGTAGTTGAAACATGTGTTGTTTGAGAATTACTTGTTGATAGTATATCTTGACCAATTGTAGGTGCAGATGTGTCTGATTGTGCTTCGGTTGCTGGAGCGACAACTTCGGTTACCGGAGCTATTACCTCAGGTTCTGGAGCAACAATAGTTGGAGGAGTAAAGAATTCATCAAAGAACGGTTGAAACAACGTATCCCATTCAGTCCTAGAAGGTGGTGTAAATGATGATGAAGTAGGGTTGTTTGGTACAAGACCAGAAGTAATGTTACTGGGTCCCATTTCATGAAGTACGGGTTCAGAGCTGCTTTGCTCAGAAGCCATTGTTGTCAGCTCATCAAAATCAACATTCATAGTTTCGAGGATCTTGCGAGAGATACGGTTGTAGATTCGGTATGCCTTCTTTGCGGGGGCGTAACCAATGGAAATACCAATATCAGCCTTTGGTTGAAGTTTTCCCAAATTGTCACCATCATTATTTGGATAGCAAAGAGAACCAAATACATGAAGATATGATAAATCTGGTACTTTTCCATGGAGAAGCTCATAAGGTGTTTTACCATGGCGTTTACGAATTAGTGACCGGTTTTGGGTGTACACTGCTGTAGATACTGCTTCTGCCCATAAAAACAATGGAGTCTTTGCGTAAATTAACATCGTTCGAGCAGCTTCCATAAGTGTGCGATTTCGCCTTTCAATGACACTGTTTTGTTGTGGAGTGCGAGCAACGGATGTTTCATGACAAATGCCAACTTCTTCATAATAATCACGCAAAATTCGATTCACAAATTCGGTTCCATTATCTGTACGAATGCGTCGGATAGTTGTGTTGAGACGCACTTGAATCATCTTGAGAAATCCGATGATGAATTTAGGTGCCTCATTTTTTGCTTTAAGAAATTTCACCCATGTAAACCGAGAGTAATCATCGACAATGACGAGGATGTACTTTTTGCCACTAAGACTTTCAACACGCATAGGTCCACAAAGATCCATATGCAACAGATAAAGTTTCTCTTGGTTGGTGTCTTCCGTCTTGGGTTTTTATGATTTCTTAGTGCTTTTCCCCATTGTACACGCGGAACACAAATGATCCTTGTGAAATGATAGTTTAGGAAGACCACGAACAAGTTCGTTTTTTGCCAAGTGATTAATAGCGTCAAAGTTAAGATGAGATAACCGTGGATGCCATAACCATGACTTAGTCTTAGATGCTTTGGAGAGAAGACATACGGGAGAAGCGGCCATCATGTCCTGTAGAGACAAAGTATACAAATTATTCCCTCGAGTACGTTTCAATAAATCAACCCCTTCCAAATTACGAATGAAACAGGTATGCTCTCGAAAAGCAACTTCTAGGTTTGCATCACAAAATTGTCCCACAGAAAATAAGTTGTGACCGAGACCTTCCACATAATACACTCTTGAAATAATAACATTCCCAATATGATATTCACCATAACCCATTATCTTTGCAATATGATCATTTCCAAATCGAACCGTACCAAGAACCTTGCTGACGAAATTTCTGAGCTGAGAGCGATCTCTGGTCATATGCTTGGAGCAACCAGAGTCCAAATACCAGAGAACAATTTGGACCACCTGTTTTTAATAACAACAGTAGACAATGCATTGGAAACTATTGGTTCCGGAGTGTTAGCAGATACAGATATAGAATTATCAGAATTGCTAACATTTTTGAGACCCTTAGATTTCCTGTATTTTCTAATGTGAGTTTTAGCACTAACAATTTTTACTGTTCCAACTTTCTTAGTTTTGGATTATTCACGGGCACTACAGCGGGAGTAGACCTATTTAAAGGGCACTTGGTTCCTACAGTAGTGTCAGTGTTCCTAGTTAAAGGACACGCTTGTGTTTTGGTAGCCTTGGTACTCCTAGTTAAAGGGCACGCTTTCTTCACTTCAGTGGGAGTGATCCTAGTTAAAGGGCACGTATTTCCTACTATAGTGAAAGTTCTACCAGTGGAGCGCCACATCCAACCAACTTGGGTTAACACTTTCCCAGTCGGTTTCCATTCTAATCCATTTTTCCGGGCATACATCTCATTAACATTGTCAATAAGGCAAGAATCATGACGACTAGAAAACATACATTCATTGCAATTCCAACATTTCGAATTAGAATTCACAGTAGGCTTAGAACACTGCACAACTGCAGAGCCTTTAGGTTTAGCTACATGATTCTTTTTATTCAAAAGAGAAATAACATTTCTAGGATGGGCTTCTACTTTCTTCTTCACTTGACTACTAGATGGGGGCAAGATCCTATCATTCTTCTTGTTTCTTTTAAGCTTATATCTTTAATCCTTAGTAGTGGTGCTTACTCTTGTAGAAGGCAACAAGGGAATATTAGAAGCTTGTTTTGATTCCGCCTTATCTTTAGTGACCAAAGTTTGAGATGGTTTAGCCCTAGGGCCCTTATTAAATGGTGTGACGGCTATAAGGTTCCTTTTGATTGCACTAGAGGACGATGCTGAGACAGTGGCTGCGTTATCCACAACATTCTTACCTTTTAGGGTACGAAGTGTTTCCTTTAACTCAACCAAGGCCAGATTTTTATCATAAATTTGTTCCCTCAAATCAGATATTTCCACCGACTGTCGATTCAATCGTTCAATCAAATTGATTATGTGCAGTGGTATTAGCACATGCGGGCTTTACTGAATCGAAGAGTCGTGTATTTTTCTGTTTTAAGTTATCAACTTTGGATAAAATCTTGGAAACTCGATTATCTAGATCAAGTTTAAAATTCTCAGCGGCCTCAAGTGCGTTCACACAGTTAAGCTCCTTAGATTTCTCTATGTCTATCGACAAAGATTGGGCAACCTTGTCATTTAGCTGACGCTGTTTGGATTGTAAATTCAATCGAAAATTCTTTTCAAAGTTTGCATCATCGATATTAACACCGTCGAATGACGTTTCAAAGATTTCTTGAATAAATTATTGCTTGCATTCAAGCGAAATACAATGTGTTTGAATCTCATCAAAACGTTTTGAAAGCGAAGAATATGAGTCTTGAAACTTTAAAAATTCAGCGTCAGATTCATGACAAGTACTATCTACCACATTATCCACAGATTCAACATTATGCACAATATAATCATTATCAACACTTTTATTCACACAGACAGAAACTATATCATGAGACATCACTTGCTCCAGAAGCTGATCATTTTGGCGTGAAACCCGTTCTGTTTCAAGTAAACTTTTTTCATAAGCATCATCCATTTCATTGAAAACACGTCTAACTTCTTCTATTTCCAAAAGCAAATCTTGATCAAGATTACTAAGACAAGTTTTAACATTCTTTACAAACGGAACAATTTCGTCTCGAAACGCATCTCTAGTGTGCTCAAAATTCCATTCACCTTCCGTTATGGCCGAAGCCGTCGTACGTTCCAAAATGACCTTGTCAAAATTGGCTAAGTGTTGGTGAACCGCACTTAAGTTAACGGACGCCTTGCTTACCGGTGGAATTAACTTTGTTAAATCCGTTTTGACAAGTGTAGGAGACATACTAGGGAGGTTTTCATTTGACAAACTTTGGGGCACAAGAACTGTCAATTCTGCTAATTCCTTTTGTAAGCGAATCTGTGTCTTTTTCGAAAATTGATCTTTGTTATGTTGATCATAATCAATTGTATGGAATTTTGAAAGCATTTTAGAATGAGTTTCATCCGCAAGTGACTGTGTCTCCTCAGAACTACGAACAAAAGGTGCTTCTTTCGATTTGCCAATGAGGGTCATATCATAAAGACACGGAATATATTCCTGAGCTTGTTTTGCATAACCGGGATTAGGTGGTAAATCTTGAAGACGTTTAAGTTCAAGTTCTTTAAATGATTTAGTTAAAAGATGAACCTTTTCTGTGGAAGCGTATTGTTTTAAAAGCTGTTGTTCTTTGAATTTAAGAAGTTTGGTAGCATTACTTTCCGATTCAAACTTTTTAGACTCGAGAGTTTCGAAATCCATTTTAAGTTTCTGAAAATCATTGACAACCGACTCTTTTGCTTTTAATTCATTGGAAAGATTAGCTTTTAATGATTCTATTTCATTCAAGTGTTCAATCTTTTCAAAACGAAATTCGTCAAATTCAGAACATGTTATTTTCTCTGCTTGAGGGACCATTTCAAAAGTTTTGACCTTTTCTTTATGCAACGCAAGCTCAGCAGTTAGGGTGGTATTCGTATCTACGGATTGTCTGAGAGCCATATGCATTTGATCAATAATATGTTTAGGCACCATGACCAAATCATGTTGAGCATAAGATTCCATACCCGTCGTAGCATTTGGTTGAGGTTCACTCAAATGTGTAGGATTGGGTACCACATCATTTGAGTTACTAGTTCCCGAATGCTGTTCAAGGTTGTCATTTTCATGCCCAACTTGATGTTGGTTATCATCAATATTATTAGATGTGGTTGGTAACTCACTAACGACATCAGAATCGTAGTGAGAGAGATTAGCAACGAGAGCAGCTTGGGCAGAGTAAATGTCATCACAATCCGAATCATATGCGTCAAGATCATATGCTTGATAAGCTGCATTAGAAGTAGAAACGACTGCAATGCCTTCTGTATCTGCTACCCCTGGGTCTGCAAGAAATGCTAACTCCTCTGAATCCAAAATCTTCCCCTTAGACTGAGCATCAACCAAATACATCTTCTCACGAAACCATGCATCATCCCTCCTCCTTTTCGGCTGAGTGCATTCCCTAGCCATATGACCTTGTCCTCGGCAATTGTAGCAAGTCACAACCTTTTTAGGACCAATAGGACTTCCATTTCCACTAGCTTGAGAATTCACAGCTTGAGCATTCACAGTCCTTGTAGGAGGTCCATATGAATTTTTCCTTCCCTGAATAGGTTGCACTGTTACTTGACCATCTTGAACAGTAGCTTGTTGTCGAGGATTTGAAGAGGTGCGGAGCTGATTGTTTGTTGGTGGAAATCCTCTAGTTGCAACAAGTTTTGACTAGTAGGCAGTGAGATGGTTTATTACATCAGCTGGCGTATCATTTGGAGTAAAGACCGGTGCTTGGATTGGGGGAAGTTCATTAGAGTAGAAAGCTTGTGCTGGTTGTGCTTGTATTGGAAAATATCCTTGCTGAGAAGTATAGCCCATTGGAGAAGTGTTGGCTTGTGATGGTGATGTCTGATATGTTGGTTGCTGTGGAAAAGATTCTTGATGAACACTTTGTTGATATGCTTGCTGTGGCATCATCGGTGGTTGATAAGATAGTTGTTGTGGTTGCTAATAGGTGTGTGGTGGTGGTTGCTGCAAGTATGATGGTTGTTGATAAGTATAACCCATGTTTTGTTGAGAAGCATACATGGCAAGTGGATCATGAACTTGAGGTTTAGACAACCGAGCCTCAATGACATGGCATTCGTGTTGTTGATGAAAAGCTTGAAGTTGATCCACAATGGTGTTATGCAAGTCCTTAGCCAATTTAACATCCGTCACGTATTTTTTCCATTCTGAAGGAAGAGTGTTCAAATACTTGGTGTTCAATTGAAAGGTAGGAATTGCCATGCCATAGATATTTAGCTCATTCAACAATAGGGTAAATCTCAGATAGTAGTCATTGAGAGTTTCCCCTGGCACATAGGCAAACTTATCAAAAGTATCATAAAGCTTACACTCTCGTTCTTGTTTAGTTAACGAGGTGCCTTGCATTAGAACACGAATTCTATCCCATAACTCTTTGGTAACTTTATGTTTGCTGACGAGTTTCTAGACATCTGGAGGAAGGGCTTGGATAATGATGTTTGTAGCATACTTATCACATTTATCTTAAATCTTCATATCTCCAGTCAATTCACCTGTTGTGCGAGGACGAGTAGTTGTACCTTCCGTCACTGTACCATAATCTAATGGTCCATTGAGCACCGATGCCCAAATAAGATGTCCGTTCTCCTTGTTCAACATATAAAGTTCCATTCGGGAAGTCCAATCCTCGTACATAGACTTCTCCAACATTGGTGGACGATTATCCGTACCCGAGACGATGGACTTATCCGTAAGAGATGTGTACTCCATTTCGATAAGTTAAGATTTAAAAACGATGATCGAACAATGAGAGTAAGTAAATGTATTTGTTGTTGTGTGTTAAAGCCGAGAAATAATGTTAAAATCCCCTAAATTATGTTCTCGATAAACCAAAAATTCCAAGATAAAATCGCACACGAGTTCCACAAACTGCAAGTTTCTTAAAAAATTTCAAAAACACGTTTTGAAAAAAATGTTGGATCGCAACACTGGATTGTAGTGGAGATCGTACTCGTGGATCGTACTCTATGATCGTATTCAGATCGCACTCCTTGATCGTACTCGGATCGTACTCGTGGATCGTACTCTACGTATTCAGATCGCACTCCTTGATCGTACTCGGATCGAACTCGGATCGTACTAGTGATCGTACCCAACGATCGTACTCAGATCGTACTGGTGATCGCACTCACTATGATCGCACTCAGATCGTACTAGTGATCGTACTCCCATATCGCAGTGAGTGATCGCAGTGGTGATCACATCGAGTGATCGTGACCTTGGATCGCAAGTATAAACCCCCAGGGTTTATGCAATCGCAACAATCAGATCGTACTAAGGATACCAACTTACCACTTTTCTCGGACAGTACAATAACACAATCAATTCGAGATTCTAAGCCAAAATATGAATCAAACACCCAAAATTTTTGTGTTTTTAACCCAAATAACAATACCAAATCACTATAACAAGTAACAAGATGAAGTATATCAAGATTAATCCATAAAAACACAAAAAACAAAATTTGGTTCGTGTGAAATTGGATCAAAAATGGCGAGAGAATCAAGAACACAAACACAAAAACTAAACAATCATCCCATGGCTCTGATACCATTTGTAGGATATGTAAATCTTGCTTATGTTTTAGAGAGAGAAAGAGATAGAGAGATGGTGGATTACACACAATTCTAGAGAGAGAAAACAAAGAGAAGTATGTGAAAAAATGAATAACCACACACCCTCTCCATCTAAGGAGAGGGTTTATATACCCAATCCTTGTAATGGGCTTGGGTTTACATGTTTGGGCCGGCCTACACATGTTGTAGGCTAGGCTTGGGCTTGTTTGTTAAATAACGATGTCTAGACTACGAGTTACTACTTAGTATATTGTCAGAGTGACAGAATCTTCCTAAATACGTAAAAACGTATTTCCAACAAGATTCTTAATTGAAACTACATGTCACAAGTACGATATTTTATATCATTCAACGGTCTTCACCGACCGGAGGTAAAATGCTACCGAATTAGAATGAAATGTTCAAGGCCATTTCATCCGTGTATATGTTTTGTTGCTAATTGTCTTATGAAGTGTAACAAGAAGGTGGCATTGCGGTGTACAATCCAGAAGAAGTTGTCACCACATGCTTATACTGTATGCACTTAATACTTCAACAAATTCAAGAAAGTCTAAAAGTCAATTCTTCCGCTGTATCAAACTCTGAAGCTTTCAAGAATTTATAAAAGTATAAGTATGTGGAACATGAAGTCACGAGGAGGCAAATATCACAAGTTATGAATGCACAAGGTCAAAGCAAGGACACATGTTCAAGACCAAAGTCAAAGATCTCATCAGCATATTCACAAGAACAAGATCGAAGACTCAAGCATAGTATGCTAGGTTTAAGATTTTGTATAATGGTGTGACTTCCCTTTGGGGGAGATTGTTGGAAATACGTTTTTCCAAGGA
Organism: Glebionis coronaria; assembly: GCA_025667525.1. Classification (NCBI taxonomy): domain Eukaryota; kingdom Viridiplantae; phylum Streptophyta; class Magnoliopsida; order Asterales; family Asteraceae; genus Glebionis; species Glebionis coronaria. The sequence continues at coordinate 397,269,013 of CM046874.1, read as the reverse complement.
AAGTCTCGGTCACATTATTATTAGCATAGATCACGAGCTATAGACAATTTAGGACATTGTAACTTGGAGTGACCTCCCTTTGGGGGAGATTGTTGGAAATACGTTTTAACGTATTTAGAAAGGATCAGTCACTCCAATGATATTGGGCTCGTGATCCAATATAGTCCATATAGCCCACATGTAGGGTGGGCTATATAAACCCCCTCCTAGCATGTTAGGAGGGGTGGGTCACTTTGTATTTCTTACATTTCAACTTAATCAATCATTCTCTCATCTCTCCTTTCTCTCTCTACCTTTCTCTCTCTAAGTTCGTCCACTTCTCCATCCATCTCAATAGATTAATCCATAACATGCCTAATCCTTAGAAAATACGATCCTACATTTTCCTTTAGTTTTACTTGCTTAAATTTGATCTTTCTTCAATCATTGTTCATTAATAGCCATATTGTGTTCTTATTAGGAAACTAGCTTGTTTTTGGATCAAAACCATTTCATATCATCATTTGAGCAAGTTTAGATAAACTCATTTTCTGTCAAACATTTGTACTCGTAAAGTCTTTGATAAAACTCTAATCAGCTTTTGAAAGTGATGTTTAGATCAAGACCTATTTGCTGAATCAGTTTGTAAAACTTGTTGTTTAGAGTTTAATTACACTAAGTCAGTTAGTGTAAGTATTTTGGTAAAGTTTTGTGGTCAAACCTGTTTTCAAAAAGGCAATTGGTATAAGAAAACTTTGGGTCAAATTTTTGAAAGTATTTCAGTTAAAACTTTCTCACTTTGATTCAATGCCATTACTTTGTTAATTGATAATTTTGTTTGAAACTTGTTTCTACTAAAAGCTTAACATCTAATCTTTCAATCTGTAATTGGAAATTCTATAGTATTGAGATTTGAGTGAGTTCTTAGCTTATTAATCAGACTTAGACCAAATTGAAGTTTCTATGATAACTAGTATATTGTTTTGATAGATCTCATAATCTACTTCACAAATCTCCCTATTTTCTTTCATAAAATCATTTGCAAACATGTCATGAGTGAGTTCTAAGATTTTCAGCTTATTGAGTTTTTGGTCAAACTTTGGTCAAATAAGCTGTTTATGGCTTAAAAGATTCTATCTTATTCTGTTGACCGTTTTTAAATCTGGAAGACATTCCAAGCTTCTTGAGGCTTGATTAATCAGTTTTTGCAATAAAATCGTTTTTTAGATGACTGGATTTCTTTTGGGCTTATTGTTGGCTTATTGAGATAAGCTAAGTTGAGATTTAACAGCTTTTAGATAAATTCCTTTTACCAGCCTAGCTTATTTTCAACTTTAAGCGGTTTGCAAAAGATTAGAGTCATTTTGGTGCAGTAATAAGCTCAAACGAGCTTATTGTTACTAGTGTGCACATTTTGTGAAAAGTTTTCACTATATTTGCATTTTGGTCCCTAACTTTTCTGAAACTTGTTAATTAGCTTTAAAACTTTAATCTTTTTAGGTTTTGAAAAAGTCAGTCCTTACATTTTAGTTTGTTACAAAATTGGTTTGTCAGTTTTGAAAGTTGTTAAGTTTGTTTGACTAGTTGTTATAATTTTCATAATTGGTCCCTATAGTTTCTTCTTTTGCACATTTAGTCCCTATACTTCCATTTTGTTTACATTTCAAGCACTCTTACTTTTCAAGCACTACATACTTGTACTTTGTGGATAATAATTGGTACTTGCACTTTGTTTTACAAACAAATAGTTATAAAAATATTTTCTCTTTTTACGTGCTAGTTTGAATTAGAACTAGAATCCAAATAAACTTTTAACAACCAAAAACAATTTAAAGCTTGAAATTAGTAGGCCTTTCAATTTGTCTTGAGTCGAGAAAAAACGAACTTACAAATACTCAATATCAAATGGCGCCGCTGCTGGTTCATGACATTACGAGAGACTATTGATTGACGGTTTCGATTGGATGTTGGGATTCGTTCCCCGAGTGGACGTTATTTTTATGTATCATAAATCCAAAAGATAAAAAAATATAAAATATAAAAATATAAAAACAAAAAAATAACAAAATAAATTATTTTCCTAAAGAATTGAACCAAAAAATATAAGATCCAAAAAGTAATCTTTTTCCTAAAATATTACACCCAAAAATATATATTATTGATTTTCATCGGTTTTTACGTACATATATTATTTTCTTTAAAAAACCCAATAAATAAAAAAATATTTTTGATATATTATTATATGTAGATACGTATACCTATACGAACACTCAATACACATACTTCCATAAGTATTTCTTTTGAAATACACCGTGTTCGGGAGCGTTCCGGTCCTTGACACGTGTATCGATCAAATTTAGTTAAAGCAAGAATAGATAAATACTTCCAATAGGCAAGAATTCGAAGAATACAAACTACAACGTGAATAGAAAGGCGACGTGCTATAAAATTCCGTCTAAGGGTTAATAGGTACTTAAGTGCTTGGCGCCACCTAATACCCCGTTCACTAGTGAGTATTCTAAGAAGGAAAGCTTGATTGGAGGTCTTGCACCCAAGTATTACTTACATATACTATACTTTCTTGTGGATATTACTTATTGAACCTCGGAAAGGATAATCCCTTCTTTTCCAAAGTCGAACGAGAGCTTCTCTCTCACTCCTTGATTTGAGTTGCATGCTCACCCGCGGGCGTGCACAAATACCTTTTGGTTTACAACCCCTTCCTCCCAAAAGGAAGAAAAAGAGAAAGAGTAAGAACAACACCGTCCATCAAGACGATCCCTAGAATCGTGCTTTGATCAACACACAAGAAGCCATGGCTGTCGTTGACAATCGACCTTTGATAGAGCACCTCCAATCCAATGTGCAAGGATATGCTGATGCTATTGTTATACCCGAGATACCCGCAAACACCTTTGAGCTTAAGACATCCATGATTACCTTGGTTTCAAACACACCATTTTTTGGGAGACCTAGTGATGATCCACATGATCATGTCAAGAAGTTTCTATCTCTTTGCAATACCCTTAAGTACAATGGAGTTCCCCATGATGCCATTGAGTTGATCCTAGTTCCATTCTCCTTAGAGGGCAATGCTAAGTATTGGCTAGATAAATAACCACCTAAGAGCATTCTCACTTGGGATGACTTTACTAAGAAGTTTTTAAACAAGTTCTTTCCCCCATCTAAGACCACGGCTTTGAGAAACCTAATTATTGGATTTTAACAAAAACCTAGCCAAACCTTTTGTGATGATTGGGAAGAGTACAAGGAGTTATTGAGAAAATGCCCCAATTATGGATTCAATGAAGTTCACCAAATCAATACTTTCTACAATGGATTAAGACCACATCATCAAGATTCCCTCAATTCCTCCGCGGGTGGGAACATTCTTTCCAAATCCATTCAAGAGGCATGGGACATTATTGAGACTAAATCCATGGTGCAAACAAACACTCAAATTGACGAGAGAGTCCATGTTGTTCAAGAGGGTGTTTCCAAATCCTTTGAAAGTCAACTCCTTTCACAAATGCAAGAATGGACCCAAAACCAAAAGGTGCAACAAGAAATAATGCAAGATACCCAAAAGATGCAACAAACAATGATGCAAGACTTTATGAAAGTTTCCTTGGGCAACAAGTCCACCAATGATGTAAATGCTATTACCACCTCATGTGAGACTTGTGGAGGTCCTCATTCTTACCTACAATGTGACAAGGTTTAAAATTACAAAGTTGAATGTTATGCTTATCAAGATGAACATAGAGAGCACTTCAAACATAACATCAACCCAAACAATGTCTCTTACAAATCAAATAACTACCTTACTCCACCCGGCTTTCCACCCCATCCACCCACCCAAAATCAACCCAACCCTCCTCAATTGCTACAAAGAAATCAAGGGCCTAGGCCAAATTACCAAGGAAACAACTATAGAGCACCCAACACTTTTCCACATCAAGGAAATAACTTTCATGGCAACAAATTTCCAAACCAAGGGTTTTACAACCAACCTCCACCTTTCCAACAACAAGGATTTCAAGGAAATAGGCCAAATGAGTTTAATGCTATTGAGATTCTTCATAAGATGAACCAAGACAATGAAAGAAGATATCAAGAAAATGAAAGAAGGATCTGTGAGAGTGAGAAGAGAACACAAGATCAAATAAGAGCTATGAATGAGGAGACTACCAAGAGGATTATGATGATGATTAATCAAAGACCACAAGGGGCTCTACCTTCAAACACACAAACAAATCCAAGGGCTAATGTCAATGATATTAAAACAAGAATTGGAAAGACAACTAATGATCCTTCACCTCCTACACCTTCTATGGTTAAGCCTACTATGGTTCCATCTTGTGATGAGCCTTCTACATCTTATTCACCACCTTCAAGCTCTATCACTTCAACACCTACACCTTCTCATCCTACACCTACTACTCCTTTACCTTCCACACCTACCAATGAAGAAACCAACAAAGAGAAACCTTCCACAACAACAACTACTCAACCTACACCAAAACCAAGCCTTCCTTACCCATCAAGATTGAGAAAGGAGAAACTTAAAAACAAGGATGATATTCAAGTCTCAAAGTTTTAGAGGATGTTCAAGCAACTTAACATAAACATCTCCTTTGCGGAAGCTCTTTCATATATGCCAAAGTTTGCTAAAATGTTCAAAGATCTCCTCTCAAATAAGGAAAAGTTGGTGGATTTGCCTAACACATCACTTAATGAGAATTGCTCCGCCGTGTTGCTCAAAACCTTACCTACAAAACTTAGAGATCCGGGGCGGTTTTCGATCCCTTGTAATTTTCCCGGGGTGGAAAATTGTATGGCACTAGCGGATCTTGGGGAAAGCATTAATCTCATGCCTTTATCTGTTTGCCAAAAACTCTCTTTTCCCGAGCTCACTCCTAGTAGGATGACCCTTGAGTTAGCCAATCGTACCATAGCTTATCCGGTAGGCATTGCGGAGGATGTGTTTGTATGGGTTGATAAGTACCTTTCCTGTGGATTTTGTAGTGGTTGATTATGATATGGACCCGAGAGTTCCTCTTATTGTTGGTAGACCATTTTTGAGGACGGGTCGTACTCTTATAGATGTGGCGGAGGGAGAACTGATTATGAGAGTTGAGGATGAGAAAGTGGTGTTTAAGCTAGGAAAAGTAACTAAGAAGTCTCAAGGTTGTGAAACACTTATCATAGTGGATTTTCTTGATGAGGTGTGTGATGAGAATTTTCACAAAGCTTGTAAGAATGATAGTGAAAACATGCCTCATGGAGAGACCGTTGCCTCAATTGCTCCCTCCTTAACACCTTTTGGAGAGAGTGATTTCCTCTTGGAGGAATTCGAGTCCAACTACCTTGGTAATGATGATTCTCCCATCAATTGGGAAGAAGACATTCTCACTATCCAAAAGTTGCTCAGTGAGGATCCCATTCCTTCACCTACTCCACAAGAAGTTACCATAGATGATCAATCCACAGCAATACCTTCCATTGAGAGTCCACCTTCCCTTGAAATTAAGGATCTTCCCTCACACCTTGAATATGCTTTCTTAGAGGGAAAAGACCAATTACCCTTGATCATAGCAAAAGACTTGAAAGATTATGAGAAAGAAAAACTCATAGAGGTCCTTAAGAAACATAAGAAAGCCATATCATGGAAAATATCCGACATAAGGGGAACTGATCCAAATTTTTGCACACACAAAATCCTTATGGAGGATGATCACAAACCCGCCGTTCAGAGCCAAAGAAGGGTTAACCCTAAAATCTTTAGTTATCTCTATAGACACGCTATTGTTGTGATGATATCCATACGTCGCGCCCCATATTCCGCCATGGTGGGGTGTGACAGAATGGTATCTGAGACATTGATTATATAGAATTAGGTTGCCTAGTCTAGTATCCTAGTCTATAGCTTAAGGGTCCATGCATGTAGGTGTCATAGGGGTATGTGTGCATTATAGTATATGGAGTGCTTAAGGTTTAATTTCGTTTTGGATATTTATTTACTTTCATACTTACTTATTGAGATATAGTATATGTAAGTACATTCATTTATTTTCTATTGATGCGACATATGAATCGGAAGTGTAGGAACCTATTTAGTGTTACCCATGTAGCGTAGAAGAAGAGGCGCACTAGGTAATAATAGGATAGTACCGATGTTGATTCTGCGACTAGTAGTAGATTCAAATTTCTGCCTGAATGGTTATGGTCATTATTTTTAATGTTGGATATTTTGATGTTATTGATTTGTTTTGGTGATTGAGCCTCGAGTTATGAATGAACTTAGGGTTTAGTATGAGATGTTCTTATTTTACCTATACGGTACATATATAGAGTGTATTTTATGTGGTATATATGTGGTAGACTTATGTGTTCCGTGTAGTACTAATTTCTTATAAGTGTCGTCATAGGAGGGAGTACATGGGTGAAAGGGGACATCTATAATTATGGAGTCCTACGTAATTATATATGTGCCACAACACCAATGGACTTCCAAGTATGGTTGCATGAAAAAGGGGTTAGTACATGCTTGTATATGATGAGATCTGTATTTTGGGTATTTGTAAACAATATGGGTTTATGTAATGGTTGCCTATGATGTGGCTGTAGTTTTTTTTGTGTTATATGTTTTGGATTATAGTCGTGTTGTGTGATTATGGAGTCACACGATATGGTTTGGTTTTGGTGATGGGTTTTATGCCTTTTTGTGGCATGGTGAAATGGTGAGATGGTGATTACTCGTATAGAAAAACGAGTGTATGACGCGATCGATTGACTTGACATGTATGATAACGAGTATGTTTTGAGAGATTTAATAGGTATATATATGCGGATGTATATATACTAGTAGATGCTATGTTATGATATATGTTCGTTCAATATGTTGGAAATACGTTTTACGTATTTATGAAGGATCGGTCGCTCCAACGATAATTATGTAATGGGCTCGTGGTCCACTGAGTAATGTATAGTCCATATAGCCCACATGTAGGGTGGGCTATATATATACCCCTCCTAGCATGTTAGGAGGGGTTGGTGGTTCATTCATTTACAACTTTTCATTTAATCTAATTATCTTTTGATTTGGTGGTAAAAATCCTTTCTTTTCTAATTTTTTTATCAATCTTTTCATCATTCGATCAACTTTTTTATCAATTTTTATAAATTTTATCAATTTTTTATTATTATCAGTTTTTTATTATTATTATCAGTTTTTTTTCAATTTTTAAATCATCTAGTTTTATTAAATATTTTTAAAATAATCAGTTTTTCTTTTTAAATAATCAGTTTTTTATAATCACATTTTTTTAATCCTTTTTTAATCAGTCATTTTTTAATAATTTTTTAATCAGTATTTTTTTTTGAGTTTTCTTCTTCATTTTTCTTATCAGTCCAAACCGTCCAATCTGTCAAAACAGTCCAAATCTGTCAAGTGTCATCAGTCCTTTTTTTTTTTTTTTGATCCAAAGTTTTCAGTCTTCGCATCAGATTTCCGCATAGGTTTTCCGAATAAGTATTCCGAATAAGCTTTCCGCGTAGGCTGTTATTCCGCGTAGGCTATTTTTTCCACATAGACAAACTTTCCGCATAGAAAGTTTTTCTGCATAGAAACTTTCCGCATAGAAACTTTCCGCATAGCAACATTCCGCATAGAAACTTTCCGCATAGACATTTTTCGGATAGTCATTCTATTCGGAATAGTCACTCTCGACTGAAAAAATATAACGGACCGGACTGAACAAGACTCGACTCTTTACCAATCAAGACTCGAACCTTTCACTCTCATCTCTCGGACACCCCTCACTCTCTCCCTCGAACCGACTCAAACAACAATACGCCTCACATCTCTCGACATCAACATTAACCAAAAATATAACAGACTCAAAAACTGACTCGATTCCCCCCCACCCTCGACTCATTTACCCACCCTCGTTTCAAAATCACATCACCCTACACTCAACGACTCGACAAACAGACCTCTCGTAAAACCACTCACTCTCGGTCACCCTCACACACACAAGACTAAACACCTTCACTCTCTCCCTCGAACCAAACAAACATCACCTAGACTCTCTCGGTCACCCTCACCCTCGCCCTCGAAACATCTCAACAAATCAAGACTCACAACTCCCTCACACCCTAACACCCTCGAAAACTTTCACTTGACATCAAAACAAAAACAACTCTTGACCAAAACAGTTACAAACCAAACACAGACACCCTCACTCAGACTCGCAATCACCACAATCACCAAAACCCAAGATTGACATAAAGACTCGAACAGATGAGAGAGGGACTCAATTAACAAACATGCAACAAAGTTAAAAAAAAAAAAAACCTACCCGAGACCTGTTATATAAGATCTTGATGTCGTTCTTCTCGTGGGCTTCGATTTCAGATTGATTAAGAAAAAGGTATCTGGGTTAATTGATTGGTAGACTGCTTATGGTTTTCATCTTTGTTGAGATCATTTAAGATGGATGTGTGATTAGTTTTCTATGTATGGATCTGGTTTTGAGATTGAGTAAGATGAGATAAGTTGGATTTGCATCGAGATAAAGTTTTTTGGTGCCTGCGTATATATGAAAGAAAAGTGACGGATATTCCAAAGAAAAGGTTTGTGTGGCTGCGGTTTAATAAAACAAAACAAAAAATATATATATATTATTAGGTTACATGATATAATATTTAAGTGAGTATTATTTTTTGGGCGGAGGATACAAGAAGCAACGTGTAGGAGATTTTTTTTTTATTTTTTTTTATTTTTTTTTATTTTTTTTTTTGACCACGTATTATTCACTGTTTCTTGTTGGCTTCCCAAAATTCAAAACCACGTGGCTTATATTTGGTAAATTGTAACTGAAACTTGAATTTGAAATATTCGAAGTTTTCTTTTGAGTCAAAGCAATATAATTTTTTATTATCAATATGTTGGTTATACTGTGTGTATCCCGTTGCCATCTTTTTAACCATACATATATTTGTATCAATTATTCATAAGTGTTTTTACATAATTGTTTTAAATATTGTTCCTTTACGTTTTTAAATAAACGTTTTTGTTTATTATGATATTAAAAATATTGGGACGTAGGCGTAATATTATGTAAAGGATGAAAAACATTATTTGGGTAATTATCGAGGCTTGACAAAGACAAAGTAACAAGATTTATTATGACGTCGGATTTCTGATCGGGTATTATTATTTGAAAGTGAAGACGTATTTGTTCATCGTTCATAATCTTTCACGTCATTTTAATCAATATTTAATGGATTCGTTCGATTCGACATGTCAAAAGGGAGAATCGCATTTAAGGCAAAACAAAGTTAAGAAAAGTGGCATTACTTCATTTCAAATGCTTCAGTCTCATCTTGTCACTCTTTCGGGGATTCAAGGAGGGAACGAATTTGCGACAATCTTTGGTCAAGATCGTCATATATTCATCGACTCAATTTTCACCACTTTGACCCAACTCGCCGAGCAACTCAACCGTGACAACTTTAATCACTCTGCATCGGCACTTGCATATAAGGCTCTTGTGACACAACTCACGCCTTTCCTCCAATTCAATATCATCAAGCCTGAAAGTTCAGTGATTTGCCAATCTTTTCTTCGAGATATACATACCGAGCTTCGAGTTTTCCGTGATACAATTTTGAAACTCATGACATCGGTCTCGTCTTCGATTTATCAAAGATCACAACTTCAGCAAGCGTATGATAATGGAGTGCAAGAATCAATGACGCATATGCAAGAAGAGAATGGTCACACGGTTGACAACTTGGAGCCTAACGATTGCAAGAGCTCGGAATCAGAAGGACAACATAATACCAGTGGCACGTCAGGGAATGTTCACGAGATCCTTCTTGATGACACCTTACCCGTTTATGACGAAGAGCCTGCAAATATGGTACAATGTAATGTTGTTTATGATGTATATGCTGATGATATACCGCATATTGAGCATTCTGAACCTAATTATGACAAACATGGGATGGAAAAGAGTGATAGCAATACCACTTCTGATTCATCCGATGTAAGTCATACTGGGGGAGAGATTGTTCAGAATGCTATAGTACATCATGATAATTGTTTTATAACTGCTTCATTGACTGCTTCTGATTCCAAGATTAGAGAGCTCGAAACGATTGTAGCTCAACAATCAAAAGATCTTGAGGATGCCAAACTTGAATTTTCTAAGAAAACGGACAAATTTGAAACATACTTTGAAAAACTTGAAAAGTCAAACGTTGTTCTTGAAAGAAAATTGGATCAAACTGTTCCAGATTCTAAAGCTGAAAAGGATAATCTTTTGAAACAAATTCAACTGCTTGAATCTAAGTTGACATCCCAAGATAACTTGCTCAAAGAGAATGAGACTTTAAAGGCCCAAGTACAGGAAAAGGTTTTTGCTATAGCTGCGTTGAAAAACGAGTTAAGGAAAAATAGAGGACCTAGTGTGGACACTAAGCTTGAAAAACCATCAATCTTGGGGAAACCGCCTACAAATCAGTTCGTCAGACAACCGATTGTCAGACAACCTACTGCATTTAGATCCGAGCGACCACAATCCTCGAGACCGCGGTTTGCCTCCCAAGTTGATTTGGTTCATCTTATTAGACCAGTCACTCCAGCAACTAGGCCCAATGTGATCACTCCAGCTTTAGCAAGACCAAATCATATGATTGCCTCTAGTTTCCCTAAAAATACCAAGACCACGTCTAGAACTAGTTCAAATGACTTTTGCCATGAATCTGATCTTAGGGAAGCTAAGCAAAAGACACATGTAAGAGATAGAAATTTCAAACCTAGTCAGATGCCTTCTAGTTTACCCAACACTGCTAACCGTAGCATGTCCAATCCTAGGAGCATCAATCAATCATCTAGGGATTCTAGATCTTACTCGGACATTAAATATGCTACTTGTAAAACATGTAGAAAATGTGTCTTTACGGCAAATCATGATTCCTGTATCAAAAAATTGCTTAATGAGGTGAACTCCCGTGCTAGACTTAAATCCCAGTGGGTTGCTAAAATCAAACCCGTTGGCAAAATGTGGCACCCCACTGGTAGAACTTTCACTCTTGTAGGAAACGAGTGCCCTTTAACTAGGATAGTCTCCGATTCTACTAAGTCTACTAGGGAGGAAACTGATAAAGATGATACTTCACTTACGCCTAAACTTAAGGTTTTCTATAAAAGGAAATGTTTGCCAGCCAAGACTAGTGAATCATCTACTCAGGTCGCCTCTGAAACAAGTAAAGCCAACTATGAACCCCCATGTGCTTCTATAATTGATATCGCTAACCCACGTCAAAGCATGCAAATTCCTAATGAGATTGCAGGTACCAAAGTTGATGTTCCAAAAGAACGAAGCGGTCCAATCGTTGTGTACCGTTCAACTAAGGACACTCTTAGAGTTTGGTTGCTGAAGAAGCAGATATCAGAGAAACAAATGTCTCAGGGGATAAATGGTTAAAGCTTACACAAGGACTTACAGTCACATAACAGACTGTAACTCGATCTCCAAAGACAGGAAAGTTCATCCCGATGATGACTTATCCTAAAAAAAACGAGAAATTCATTTTTCTCGGGCATGAGCTTATGTTAAAAACATTCCACGTTTTTAAGCTCATGCACAAGGACTTATAGTCACATCACAGACTATAACTCGATCATCAAAGAAAGGAAAGTTTATCGCCGATGATAAACTTATCCTAAAAACGAGAAATTCATTTTTCTCGGGCATGAGCTTATATCAAAAACATTCCAAGTTTTTAAGCTCATGCATTAAGGCTTATAGATAAATGACAGTCTATAACCCGTTCTTCAAAGGCAGGAAAGTTTATCGCCGATGATAAACTTATCCTTACAACGAGAAATTAATTTTTCTCGGGCATGAGCTTATATCGAAAACATTCAAAGTTTTTAAGCTCATGCACAATGACTTACAGTTAAATGTCAGACTGTAACTCGAACTTAAAATAAAGGAAAGTTTATCTTTTATGATAACTTATCCTCTTAACGAGAAATTCACCTTTCTCGGTCATGAGCTTGTATTAAAACATTCGAAGTTTTAAGCTCAGAAAGGAAAGTGTATCTTTTAAATAAGAGAACTTTTCCTCATAACGAGAAATTAACCTTTCTCGGTCATGAGCTTTCCGTTAAAACAGTCAAAGTTTTCAAGCTCATGAAAACGACTTCTAAGTAAATGTCAGCTTAGGACTCGTTCTTCAGATAAAAGGAAAGTTTATCGCCGATGATAAACTTATCCTTAACAACGGGAAGTTTACAACTTCTCGGACTTGAGCTCGCTTTTAAGATATTCAACATCTTAAGCTCAAGTAATTGTTTTTCAAAACTTTGAACACAATTTTTCAAGAATTTTTCAAAGATTTTTCTAAATCTTTCAAAATTGTGTGTTCAAAAATGTTTTGATAAAAAGAGCATGTCTTCTGGAATCGATAATATTTACGAACCTAGAAATGTCATTCAATAATGACACGGGGTTGTAAATAAAGTTCGAGCAGAAGTTCAAATTTTTTAAAACATGCTCAAAATGGTTTGCTATTATTTCCGATAGTAACCCGCTTTTCACATTGAAGTCAAGCATTTCACCGGAAAGCTTTGACTTCAGAATCCGAAGTTATCAACTCCACAATCCAAAGTTCGTTGCAATTGATATCTACATACTCGACGATGCGACTACTCAAACGGTGACTACAACTCTTTCAATAGAACACGGGTCAACAATTGAGGGGGAGCAATTGTCCAGCATTCAGAATCCTTGATGCCGAGAGTGCCAAGTTCACATATTGGTGTTAAGACAAAGATATCAATCATATACATGGAGTCAAGAGATAACTTCAGAAGTTACGAGGAAGACCAACATTCGTGAACAAGAACCATGTGCTTCTTTCATATGATGTTCTCCATTATTCAGGTCCAACCTCGTAATTGCTAATCTTGTGAATACATTATCATATTTGATCTTTGCACGTGATAAATACCTTACACTTGTGTTTAAAAGGTATTTAATTTACGTTTCAGCACACCCTCATTAATTTGAGGGGGAGCTTGTTAAAATCATGAAGATAATTGGATTCGCATTTTTCTTCCCAAATTTTCTTAAAATGCTATTAATTCAATTGATATTAAAAACATCGATTGGGTTAATATTTTTAATATGGGGAGAAAATGTGATTTAATATGGGATATGATCAATCATAAATGGTTTGAGTTAACGTGTTAGTTCATCCCGACATGTGCGAAATGTTTTCAAATATCGTAGCATATGTTAAGGGGGAGCAAAATGGATTTGCACTTCAAAATGGATTTCATGGTGATTTATACTTACCCGCAACCCATTTATTTCACGACGATGAAGATTGTGGTGACATAAGGATGGTAGGATAGGTTAAAGTCCAATGATTTCTCTAGAACCGGAGGAATCTTCCCAAGGACATTCCATAGCTAGAAATAGTAGTCCTTATGAAAGATGGAGAAAGATTGTGAACGTAGCTGAATGCCGACCAAGTACTTAAGCTAGCACTGGAACAATCACAACAAGGTGCTAGTGATGACGTATTGGTAAGCATTGAAGGGGTTGAAGAATGAAAAAGAGTTGTAAAGATAAAGGGTGTAAAGAAAGAAGCCCTCCTTACAACCTTAGGCAGAAACCGGGTCAATACATATGCTATTGAGATCATTTTTGCTAATGATTCTTGATATTGAAGAAAGACATCATGGACCCAGTGATGCAATGCACAACCCTTCCCAGCTAACTCAAATATCTCTCAAAAGGTATTTGTTTTAATCACACGGAGATCAACACATTATCTATTGATTTATTCACTCCGAATAAATTGGTATTGAAAAGGTGGCACTCCTCTCCAGCCTCCGATCACTAAAATCCAAAATGCACGATCGAGTCTAGAGCCGTTTGAGATCATCAAATATCTCATTAGGACACACTTTCATATCTACTTGCTTCTTCACACACTGTGAAAAGTAAGAAAGTTCTTAAGAGTCCTACGCAAAATCTTCATGATCTTGCCTGAACATCCGAGTAATACGAAAGTATTTACAATGAAGATGGAAATCCTTCTTGAGCGAATATCAAAAAGCTCATGGTAGGTGACTTGTGCGATTCTTTATGAATCAAACTTGTGATAACTGGAAAGCAACAGTGGTTTAATTCTTAAATGAATTAAAACACGTTCCAGGCCTCTACGCATTATCATATGATCTTGCCAGAACACTCAGAGTGACTCTTTATTGATCACAGTGACGAGTGGAAATCCTTCTAGTGTTAACATCAAACAGCACTTGGTAGGTAACTTGCAAGATTCTATATGAATCAAGCTAGTGACAACTGGAAAGCAACGATGGTGCGGTTCTTAATTGAACTTCACTTGTTCCAGGAACATGAATTGACGGCTTCAAATCATGCGGATAATATTATCCAAATGATTCACTCTTTACGTTCGCAGTCAGCTTTGGACGGTCGAGTAAAGAGAACGGTCTTCACCGACCGGAGGTAAAATGCTACCGAATTAGAATGAAATGTTCAAGGCCATTTCATCCGTGTATATTGTTTGTTGCTAACTGTCTTATGCAGCGTAACAAGAAGGTGGCATTGCGGTGTACAATCCAGAAGAAGTCGTCACCACATGCTTATACTACATACACTTAGTACTTCAACAAATTCAAGAAAGTCTGAAGGTCAAGTCTTCCGCTGTATCAAACTATGAAGCTTTCAAGAATTTAAAGGTATAAGTATGTGGAACATGAAGTCACGAAGAGGCAAATTTCACAAGTGATGAATGCACAAGGTCAAGGCAAGGAAACATGCTCAAGACTAAAGTCAAAGATCACATCAAGCATATTCACAAGCACAAGATCGAAGACTCAAGCATAGTATGCTAGGTTTAAGATTTTGTAAAATGGTGTGACCTCCCTTAGGGGGAGATTGTTGGAAATGTGTTTTCCCAAAGAAAGTCTAGTCACATCATTATTAGCATAGATCACGAGCCATAGAATATTTAGAACTTTGTAACTTGGAGCGACCTCCCTTAGGGGGAGATTGTTGGAAATACGTTTTACGTATTTATGAAGGATCGGTCGCTCCAACGATAATTATGTAATGGGCTCGTGGTCCACTGAGTAATGTATAGTCCATATAGCCCACATGTAGGGTGGGCTATATATATACCCCTCCTAGCATGTTAGGAGGGGTTGGTGGTTCATTCATTTACAACTTTTCATTTAATCTAATCACTTTCTCTCTCTACTTTTTCTTTCCTCTCCTTTCTCTCTCTACACTTCATCTTCCTCCTTCCCCATTTCCACCATTAATCAATAGATCTTCCATCATTTACCAAATCCTTAGAATCCGTAGACCTTCACAATAGTTATTATAACTTGAACGTACCTAGTGTTCTCTCGTGTTTAAACAGTTTATTAGTGCTAGAGTTTGATGGAGTTCCAACGACGTTTTGAATCTTTTGAAGTGTGTCTACATTCGGGTATGTATTTTAATTAATGAGAACTACCAAATTTTCTTACAAAGGAGTCTAGCTAATTAAAGGAAAATGCTTTTGAAAATATTTTGTAAGTGTACGGTATGATATCCTAACTTACATATCTTTTCTTTAAGTCTATTGGTAATAAGTAAAAAAAATCTTGACAATGAATGGATTAGTTTTCTAGGTAACATGTGATGGTACATATAAAGGGTAAAGAAACTTTATGATAATTTTCTTAAAAGTGGAGTTAAAATTTTAGAAGTATTTAAATAGACGGAAAGAGTAAAAAGGAAGATTTTATTATAATAATGATAATAATAACACCGCACCTTGTAAATGTGTAATAGTTAGTTATAACAAGCCTAAATGGATTATATAAAATAATTATAATATAGAATAAAATGAATAAAAACACCATATTTTATAAACACGTATTGGTTTCATAATAACATGTGAAATGAGTTTAATGTGAGTAAACAAGATAATGGTTAGAATAACGTTATACTATACTAACTAGTGGATACCTTTGATAAAATAATGAAGATAAAAGATGAATTTATTGTTAAAGGAAATAATAGATAAACTGAGTTTTAGTACACTAACTGAGTTATGCCCTTTGATAGTAACGAGGATGGTAAAATATGACTATGATTTCATTTATTGTGTTAAAATATGGTCCTAATGTGAAGTAACTAATTGAGATGAAAATTTAAAATTTTCTAAGATATTGAAATTTGGTAATACAAATCGTGATGAGTCTATCTTTTGTTGTTGGCACACTCCATTAATCTTTCGGATTACGTCGTTTTGTTTTTAGCTGTTTTGGCTAGGGTTCATTTTACCCTATATTTTATTTTGGGACACGATTGTTTGGGATTCTTTTGGTACACGTCATGGTTGATTTAGTTATGCGGTTGTGGGAACGTTAGGATGAGAGGATAGAGTTGGGTAGTATTACTTATGGTTAGATACTAGAATGGAGAGATGTATTTTGGTTTAAAGGTTGTGTTGAAGGAATTATTAAGATTTGTGGATTTTTGAAACTTAGATTGGTTACGGGAATAAGGGAGTAAGTAAAGTTAGTTGACTGGTCATGGGAACGAGATGTCATGCTATGAGAAGTTGGTTGAAGTACCATTAGAAAATTTATGAAAGTATTAGCGGATGTGAGGGTAGAGTAGAAAGTTTCTACTAATGGAAAGATGCGGAAAATAACACGCAAGGGAATTGGTATTGTTTTGGAGGCAAGGTAGTAGTAGACACGTGAAGGAAAACATAGATGTGAAAGAATGATTGGTAGGAGGCTGATTAATGGTGAAGTACAACAAGTAAGGAAGAGTGAGCCATTGAGGGGTTGAAGTACCTTTAAAAATGTTATGGTAGATGAGTTGAAGTTAGAAGATACTACGTAGTGTGAAGTTCCTAGCTAATATCATGGAGACGAGAAGGAGTACGTGAAGAGCTACGTCATGAAGCAAGGAGCCGAAAGGACTACGTGTCGGCTGCTAGAAGGATGCAAGAGATTTCGAAGGAGTCAGAGAAGTTGCAAGGACTGGAAAGGTGACAAGCACTATGATGGGAATCTCTGTATGGTTCGTGATGAAGAAGGACATATCAAGTACCGGAGTGGAGGTACAAAGAGCTGAACCAATGGATCGTGATGGAGTGACTACATAACATGGGAGATTAAGAACTCGTGGAAGTAACAAGGGGAGTCGAGTGACCACACAAAGAGCGGAATAAGTTCATGGAGAACTGATTATAGGGTCAGTTTAGTGAAGGTGTTTATGAAGGATCTTTGGAAGAGACAGTTATGCATTATCCAATACAATAACGATTTCCATAGAGTTGATGAATTGAGTGAGAAATTTTGGTTGGACATGATAGTGAAGGAATTAGGAAGAACCATGGAAGGAGAGAACCAGGTATTCCTAGAAGATGATGATTGAAAGTACCTCATGTTAGGTGCAAGGTCATAATAGAAGTATGTGACTTGAGTAAGAATTTAGAGTATGGCTTAGTTTAGACATATGGAAACTAATATGGGTATAAGATGAGAGTGTGATCCGCATGTAATCACAGGAAACTCTAGTCTGTCCCTATTAGGAGGGAGTAGGAGAACTGGTCGTGGGGAAAACAAGTGAATCTACTTGGAAAACTTTGACGTATAGATGACTTGAAAGACGGGAAGCATAACATCGTGATGTATGCCATGAGCTGAGGAAGAAGAAGGAACTGTGGACAGATGCGAATCATGAATGAAAGAGGTCAAGATAGGAAGCAAAGGTAAAACTTTGGTATAACCTAATGAGTAGACTAACACACTAAGCATGCTAATATTGTTGTAGTGTGGAAAGGAAATGGCACTAACCTATATTGTTTGATTGGAAGGCTTAGTATTAATAATCGAATGGATGAGGAGTTATAGATGTGATGTGTCATGAGAGACGAAGGGTTTGGTCTAACTGAGACAAGATGAGGAGCACTATGACCTTGAAGGTAAGACATTGTGTAGGTATAAATCTTATATATATATATATATATATATATATATATATATATATATATATATATATATATATATATATATATATATATATATATATATATATATATATATATATATATAAATCTTTCATTGAGGAAAGTGAGAAAAGAAGTGCATGGGTGCTACTAATGAGCTATCAAAATTTAATGGATGTAGTTGTAGCATGGGTTTGGATGGCAGTTGATAGACTAACTGAGATAACCGTCCTTTTGGTGATGTGTATAGATCATAAGTTGATTTGGCTTGGAAGAGCCTCGTTGTGATAAACTAATCAATATGTGAAATATCGTCATAAGTCACTTGTGTAAGGAAATTGGAATTTTTAAGTAGTTTGCGGTATAGACTATAGGGATTTGATGAACATGATTGGATATGAGTATATCCAGCTAATTGGAAAATGATGGAAGAAGTGGGAAATTGATACAAGTATAGGAGTCGTGTTGAGAGCTTGGGTGACTGATTTAGAGGGATATGGGAAACTCGTTAGCGATGTCTGAGTTTTCATATAATGATAGTTATCATATTAGAAGTCAATGAATGCCATTTGAGGCACTATATGGAAGGATAGGGTGAGTTGTCCTTGTGGTGGACTAAAATTGGTGAAATAGACTATTAATGTAGTAATGGTGTTTGTGGAAAGGATGAGAGCAACAGGAGATGATACGTTGAAAACGAGAAACCACTAGAATTTAGTGACAAAGTTATGTAGGAAGTTTCACCCATAGTAACAGGTGGTATATTTTGGTAAAAAGGGAAAAGTTGATGTCGAGTTTTGTAGGTCAATTTATGATCTTTGGAAATATCGGACCAGTAGCTTATGGGTATATAATTACCTAGGGAATTAAGTGGCGTACGTGATATATTTCATGCAATAAGATTTAAGAAATATGGTTTGAGAATGCATATTTGCCTGTACGGTTATTCGGGGTTTGTGATAATAAGAGTATTTGATTATTAAAGAGTCATTTGAGATTTATAGGCTGTGAAGTCAATAGTTTGAGATGAGTTTAAATAATGTTGGTTAATATATGTGTTAATTTGAGACTTGAACTAAAGTACACATGGAAATGAGAGGAGTTCATTTAGAACAAGTATCCTTATGTGATTTGTTGTTTGTGTGTTTGATCCTAAGGAGTAAATCTCGGGATGAGATTTCTATTAGGAGGGAGTGATGTGACAACCATGGTTTTGGGGTTCGTCACTTAGACTATAGTTTATGGTTTTTTGTGCAAATATGTGCTTTTATGTGCTTATGTGTTTATTTTGTGTGTTTGGAGTGAGGTTTGGATATCGTTCATGGGTATATGGTACTCATAAGTAAATCGAGGAACGGTTATTTCATGTTCATGAGCTCACAAGGTAGTGACTATGAAATGAGATGGTGTTATTTCATGGTTTTACGTATACGTATATGTATTATAGAAAATCGTATTTTTTCGATTTAAGGTTTAGCATTTAGAGGTCTTGGATGAGGTAATTAGTAACGGGAGTATTTTTTCGGTATGGTTTTAAGTCATTTAGGACTTAGTTAATTAGTTTATTTCATATTTCAAGAGATTTTATAAAACTGTATACATTACGTCTTTTGCGGTATACGCATAAATTTGACTAGTTTTACGGTTTTGAGGTTCGGGAGGCTTTAGGAGCTGAAATAAATTAAGGGAATTTAAGGTAATAATAATTAATACTTAATTTACATTAATATATTAAAAAAGTCGGCCATAGGGTGTTGGACTTGGTTTTGGGCCGAATTTTGCTTAAGGAAAGGAAGGGGTGCCCAGTTTGAGTACTATTAGGCTTCCTGGTTAGTTTTAATTACCCATATTACTCCCTTTAGCCCCAAAAATGATTTTTACATCTCCCAAACTTAATATCAGTCGTGATTAACAATGATGGATCAAGAAACCCAATTATTCAATTATGGTTTAAGGTATGCATTGAAACTATGCTTAATTAACGTTTAATTTACGTATGTAACCTAATATGATGGATTAGCGTTTTACATTCATAATTTTTAATTAGGTTTTGTTAATGATCTGTAATTAATGATATAATTAATGGGTTTTATTATTGGAAATTGTTTTTAGGTTTTAATTAGGATTTATGTATGATTAATTAGGTTAATCATATTAAATTCGTAATTAAAAACTGGGCAGAATTTTTGGGTCATTGTTTTGATCAAATCTAGAGTTTTACAAACTTTTAAATTGCGATCTTGGTACCCCTGGAAAGTTAATTGAGTTGACTTTCAAATGCAAGAAACGATAATTAAATTGGAGGTAGGGAAGTGGTTCAAAAACAGGTTACAACAGTCGGAGTTCAAAGAAGTTTTGAAATCAGTCTGGTTTAAATTAATGTTTTAAGATGGTTAGGCTACTTAGGAGTATAATTGGACCTTCAAACGAACATGAGACTTAGATTATATATTAAATAAAAGATCTGGAGGAGGGCTAAACAAATGGGTTAGGGTCTTACCCATTCTTACTCTCCCATCTGCACCGATTCTTACTCTCCCATCTGGTACAGATGGATTTCAAATATACAGTGATGCATCGGGGAAGGGACTTGGCTATGTTCTCATGCAACATGGGAAAGTGATCGTGTACGCTTCATGGCAGCTTAAGCCTTATGAGGAAAATTACCCTACGCATGACTTGGAACTTGCAGCAGTCGTGTTTGCATTAAAGATATGAAGGCACTACTTGTATGGAGAATCATGTGACATTTTCACGGACCACGGGAGCTTGAAGTACATCTTCACTCAATGTGAATTGAACATGAGACAGAGGAGATGGTTAGAGCTGTTGAAGGATTATGACATAAATCTACAGTGTCATCCCGACAAGGCGAATGTAGTGGCAGATGCACTTAGTAGAAAGTCCGGAATGATAAACGGCATTAAAATTGAGGAGGAAATTATAAGAGACCTGGAGCGACTAGACATTGAGATCATGGTACGTGGACAGCACGGTTACTGGGATAATCTTAGAGTGGAACCTGAGTTACTCTCTAGGATCAAGGAAGCTCATAAAGATGATGGTGAAATATGGGCGATAATTTAGAACTTAGAGAAGCAGACAGAATTTCGAGTAGACGTAGACGGTATCTTATGGCAGGGCACGAGACTTTGTGTTCCTGATGATCAAGAACTCCAAGAAGCATTGTTAGCTGAGGCTCATAGCTCCCCATTCTCTATTCATCCTGGTTCGACCAAGATGTACCATGACATCAAGCAATACTTTTGGTGGAGTGGTATGAAACAGGATGTTGCGACTTATGTCTCCAAATGTCTTACCTTCCAGCAGGTTAAGATCGAGCATCAACGATCTGGCGGTCTTCTACAACCATTAGATATTCCAAAGTGGAAGTGGGACAATATCACCATGGATTTTGTTACCGGTCTTCCGCAGACAAAGAGGAAGCATGATGCGATTTGGGTTATCGTTGATCGACTTACTAAGTCAGCTCATTTCTTACCGATCCGTAAGGAAGATCTGGTCAGTAAACTCGCCGATACTTACAAGAAGGAGATCATGAGACTTAATGGTGCTCCATCTAGCATCGTCTCAGACAAAGATCCTCGTTTCACTTCGCGATTTTGGAGAAGTTTGTAGAAAGCTTGGGGTACAAAACTTAAGCTTAGTACGGCTTTTCATCCTCAAACAGATGGACAATCGGAGCGAACTATTTAGACATTAGAAGACATGTTGAGGTCATGTGTGTTGGAATGGACGTGAGATTGGGACGATTACATATGTCTGGTAGAGTTTGCATACAGCAACAGTTGGCACGCAAGTATTAAATGTGCTCCATTCGAGATGTTGTATGGCAGAAAGTGTCGCGCCCCACTCTGCTGGGATCAGGTTGGTGAGCGAACACTTGAAGGAACAGAAATGATAGAGTTGGCTAACGTGAAGGTCGCAGTAGCTAAGCAGAAATATCAAGAAGCACGATCACGTCAGAAGAGTTATGTCGACAAGCATCGTAGGGATTTACATTTTAACGTAGGAGATCACGTCTTTCTTAAGGTATCGTCGGCACGTGGTGTTAGACGTTTTGGAATCAAAGGTAAGCTCAGTCCTCGATTCATCGGACTGTTTGATGTCATTGAGCGAGTCGGTGAAGTATCTTATCGTTTAGCGTTACCTCCGCAGCTTTCTCATGTTCATGATGTTTTCCATGTGTCCTTACTCAGAGGGTACAAGTATCATCTCCTTCACATGGTTCAGTATCCACTGGAACAGATTCGTGAAGATCTTACCTTCATAGAGGAACCCGAACGAGTTCTTGACAGGCAAGAACGAGTCATGAGGAGGAAGATGATTCCATTCGTCAAAATCCTTTGGAGGGATCATACCGAGCGGGAAGCCACTTGGGAAACAGAGGAGTCTATCCGGGCTTCTTACCCTCATATCATATTTTAAATTCGGGTACGTTCCTCTTTTCCAGTTTATGTTATCTATAATTCGGGGACGAATTATTCTTTTTAGGGTGGAAGAGTTGTAAAACCCGCATGCTTTTACCATGAACAGTACATATATAATCGTACGTACATGATTAAAACTTTCCTTATATAACATGTTTACGTTTCACGAATGTTAAATTACAAGTATTACTTACGTGTTATTACACGATAAGTATTTAAGCATATTAATACACGATAATTATTATCAACAATAATTATAATCACGAACATGAAAACAATGCACGTAAATAATCACGAACCTATTATTATGTATTTACGTAATTATTATTACGATTATGTACAAGTATATATTATAACACGAACAATTAAGAATAAAGTCACGTAAACACAACACGAGAACACGTAATATTTTAGAACACGGAAAACGTCGGGTTTCCCCTTGTGGGCCCCACCTACCCGCGGCAAGACAAAGAAAAGGGGCCAAGCCCACTTATATTTTTAACTAAATAGAATAAGGGGAAATTTTTTTTCATATTACAGAGTTTTCTAAAAAGAACAAAACCCTAGCCTCCTTTTCTCCTCCCCTTTGGCCGCCGGGTATAACACACCAAGAAGGGGTGTTTGTTGATTTTTGGTGATCCAGTTCAAGTGGAATCGTTCGTATTATCATTCTCTTTTGTTTAACGCATTGGTAATCCTTAATCCTTTTCTTTTTAATTCTTTGATTTAATTAGAACACATGAAATCATGATAAATAAATAACAAGATTAAAAACATCTTAATTAAATCTTGTGGGTTAAAATCATGGATGTTTTTGGGTTGTTTGGTTCGGCCGACGTAAGGAACCCAGAGCTGAAGCTCTAAGTGGTCTTCGATTCACCACCAGCCGAGACCTCATGGTCTCGGTGTGGTGTGTGTGTCTCGGTCGCAGGGAACAAGGGACCCCGACGCATGTCGGGGTGGCCTTGTGGTTTTGGGGGTCTCGGCTGAAAACAAACAAGCACCACCGGCATAAGCCGGTGGCTAATATGATCAAGCAGGGGGAACACGAGCCACGACAAGGGCAACCACCAGCTAACCGCTGGTGGGAACTTCGCATGGGCAGCGGCTAGCCGAGAGACCAAGGGAACCACTGGCTTAAGCCGGTGGCATGTTTGTGAAAACAGTGGCAACCGGCCAAGCCGGTTTGCCACTGTTAAGGGTGTGTTTGTTTGGTCCGGTTTAAGGGTAAACACGGTCTTGTTCACGACTTAATTTTTACAAGCCTAATTAATTTTTACAAGTTTATTTATTTACAAGATTAATTAAATTAATTTAACATGTTATATAATTAATTTAATTAAGACATGACATAGGTTTATTATTATTAATAATAATACATGATTTTAACCTAAGTATTTTATTATGAAATTTAGACTAAAGTAATTAATTAATTATTAAAACATGACATATAATTAATTAATTTCCAAGACTTAGGTTATATTAATATAAATATTAATACATGTTTTAACCTAAGTATTATACACACTTTAATTAAATAATGCTATATTTAATTAAATCATATAATATATAGTTTATTTAATTTACATGTATTATTAATCACATGACTTAGAATATTAATCAGTAAAACTTAAGCTTATATTATTAGCTTAATAATCCAGCTTATTTCTAAATATGGAAACTTTCTACTTTTAGAAACTTATTTATTTTAAGCAGCTAATCTATTTATGGAAACTTTCTATTTTTAGAAACTTATCTATTTTAAGCAGTAAATCTATTTTTGGAAACTTTCTATTTTTGGAAACTTTCTATTTTTGTAAACTTTCTATTTTTGGAAACTTTCTATTTTAGGAAACCTACTATTTTTAGAAAGTAACTTATTATTACACAACAAGTATAATAATACAAGGAATACAAGTAATACTTAATCAGAATATCCAGAATACATGATAAACACAGCATAACGTTAGAATCAGTAAAACATGACATGAACATATAAAACAAGCTAAGACATGATATAAAACCAGTAACGTACTCAGTAATCAGAACACTTATACACGTATATTATTTATGTAGCATTAGTGAGATCGAAGTAGGATTCTCTTCCGTTCGTCTTCTTCGTTCACTGTACATAAGGTACGGATTCTCCGTCCTTTCAGTATGGACATTCTTTCCTTATTAGGATTTCCCCGTATGCAGCCAACTGTTTTCCCAGTATATGTTTTATATGTTTTGATTTGATTATGTTTAATTAAATGCCTAAGCCATATACATGTATGACCAGTTTCACCTAGCTATGGAGGTACCATAACCATAACACTGGAGGCACCAGTGTTATGACTTCACCACGGCGGATAGATAGCTCGTGGCGTCCCTTCAGCTTTTGGCCATATTATTATATTATCATGTGGGGCGTATGGGTGCATCCTAGGTTATATGTTTTTACAGATTATTCAGGTGAATGTGGTGTGTGCCTTGCATCCTTCACAAGTAGTTGATCCCTCCTACACAAACTTATATTAATTGGAGGCAGCCCCTCTAATTGCATGACGAGGTCACCCCTCCAAGTATTCATGCACGTTGATATTTCATGACTTATATTGGCTAATGGTAAACATGTTAAACAGTTTTTATAAGATAAACATAAGGCTTTTCAAACTATAAAACCAGTTTTACTAAGTTATACCAGGTTTCCAGGACTTAATCATTTCCGCTGCTATATGTTGTATATGCTTATGTTATTCATTCTATGCTTGTATATCCGTGCACTGAGTGTTATGCTCATCCGTTTTCCTTTCATGTTCCTAAAACGGTAGGTACTCAGGGACGCCCGTAGACTTTAAGCGTACGTGCATATGGATTGGAAGCTTTCTAGCCTTCATTACTTTATGCATATATTCATACATTTTGCTACTCATTTCCATGGACATTGTTTAGTCCTTTTCCTTTACAGTACTTATGTTTGTGTGTGATGAGCTTTTACTTTGGGGTACCGATGTTTGTTTCCGGTATTTCCTATATGGTCATGTAATGTTTAAGACATTTATCCTTGTATGCTTTGATGACACGCCATAATCACGCGTGACATTCCATTTATCAAAATAGGGTGTTATAGTTGGGGTCAAGCAGGGGGAAACCGCGCGCAGCAGCGGGTAACCGCCGGCACACAACCAGTGGGAACTCGGCTGCTAGCAGCGGCTAGCCGAGAGCAGGGGAAACAAGACCACTGGCTTAAGCCGATGATAGCTTACCGAGAGTAGGGGCAACCGGCTTAGCCGGTTTGCCACTGTTTTTGGGGGTGTTTGGTTCGGACCGGTTCACGGGTTTTCACGGGTCCGGTTCACGACATGTTTAGATAATTATACGGGTCCGGTTCATGGCTAAATTTACAAGCTTAATTAATTTTTACAAGAATATAATTTTACAAGTTAATTAAATTAATTTTACATGACATATAATTAATTTAATTAAAACATGGACTTAGGATAATTATTATTTATTTAATAATACATGTTATAACCTAAGTATTTAATTATTTATTTTAGACTATAGTATTAATTAATTATTAGAACATGAAATATAAGTAATTAATAATCATGACTTAGGTTAATATTAATATTATATTAATACATGTTTTAACCTAAGTATTTTTATACACTTTAATTTAATTAAATCATGCTTATATTAAATTAAATCATATAACCTATAGTTTATTTAATTAACAGGATATTATTAATAAACTATACTATAACCACATGACTTATGATATTAATTCAGCTTATTTTTAAATATGGAATCTTTCTAATTCAGGAAACTTAATATTTTTGGAAACTTTCTATTTTTAGAAACTAATCTATTTTAAGCAGTTAATCTATTTTGGAAACATTCTATTTTTGGAAACTTTTTATTATTGGAAACTTTCTATTTTAGGAAACCTGCCATTTTTAGAAAGTTACTTATTATTACACAAAAAGTATAATAATACAAGAAACAATCAGAATATACAGATTACGTGATAAACACAGCATAACGTTAAAATCAGTAAAATAAGACACGGACATAAAAAACAAGCTAAAACATGATAAAATCAGTTACGTACTCAGTAATAATAATACTTATACACGTATACTATTTATGTAGCATTAGTGAGATCGAAGTAGGACTCTCTTCCGTTCGTCTTCTTCGTTCACTGGACTTAAGGTATGGATTTCTCGTCCCTTCAGTATGGACGTTTTTTTCTTATTAGGATTCCCCGTCTACAGCCAACTGTTTTCCTAGTATTTATTTTATATGTTTGATGCTTATGATAGATTAAGAGCCTAAGCCATATACATGCATGACCAATGTCACCTAGTTATGGAGGTACCATAACCATAACACTGGAGGCACTAGTGTTATGACTTCCCCACGGCGAAGTGATTGCTCGTGGCGTCCCTTTTCATTTTTGGCCATTATATTATATTATATTATCATGTGGGGCGTATGGGTGCATCCTAGTTACATGTTTAGAAGTATTATCAGAGTGAATGCGATGTGTGCCTTGCATCCTTCACTAGGAGTTGAACTCTCCTACCCAGGCGATTTAATTAGAGGCATCCCCTTTAATTGCATGACGAGGTCTCCCCTCTAAGTATTCATGCACGGTGGAACCTCATGACCTATATGCGTTATTTGGCTAATTAAACAGATTTTCATAGAAACATAAGTCTTTTCAAACTATAAAACCAGTTTTATGAACATGAATCCAGATTACTTATAACTTATGACATTCCGCTGCTATTAGTCTTGTATGCTTACGTTATTTCATGTCATACTTGTATATCCATTCACTGAGAAGTATGCTCAGCCATTTTCCTTTCATGTTCCCAAACGGCAGGTACTCAAGGGCGCTCGTAGACTTTAAGCGTACGTGCATATGGATTGGAAGCTTTCTAGCCTTCTCTACTTTATGCATTTCATCATACATTTTGCTACTTATTCTAGTACATTGTTTAGTCCTTTTTCTTTACAGTACTTATGTTTTTGTGTGATGAGCTTATACTTTGGGGTATCGATGGTTGTTTCCGGTATTTCCTTTTATGGTCATGTAATGTTTTAAGACATTTTCCGTGTCAGCTTTGATGACACGCCATAATCACGTGTGACATTCCATTTACCAAAATGGGGTGTTATAGTGTCAGTTAGGATTTCATGGTGAATGTGGTGCGTGCCTTGCATCCTTCACAAAGAGTTGATCCCTCCTACCCATTACCATTTTAATTAGAGGCATCCCCTCTAATTTGCATGACAAGGTCACCCCTCTAGTTATTCATGCATGTTGTTTACCTCATGACCTATATTGTCTTATGGTATATTAAACTAATACAGATTTTCATAAGTAAACATAAGCAATATTTTCAGAATATAAAACCAGAATATAAACATGTTCCAGGTTTTCCAGGACTTATTCATTTCCGCTGCTATTCATGCTTTACATTTCTTTCCTATATTATGTCATTCATTCTATGTCATATATCCGTTCACTGATTGTATTGCTCTGCCGTTACTTTCCTTTCCGTGTCCCAAAACGGCAGGTACCCAAGGTCAGAATTGAGCATTTAGAGAGCGTGCAAAGGATGGAAGCTACCTGAGACTTCTTCTCCTTTTTGCCTTCATTTATTTATGCTTGTTTAGTCCTTCCTTATTTCATTTACTTTCATTATGTTTTGGGCTTATGTTTGAGAACCGATGTTTGATTCTGGTTTTCCCTTTGGTCATGTATGATTAGTATATTTTACCTTACATGCTTTGATGAGACGCCATAATTATCCTGTGATATTTCGTTTATCAAAATGGGGTGTTACATATGCGGTCTCGGTTCCCGTGACAAACCAAACCAAGACCCGACTCCAACTTGTTTAATACATGTTTTAATCAATCAATATATCATGTGTTCTTATTTAATTTTATAAGTTCATGATCAAAGAAAATATAATTAAAATAAAAGATTAAAGGTTAATGGATACTGTATGTGTAATGTTCCCGAAGAATAAACAAGATCTAAACCCGAATCAATCAACCAAACTTGCTTTTTCTCCCTCCTTTTCTTTGTGTGACCGGCGAACAAGAGAGACAAAGGGACTAGGGATTTTATGTTTTTTGTAAAAGTGGTAAATAAATTTCCCTGGAAGTATGTTGGTTACCAATAAAATAGTTAATGGGTCGGGCTTGGCCCGTCTTGTTCGTTTTCCTTATTGTGCCGTCCAAACACCCCTTCATTTTATATATTTTGTTTTTCGCGTTTTAAATAATTCCCGTGTATTATTATTAGTAACGTGTGCTCGTGTTTTTACTCGTTTTAATTCTTGTCATGCTTTAAGTATTATACGTAAATACTTATCGTGTAATAATTTACATACGTAATACTTGTCGTAAATAAATAATTAATATACGTAATACTTGTCTTGATATATTAAATATTCATGATACATGTCGTGTATTTATTAATCATAAAGTTTTAATTAATCCATGTTTTTATGCAATTAATGTTCTTATGTATTTTATGCGGGTTTTACATTTCATTTCCATTGCGTTAAAACTTGAGCACAAAGCATATGCAAGGCAAAATCCGAAAGCATAAGCAACCATAAATTGATCCGTGTGTGCTACGTGACCCACTTAAGGGTCCTCACAACCTGTTAAAATCAATACGAAGCAACAGTAATATCGAAGCAACGGATTATACGGACCAATATCTTTCAAGAAAGTAAACAGACGTTGAACCGCCATGGTTGCAAACACATTTGCGTGATACCCCGCCAAGATACGGCTCGATTCCAAACTATCACAGTAACAAAACAAGATACGACCCTGACTCCTACAACGCTGCAGATGCGGAGACTCTGAACAACAACCGCATTCCCGTGCAACCCTATCCGGAGAGTGTGTTAGTCACTATTGGCCTAAGCCGCATAGTCATTTGTGGCGAGCATATGGTAATAGCGTTCCGTAGAGAGAGTGGCCAGGGTTAGTGTTCCTTCCCGCCTTCATCGTATCGTTCTGTAAGTACCATCGCATATTAGAAGACTAAAATATGTTTCCCTGTTTTCTGTTTGCTTCCCTTCGCAGTTATGGATGTTCTTGACCTTGTCCGTGGTTCGTTTCCCAAGTATATTCTTGATCCCTTCAATATTGAGAAGGAAGTGCCACTATCTGAGGTCCTTGCAGCAAACGAGAGCCACGCTGCTGCCAAGAAAGCCCTGTTGAACATAGAAGCAGCGCCCTCCGTTGGTGCGGCCCACCTTGCTCCTACCATCCCTGTGTTGCCATTGCCATTGCTGGAGAGGGATTCACGCCTGCTAGACCGCATGGAAAAAAGTCTGAAGGATCATCGCACTACCGCTTACTGCCCTCCTTTGCTAAAACTGAAGAGATCCTCCACTGAGACCCATCTACTCTCCAATCGCCTTAGAGATTTGTAAAAATATGTTGTATTTGTTATCTACAAATGTTTGCTTTTGTAATAAACACTATCCTTCTTAATGTTATAGAAAGTCTATTTAATGTTTATAGTGTAATTTTGAATAATAAGCTAATGTAAACTTATAGATGGTTCATATGGGTTTGAGAAGCTCATTACGTGTGGTATACCGCTACTACGATAAGGACGGTCAGGTGAGGCTGACCCATTGTTAGGTGTGCACAAGTGTGTCTTTAAAGTCTCAGAGTTTACTAGCTGCATAACTTGCTACGACGTCATTAATAGCAAGGGGCCTAATAAGGATACACGATCCATGGTCGAAGGGGGTGTATCCCACTTACTCGACGAGTCTAATTAGTAGGGTATGCTCATTCCTCTTATTTCTCCTGGAAACGTTGTGCACGCGTGCGCCAATAGGCAAGATATAATAAGAAAAAAGTATGTATGACATAAAGAAAGAATTTTGAGAATGCGCCGTGGAACTAGCTAGGGACCATGACTTTTTTATTAATACTTGCAAGATTTTAAATACAAAAAATAAAAGAAAAAACAATACATTCACGTAGGAAGTTTTGCCCTTAAAGGTAGCACTTCTTTATATGGCATATGTTCCAAGGTCTTTGTAGGTCGCGGCCATCCATATCGCGTAGCCGGTACGCACCATTTCCAAGTGCATCTGTCACTATGTAGGGTCCCTCCCATTTTGGTCCAAGCTTCCCCGTATTCTCAGCGCGACTGGCCGCGTTTGAGCGATACACAAAGTCACCTGGCCTGAAGGAGGTCTTGCGCACCTTATCATCATAGTAGCCTTTCATTTTTGCTTTTGACTTAGCTTCGCGGATTGCTGCTAACTCTCGTCGCTCCTCGATTATGTCCAGGTTCAATCGCAGCTCATCGTCGTTAGTGACCATGTCTACCTCTGCTGTGTGGAGTGTTTGCAGTCCTATCTCAGCTGGAATGACTGCTTCTGTCCCATATGTTAGGGCGAATGGGGTATCACCTATGGCTGTCTTGATCATCGTGCGATGCGCCCACAAAACATGTGACAACTCATCGACCCACTTCTTATTATGCTTCCCCAACCGTGCTTTTATGCCATCGCCCAAACTCCTGTTTGCTCTCTCCACAAGTCCATTTGTTTGTGGGTGGGCGACCGATGCGAAGCGTTGATGTATCCCATTCTTCACGAACCAATCCTTGAATGGGTTCTCTGCGAACTACTTTCCATTATCCGAGACTATTTCACCGGGCAGCCCGAAACGACATACTATGTTGTCCCATACGAAATTTTTCACCTGATTCCCCGTGATCGTTGCGACTGACTTTCCTCAATCCATCTTGTGAAGTAATCCATCGCGACTATGAGGAACTTAACTCCCCCCGCAGCTATGGGAAAGGGTCCCGCGATATCGATTCCCCATTTGAAGAATGGCCAAGGGGAGGTAATCGACGTGAGCTCCTCCTGAGGCTGCCTGGGTACTGGCTTTTGCACCTGGCAGTCATTGCATTTATTAATGAGTGTTCGCGCGTCTGTATGCATATTTGGCCAGTAGTACCCACTACGCAACGCTGTTGCCACCACGGACCTTGGTCCTGCGTGCATTCCGCATAACCCCTCGTGGATTTCGCTAATGATGTATTGCGCTTGTCGTGGTCCTACGCATCTTAGCCATGGTTGGAGAAATGATTGGTTGTAAAGGACCCCATCTCTGACCTCAAATTGCCTCGAACGTCTTCGCACTCGTCGTGACTCATTTTCGTCATGCGGGAGTGAGTCATTCGTCAAATAATTCATAATCAGTGTCATCCATGTAGGGCCTTCTTCCTCCACGACCGACGCGACCTCTTGCTCTTTGATTGACTTGTCCTTGAGGATTTCTACCAGGACTTGCTTCGACAAGTGCGCAAAACTGGTGGAAGCTATCTTGCTAAGTGTGTTTGCTTTCTTGTTCTCCCCCCTGGGTACTTGGCGTATCTGGAACCTATGGAACCCCTCGATCAAAGCATTGGCTTTTTGTAAGTACTGCACCAAATTATCCTCTTTTGCTTCATAATCACCAAGTATATGGTTCGCTACCAGCCGGGAATCTACGTTTGCTTCGAGATTGCGCACGCCCATTCTTGCTGCGATTCTTAGCCCTGCTATCAGCGCTTCATACTCTGCCTCATTATTTGTGGCTGTGAATTCAAAACGCAATGCGTATGTGAACTCCATTCCTTCTGGATTGGTAAGTATGAGTCCCGCGCCTGATCCATCAGTGCAGGATGACCCATCTGTGAACAAGATCCACGGGGCTTGGTCTTCTTCCTTTTGATCTAGCCCCTAATATCCCTCTTCTGGCTTTTCAATAATAAAATCCGCCAGAATTTAGCCTTTCACTGCATTGCGCGATATGTAGGTAATGTTGTGTTCTACTAGTAGAACACTCTATTTTTGGAACCTGCCTGCGACATCTGGTTTTGAGATCACCTGCTTTATGGGTTGATCCGTTATCACCACTATTGGGTGCGCTTGGAAATATCTACGCAACCTCTTTGCTGCGAACACTAGCGCGAGCACTAATTTCTCCATTGGGGTGTAATTTAGCTCCGAGCTCTGTAATGCTCTACTTATAAAGTACACTGGTGTTTGCACATTTCCCTGTCTGTCATTAGCACAGCGCTAATCGCTCCATGCTTTGCGGATAAATATATTATCAGCTCTTCTTTAGGTCGTGGCGCGACTAACATGGGGAGCGAAGCTAAATGCGCTTTAATTCCTCGAAGGCCTTTTCTGCTTCCTTCGTCCAATTGAAGTACCCTTTCTTAATGCACTTTTTAAGTGTTTTAAATAAGGGGAGAGACTTCTCTGCTGAATTGGACAAGAACCTGTTCAATCCTGCGAGCTTCCCATTTAGTGACTGCACTTCCTTTTTCGTTTTTGGGCTCTGGAGTTGAATGACCGCATCTGTTTTCTCCGGACAGGGTTTGATTCCATTGGGGTCAATCATGTATCCTAGAAACATGCCTTCTATCCCCCCAAAGTTGCACTTCTTTGGATTTAACTTCATGTTCATCCTTCTGAGGGTAGAGAATGTTTCCGCTATATCCCGAATAAGCTCGCTCTCCGTATGACTCTTTATTACCAAGTCATAGACATACACCTCCAAATTTCGCCGATACGTGGCCCCTGCGTTCTTTAGTCCAAACGGCATTTTTTTATAACAGTACACACCCTGGCTAGTGTGGAATGTTGCTTTTTCCTCATCTTCTTCTGCCATTTGTATCTGATGGTATCCCTTCTATGCGTCTAGGAAAAATTTGAAGGGGTATCCTCACAACGATTCCATCTTCCAGTATATTTCCGGGAGTGGGTAGCAATCTTGGGGATAAGCTTTATTGAGGTCTGTGAAATCAACGCACATGCGCCAGCTGCCATCATGTTTCTTTACCATTACCGGGTTAGCGAGCCAGTCATGATAGTAAACTTCCCTCATGATTCCTGCATCCACCAACTTTTTTACCTCGTCCAGGATTGCTTTGTTGTGCTCTGGGGCCTGTCCTCGTTTCTTTTTCCTAACCGGAGTGTATCCTTCGCGGATCTGAAGCTTGTGTTCGGCTATCGACCTTGGCACCCCTGTCATATCTTTGGGTTCCCATGCGAAGACGTCCAGATTATCCTTCAAAAGGAGCCACATGTCTGTCTTTCCTTCGTCAGATAATGTCCCTCCGATCGTTATCTCTTGATCCGGGTACTACGGATGCACTGCTACCTTTAAGTTTAGTGGTGAGTTCACCTTTGGTTCCATCGTGATCCTAGGTGGTTCTGTGATCGCGTTGCATTCTTGGGGTGTTAATGCCGTGTTGAATATCGTTACGATCCCTCCATCAACTGGAAATTTCATCATGCCGTGAGCCGTAGAAGGTACCGCTCACATTGCTAGTATAGCTGGTCGCCCTATGATCCCGTTATATTGTGATGGAGACCGTGTGATCAAAAATTCATTGGAACTTCCGTCGAGTGCTCATCATTTCCCACTCTTACTTCTAACTCTAGTTGGCCCAAGGGCCATACCGCTTCTCCGCTGAATCCAATGAGAGGGGAAGTCGCGGGCTTCATTTGGGTCTTTGTTTCTACGCTAAGCTTTAGAAAGCAGTGCTCGTACATTATTTCTGCTGATGAACCTCCATCCACATACATGCGATGAATGTTGTGCTGACCAATGCTTATTTCTATAACTAGCGGGCCGTCTGCGATGTTCCTTGCGTTGAGTGGGGGGAAAGAAATGTCTTTTCCCTTCGAGAATTTTTGGCTCACCCTCTACCTTGTCCTTCGTTGCCACGACTCCACCATGTAAATGTTCGCGTTAGCGACTTTTTGTCTATCATCCTTCGTGGATTCCTTAACAAGGTGTCTTAGCTCGCCTTTCTTTACTCTATTCTCGATATATTTTTGCAGCTGAATACATTCGTTCGTAGCGTGCCCTCTTTCATTTTGGTATTCAAAGTATCTATTACTGGCGCGTTTTTCGACCGGGGTTGTCATTGGCGTTGGCCTTGTGAAACTCGCGCCTTCTGACACAAGGATTTCTCTTGGGGTTAACTTAAGGGGGGTAAACCTTGAGTTATAAGCTCGCCCCTCTCTTCTCCTTCATGTGTAATCAAGGCCTAGAGACCTGCCTTGCTTGTTGGGTCCTTCATTGGGTATGCGGATAGATCTGTGATCATAAGTGCCTCACGTTATTTCTGAAGCAGCCGATTCTCCTTGTATGAAAGACCTTACCCGCCTGAGTACGCCATCGAAGGTTTCGGGCGTTCTTTCATTAAGCTTCTTTATTAGATCGTTGTTTCGTATGCCCGCCATGAAGCAAGATACTTTCAAAATTTCTGGGCAGTCCTTTATTTGAAGACACTCGCTCTTGAAATGTTCCAGAATGTCTTCTAAGTATTCGCCATGGTTCTGCTTTACCCTGGCGAGCGATACAGCACTCCTATCATGTCTTTTTTGTTGCACAT
This sequence comes from Glebionis coronaria, assembly GCA_025667525.1. Lineage (NCBI taxonomy): Eukaryota > Viridiplantae > Streptophyta > Magnoliopsida > Asterales > Asteraceae > Glebionis > Glebionis coronaria. Next base: position 397,234,060 of record CM046874.1, on the reverse strand, counting down.
AATTTCTTTTGAACGCTTTTCGCAACACTTCGTACCCGTTGACTGTTTGCGGCGGGAGCCTATCGAACCACGTTCGCGCGTTCCCTATAAGTGTGGAGTTAAACATGTTACACCTTACGGGCTTTGGCCATTGTTCGATACCTGCCTGAGATTCAAAGACTTTCAAATGGTCTTCTGGATCCGTTGTGCCATCATACGTTTTCACTTTTGATGGCATGCGGCACTTCCTAGTGTCTCCATAATGTTGTATGCGCCTCGTAAAATCGTTTCTCCTGGCTCTCCTCCAAGGTTGTGAAATGATTTGGTCCTCCGAGGAATAACTTGTGCGTATACGTTTTTCGGAAGGATTATCACTTGATCCTGACATATTGCCTTTTGGGGGTGAGGCAAGCTTTGCGCGCTTTGCTTCCTCCACCATCTTTTCATGCTTAGCCACCAAAGGGATGAGCGCGTGTAGGTTATGTGCTACGTACTCCTCCATCATGCGTGCCTTTGTGGCGGTGGCTTCCCCTCTCTCCTCTTGGGGCGTCTTCATTTTTTGTTTATTGGGAGGAGGCTGAGTTGACTCCCGTTCGATGCCTTTTTCCCCTGCGGCGAGTAGGGGAGTTGAGAACAGTCCTCATGTTCTTATAACTAGGGGATTGTTCACGTCCCGAGTGTTTGCCTCACTGTCAGATCCAGGGGTAACATTTGCTGATGTGATACGGCCATCCACCGTGGAGGATCCTTGACGGCCTTCGTTCTTACCGCTTTTCGTCATTAGTTAGAGCTTAGTGTAGGTCCCACGGATGGCGCCAACTTGTTGATGCAAAAGTTGGGGTAGACCGAGCTTAACCCAAATTTGGCTTAATTTGGGGTCTTGTGGAATCCGACTCTCGCACCAAGTGAAACTTGCTTTAGGACCCTGCACACTAAACAGACACCGTTAGGCTTACCGTGGGTTTGTTACCCACGATTAGACTCTGGCGTGAGAGTAAGTAATCGGTTTGAGTATATTAGTGTTTATGGTATTGTGTGTATCGTACCTTTGTGGAACCGAAGGGGTTCCTTTTATACTCGAGAGAGTCCAGGCTGGGCTCCCTGTTCTTGCGGCCTAAGGAAGAGATAATGACTCAAAATAGCTTGATCTTCATTATCCAACTAAGGCAAGTATATATCCCTTTTCCTTAGGCGAATATAACTATAATATAAGTTATATTCGGTCTGATCCTGTCGTACTGCGACGAGGACTTGGCTAAGTAATCAACCCCTTGTGCGACAGCAGCTTACCGGGCTTTATGAGCTATGTGCGCACATTGCACAAGTATCCAATCCACTCCTGATGGATGCGGGTAGTACTCGTGAGTCGGACTATCCAGCCCGACTAGGGACTATACGTCATCAGACGCGGACAAGCTGTAGTACCTATTATCAACACAGAACCATAAATAACAATCTTAAGTAGTAAGTCGGGAAAAAAAGATACCCACGAACCAACATATGGAAATTATTGCCGGTTACCGACAAAAAGACACACCCATGCACATGATACTATCGTCGCCTGCAACGAACATCGACAACGAAAGTATTGGCGATGTCGATGGTGCATAAGCCGAAATCAAAGGTAACCCTCAACCATAAATTATACTTTTAAGCTGAAAAAAATGACGCATCTCTTTTTGTTTACTAGTATTGCTTACAGACTAAAAGAAAACAGACTGTTACTTTTTTTATTGGATTCACTACTAACAGCAACAATCGAAAATATTACTACAGGCTTTTTTTTTCTTTCAAACACTCTACAAAGTTTAAAACACAAGCTCAAATTAGTGCTCTCTTTTTTTATGTCTCGTGTGATACCAGATCCAATCTAAATTCACAACCTCAAAACCATCATAATAATTGAGAACCAACTATTAATAATCTAAATCAAACTATAACCATATCAACATAACAACCATATCATTCAATCTTTAATAAGAACACTATTTAGAATCCAATTTTCAGTTAAAATCAATAATTGAAATAAAAAATAAAAAAAACTTACCTGCAATTAATCTTCTTATCAGAAAACTCTCTTCTTCGAATGGCCATCGTTAAAAGTAATATAGAAGAAACTATTAATCATTGGTCATATCTATATACCAACTAACATCAGAGAACTGTGCAAGACACATGGCAATTGCTAAAATTAGCATACGAAGAAATCAACCAAAAGAGGTTTTTAAAAAACCGCATACCTCAGGTTGAGGAACCCTCAGAACCCATTTTCAAAGGAATCAATAGTTTACATGTTGATTTAGTGAAGCTAAAGAATGAGAGAGAAAAAAATAGACGAACCATTTTTCCTCTTACAGAAAGATATATAGTTTTTTATTGATGAATTTTCACATTCTCCTTTTGCTAACCACCACCCACAGGGTGGTTTTTTACTTTTCCGTAATTAAAAACATTTCCAAATATGAACTTACTTGATATTAATACATACCTTATTAAAACTAACTTACCTTAATTGTATATGTTGAAATTATGTATTTAGAAAAATAATAAGTTTATATTTGGAAATAATTTTAATTACGGAAAGGTAAAAAACCACCCTATGGGTGGTGGTTAGCAAAACCCAACAAACAAAGCGGTATTGTTTGTTGTGTACGTGCGTTTTTTATTGATGAATTTTCAAATATTTCGATTCGTTTTAGTTTCTTCTTTAGGCAAAAACCAACCGAACCCGAAGCATGGTTAACTCGACTTGTGAACAATGATAAAGAAAATGGCAAACGCTAACAACACCGTCTTGCTGTTTTAGTAAGTTTCCTACACCATTGGTCCCGACAGTTATAACTGCCATATGTTACACTTATATACATTACATCATCTTTGTATGTATTATACGCATGATACAATTCTCTCTCTTCTTACCGAGTCTATCTCCTAACAAAACTCCGTACTCATTTCATTTTCAGAAAACATTCCATCAAAAACGGGATTAATGAGATTGAATTCACAAAGAAAATAATTCATACCAACATGAATATGAAAACCAACTAAGATACTTATATGTTTTTTTTCTGTTTTGATGATTTGCAAAAATGGCAGTGAATGAATGGATAAATGGTTATTTAGAGGCGATATTGGATAGTAAGTCGTCGAATATAGATGAAGACAAAGTGAACGTACGAGAACGAGGACATTTCGATCCTACAAAATATTTTGTGGAAGAAGTTGTTACGGGTGTCGATGAGACTGATTTGCATAGAACATGGATCAAGGTGGTGGCTACAAGGAATACCAGAGAAAGGAGTTCGCGCCTCGAAAATATGTGTTGGCGTATATGGCATCTTACTCGAAAGAAAAAACAGGTTTATATATACTTTCGTGCACCCAAGTTTTGTTTCATGGATATATAGTAGATATGGTAGGTTCAGCGTGGTATTCTCGTCACAGGGAGTCTTAGGGTATTCTCGTCACAGGGAGTCTTACACAGACATATGAACTTTTAATCTTCTGTGAGTAGTAACATGTCGTTAGTATAATATAAAGATGGAATTATCACATGAGCTTGATCATTTGAGGATAAAATAGTACATACATATATACATGCTTATAGTATTGGGTAAAGACCGAGGGATTTAAGTTTCTAACACCATCGTACTTCATAGTTTTAAAAGGTTCAAGTTGCTATTACAAAACGAATTTAGGCCATTTCCGATTATTGTTTTGCAGCGACTGCAAGTGTGACGGTTAATGATTAACGTCCTTCCTAGTGTTCTTCTTAATGCATGTTATGAATCGTAATGATAAATTTGCATTGAAATTACCGTATATCACTCATACATATTAGAGACAGAAAGTAAAACTTATTTCCAGGTGAACCATATTCTCATTAAGTATTATATCATCCCATTTCATTGTGTTAGGATTAGGAAATATGTTTGGGTACTTGTCTACTCTTAGTTTCTTAATCATGAAGTTCTTTTGGAAAGATACAGTTGCATTCTTACTTCTCAAGGAGTAGTTATATTAACTTCATTAGATAATTAGAATATTAATTAATACCAATTTGTACTTCTGATAGTTGGAGTGGGAAGATTTCCAACGGATAGCAAAGCGGAAGTTTGAACGAGAACAAGGACGCATCGATGTAAGAGATGACATGTCAGAAGACATGTCCGAATGTGAGAAAGGAGATATTGTGGATTTAGGTGAGAGCCCAAAGAGGACTTACCAACATACTGCATCTAACATGGCCGAAGTATGGTCGGATGATAAAAAAGAAAAGAAACTTTACATCATCCTTATCAGGTTGGTGTATATATCACTTCTTTTTACTTTGCATTTGTTTTAGAGGGTGTTCGGATTTGCGTTTTGAAAATGAGTATGTCATAGCAACAATAAGAGTCAAATGATCAACTGTAGGAAATCGGGGGGGTCTGTACATATAACACATACTGTACTAGATAGTGTTTATATGTTCCCTTTATTACTTGATGCTGTAATAATTAGATAATCATATATATGAAGAAAATCATCTTATACGGAACAAATAGATAAAATAACTCGAAACAACATTTTGTTATGAAGACAGATGAATAGGATACTTACATTTTTATAACCTATTTTCATGTAATTCCTATCTAAATATCCTATCTACTCTTTGGAAGCAAGTACTGTTAATCAAGCATCTAATCTTAAGTATGATAACTTAAAGCCGTAACAATTAAGGTACTCAGTGCTAAAATCAAATCCAGACACCCAATTAGAGCGAAAACATGGAAATAACTTATTTTTCTTAAAAAGTTTGCATGGTTTGGTTCGTGGAGAGAATATGGAACTTGGTCGCGATTCTGATACTGGTGGTCAGGTATATACAAATACAAGCTAACCTGCTACTAATGAGACTGTCAATTATTGCCTTAATGGAGTCCTCTCCTTCATTTGGAATTTCAGACAAAGTATGTAGTAGAACTCGCTCGAGCTCTTGCTAAAATGCCTGGGGTGTATAGAGTTGATCTTTTCACACGGCAAGTCTCATCACCTGAAGTAGATTGGAGTTATGGAGAGCCCACTGAGATGTTGACAGCTGGATCCGATGATCCTGACGATGAGGTTGGTGAGAGCAGTGGAGCATATATTATAAGGATACCATTCGGTCCTCGTAGCAAGTATCTGAGAAAAGAATTACTTTGGCCACATATACAACAATTTGTAGATGGAGCACTAGCTCATGTTCTTAACATGTCCACGGTATTGGGTGAACAAATTGGTGGGGGGCATCCAGTTTGGCCATATGTAATCCATGGTCATTATGCAGATGCGGGTGATAGTGCTGCTATTCTTTCGGGTGCACTAAATGTTCCAATGGTTTTAACTGGTCACTCTCTTGGTAGAAACAAGCTCGAGCAACTTCTGAAGGGAGCTAGGCAATCAAAAGAAGATATCAATTCAACTTACAGAATTATGCGAAGGATAGAAGCAGAAGAGCTTTCGTTAGATGCAGCTGAACTTGTGATCACGAGCACCCAGCAAGAAATTGATGAACAGTGGGGTTTGTATGACGGGTTTGATGTGAAGCTTGAGAAAGTTTTGAGAGCACGTGTTAGAAGGGGTGTTGATTGTCATGGTCGTTATATGCCAAGGATGGCGGTAATGCTCTTTTACTCTATGCTGACAATAAGCTCTCAATCATTTTAAGAGATTTTCTTTTGGGCTAAGTGCATAGGAAAGTTTTGGTTTGATTTCTTGTTTTAAATAAACTTCTTTCATGCCAAGAAAAAAAACATTAGAATTTCAATTTTTGGATCTATGGTAAAAGAATTGGCAACAAGGTCAAAAGATGTCAACAGGTCCTGCCAGGTCGTTAGTTTAACTGTTAACCGGAATAGATAAAACTTAAATTAAATATTTTTAAACCTGGTTACCTTAAATGATGTGTTTCTAACTTTGCAGTTTTTTGTCTAAAAAATTTTTGTTGCAAAAGACAAAAATTAGAACAAAGTTGGCAACTTGTTTTTGCACCACCTCTTTTCTTTCTACAGAATAATCTATAAACATGATTGCAAGTGTTTCCAGGTTATTCCCCCTGGGATGGATTTCAGCAAGGTCATCCAAGAGGCAAACGAGCCTGATGGGGATCTAGCGTTAACCAACACAGAAGGGTCTTCTCCAAAGGCGGTGCCCGCAATATGGTCAGAGGTGAGTATGCATGGTTTTAAAATAATGAATACACTTTCTTATATTTTGGACTTTTGGTTGTAGTTGTTCCTCTAGTAAAACCTTTTTTTGCAGGTTATGCGGTTTCTGACAAATCCACATAAACCGATGATATTGGCGTTGTCAAGACCAGATCCAAAGAAAAACATTACTACTCTTTTGAAGGCTTTCGGAGAATGTCTCTCTTTGAGAGAGCTTGCTAACCTTGTAAGTAGATTAGCCTGGTTTATGCATATGTATTTATTTATGTATATACTTTTGACTTAATAAATGTGCTACATACAGACACTTATAATGGGGAATAGGGATGACATAGATGAGCTATCGGCTGGGAACGCTAGTGTGCTCACAACCGTTCTGAAACTGGTGGACAAATATAACCTTTATGGGCAGGTGGCTTTCCCTAAGCATCATAATCAAAATGATGTTCCAGAAATCTATCGTCTTGCTGCCAAAACTAAGGTTTATCTATATTAAACTGTGTCACTAACATACTCTTAAAATTGTTTTCTAGATTATGACAGGACTAACATACTCTTAAAATTCTTGTGATAGGGAGTTTTTGTAAATCCTGCTTTGGTTGAACCATTTGGGCTTACGTTGATTGAGGTTTGTGATATGAACCGAATCGGTTTAAGAGATGAAAAGAACAGTAAAGATAAGTAATCGACGTTTGAGAGGTCGAATAAGCTCTCCCCGTTAACTAAGAAAACAGTAAACCAAAATAAACATATTCATATTTTTGCATATCTGTGTTACAGCCTAATAACCGTATTTATAATAAAAGACTTAACTTGCTCCTAAAGATAATCAACAACGGAAAGTAAATAAACTAATTATTTAGCTAATATTACTAATATGTATCAATACTCCGCCCCGCAAAAACACCTTGTCCTCAAGATGTTGTTCCAAAATTTTGCCTCGCGTGATTCCGGGATCCCAAGTCTTATTGTAATTCTCCCTCTTGGGGGGCATCATCAAACATCAAAAAGTGTTGGCATGGCTGTTCATAATTTGCTAATCTATTATCAGAATTCAGCCTGCCGTCTATAGCTTCAGTTTGCCCAACCTTGATGACAACACGAGACTTTGAATTCGTCCACACGAAAGGCCCTTTCCTTTTCTTTCTCTTTCTATTGGTAGCACAGTGTCGGAGACCCAAATGAGACCCCTTACTCTTATTCAAGGCACAATCAAACCCCTCGTTACCGACTCCTTTTCTTGTAGTCTTTTTGTTTCGGTCAGATGTCAAATTATCGTAACATAAAGAATTTTGAATCGGTCTTTCCGGAACTGTGGTCATTACTGCAGGTACCTTGGGTGTCACTGGTTGAGACGTTTTAACTGTTATTTTTTCCTCTTCCTCGCTGAGAGATTCAATATCTTTCTTTTTCGTTACAGTCTTGCACTCAACAAGATCAGGCAGCAACAAGCGACCCGTTGATAGATACCAACAGGGATCACTTAAGATCCGTTAGAGGATTCAATGAGTAGGACAACCAAGAATAAAGAATAGGCTATCGAAGCATCAATTGATTATCAATGGTGAATCTGTTATAACAGAATGTTATAACAGAATGTTTGTTACAGGGAAATTGAGAGAGAGTATTTTTACAATTCTTGGCTAGCTATGAATGAAATGCTAAGTAAGTATTTAAAGGGAATTTTGGGAGGGAAAAACAGTTAGGAGTAGCAGTGGAGTAATCACGTGCACCTCACATGGGAAGTAATTAAACTAGCCACGTGCCCCTCACGTGCCAACGGCTAACACTTCTAACAATCCATCCCTCTCAAATAAACCTTGTCCTCAAGGTTTAACAAACAAAAGTAGGAAAACGCCTCTGAAGGTCAACAAGAGACTCCCAAGTAGCATCCTCTTTGGTTCCATTTGCCCACTGAACTAAGCCAAACACAGCAGCTGCATTGCCTTGCTTAGCCAGGCGCCTATCCAGAATAGCTACAGGTTCAACTGCTAAAACATCTTCAGAAGTGAATACTGGCAAAGTACCAACTTGAGTAACCTCCCTCCTACACTTCTTCAGTTGAGAAACATGAAACACATTGTGAATTTGAGAACCTTGAGGTAACTGCAATGCATAGGCCACTTGTCCCACTTTCTTAATGACTTGAAATGGACCATAGTACTTAGGGGAGAACTTGTTGTGTGGACTGCCTCTAACTGTAACTTGCCTATGAGGTTGAAGTTTTAAGTAAACCCAATCACCCTCTGCAAATTGTCTGTCTGATCTGCCTTTATCAGCATGAGATTTCATTCTGTCCCAAGCTCTCTTCAGATGAAACTGCATGAGGCCAATAGCCTCTTCTCTAGCTACCAAACTCCTATCCACAGCTTCTACCTTGCTATCACCTCCCACATAAGGAATATGCAATGGGGGAGGTTGGCCATACACAATTTGAAATGGAGTAGTATTAGTAGCAGTATGGTGATTAGTGTTATACCACCATTCAGCCAAAGGAAGCCATTTGGACCATTGCTTTGGATGTTCTCCTGTCATGCATCTCAAGTAACACTCTAAACATCTGTTAACCACTTCAGTTTGGCCATCGGATTGTGGATGATAAGCTGTAGACATATGCAGACTAACTTGAAGCAGCTTGAACAACTCTTTCCAAAATGTGCTCAGAAAAATTTTGTCCCTATCAGATACAATGGTGTTTGGCAACCCATGTAACTTATAAATGTTGTCCAGGTAAACTTGTGCCACAGTGGCAGCAGTAAAAGGATGAGCAAGAGCAATGAAATGAGCATACTTGCTCAACCTATCCACCACAACAAAGATAACACTCTTCCCTTGTGACTTAGGTAAACCCTCCACAAAGTCCATTGACACACAAGACCATATAGTATCTGGAACAGGTAGTGGCTGCAATAGCCCAGGGTAAGCTGCCAAATCAGCTTTATTCCTCTGACAAACATCACATTCTCTAATCAATTGCTTAATTTGCTTCCTCATTTTCCTCCAATAGAACAAACTACATAGCTTGTGAGTAGTAGCCTTGACCCCTGAATGACCACCCACTGAATCACTATGAACTTGTGTAAGTAATTGAGACCTCAAAGCTGGATCATTGCCAATCACAAGTTTACCTTTCCTCCTCAATTGCTGATTTGCCCAAGTATAAGAAGCCTTAGAAGTACTATCAACCTGGAGTTGTTGAATCAACTTCTGCAATGTAGGATCTGTTGCCCAGCTTGCTACAATCTTTGCATACAAATCAGTAGTAATGGAGGAAAAAGCCATAGAAAGTAATTCCCCAGGTAGTTGTAACCTGGACAAAGCATCAGCAGTAAGGTTGTCCACCCCCTTCTTATACTGAATTTCATAATCAAAGCCCATGAGTTTTGGTAACCATTTTAGTTGTGCAGGAGTAGACATTCTTTGATCTAAAAGATATTTAAGACTAAAGTGGTCAGTTTTAATCTTAAAATGTCTATCCAAAAGGTAACCCCTCCATTTCTCCAAGGCATACACTATGGCCAGAAACTCTTTTTCATAAGTGGACATAAGTTGGTGTTTAGTAGAGAGGGTTTTACTCAAAAAGGCAATAGGATGTCTTTCTTGCAACAAAACTGCTCCTAACCCAATTCCTGATGCATCAGTTTCAAGAACAAATTCCTTTGTAAAATCAGGCATTCTAAGAACTGGGGCAGAAACCATGGCATTTTTCAACTGTTCAAAAGAATCTTGAGCTTCATCACTCCAACCAAAAGCATTCTTCTTGAGTAGCTGAGTTAATGGCTTACTGATGCTAGCATAGCTTTTGATAAACCTTCTGTAATAGCCTGTTAACCCCAAAAATCCTCTAAGTTGTTTGATAGTGGTGGGAACTGGCCATTCAGCCATCACCTTGATTTTAGAAGGATCTGTAGCTACACCTTCAGCAGAAATTACATGTCCCAAATACTCAACTTCAGGTGTGCCAAACATACATTTACTCCTCTTAGCAAACAACTTGTTGTGCCTCATAACTTCTAACACCTGATGTACATGCTGAACATGATCTCCCAAAGATTGACTATAGATCAGAATGTCATCAAAGAAAACAAGAGTAAATTTTCTCAAAAATGGTTTGAAAACCTCATTCATCAAAGCTTGAAATGTTGATGGAGCATTTGTAAGACCAAAAGGCATGACCAAAAATTCATAATGACCTTCATGGGTTCTGAATGCAGTTTTTGCTATATCTTCCTCCTTCATTCTAATTTGATGATAGCCAGACCTCAAATCCAACTTTGTAAAGAACTTAGCCCCATGTAATTCATCAATAAGTTCCTCAATAATGGGAATAGGAAATCTATCTTTGATAGTTTGCTTGTTTAACTGTCTGTAGTCAACACACATTCTCCAAGAATTGTCTTTCTTTTTGACCATGACAATAGGAGAAGAAAAAGGACTGTGACTCTTCTTAATCACCCCTGCTTCCAACAATTCCTTAACCATACTCTCTATTGCATCCTTCTGAGTAGGAGGGTGTTTATAAGGTCTGATATTGACTGGAACAGCCCCATCTATCAATGGAATTCTGTGATCCTGACTTCTTTTTGGTGGCAGTTCAGTTGGTAAAGCAAAAACATCTTCATAGGCATCTAAAACTTGTTGCAACTGAGGACGAATGACAACTGAAGACCCTTCTACCATCATACAAGTGGCTGCTTGTTCAGGTAAAACACATAAAACCATGGAATGAAATTCTGCTTGTTTAATGACCTTATCAGTAGCCTTATTACTCAACCACTCCAAATTTGGTTTGTGAGTACCTCTTAAAGCAACACCTTTACCATTATGCTTAAACTCCATTCTTAACTCTCCAAAGTTGAATTTAATATCTCCTAAAGTGGCCAACCATTGTATGCCAAGCACCATTTCACAACCTCCCAAGGGCAACAACATAACATCAGTGGTAAATTGATGATTGCCAAAATACCACTTGAATCCCTTACACTCACTAGTGGTAACTAATTTGCTGCCATTGGCAACTGTTACTGACATAGGACATGTAGACCTAATGTCACACCCTAGCTTTTTGGCCATTCCCCTATCCCAAAAATTGTGTGTAGACCCACAATCTACCAGAATATGAAGAACATTTTTCCCAACAGTACCAAGCACCCTCATAGTTTGAAAGTTACTAGTACCTGTTAAAGCATTTAAAGAGATTTGGGGTACCAAAGAGTCTACAGAATCAGGATTAACCCAACCTTCTTCTATCTCAAAAAATTCTTCCTCTTCTCCCTCTAATTCAGGTACCAGAGTCAAAGAAAATAATTGACCACTACACTTATGACCTGGAACATACTTTTGATCACAATAGAAGCACAAATTCTTTGCCCTTTTTTCTGCATACTCCTTTTGAGATAACCTCCTACCCTGTGTTCCCAATTGAGTATTTGACTTAGCAGGCAAAGTAGTGGTTGGAGCAGGCAACAAGGGTTTACTAGCATACTGATTAGCAACATTGTTACTGTATTTTCCAAAAGTACCACTAGAAAAGGGTGTCTTACTCTTCTTTTTAACAGCATTAACTGTGGCTTCTTGTAAATTTGTCAGACAATAAGTATCTGCCAATGTTCTTGGTTTAAACATTCTAACTCCCGATTCAATTTCTGTTGGTAAACCCCCCAAAAACAAACTAATAGCATGTTCTTCATTGACATCTACCCTGCTTAACAATGTGTCAAAAGCATCTTGATATTCTTTAGCAGAATTTTCATATTTCAAATTTCTTAGTTCAGACATAGGGTCATCAAACCTACTGCCAAACCTAGACAACACAGCTTGTTTGTACACATCCCATGCCACCATCCCACCTTGATTCTTAATGAACTGACTATGCCATAACAAAGCTTTATCAAACAAGTGAATGGAGACAAGGTTTACCTTCTCAATGTCCGGAACTTGGTCAAACACAAAGAATTGCTCACATCTAAACACCCACCCTTTTACATCATCGCCAGAAAATTTAGGGAACTCAATCCTAGCCATTCTACTGTGCATGGCTGGACCATGTCCACCAGCATTACCCCTTTGTTGGTTTTGGAGACTCAACCCAGTCACTTGACTTGCTAAATTCTGCAATGTTTGCTGAATTTCTACCAATCTTGAATCCACAATTTCACCAATAGCATTTCTCACATTATCCTCTAGCAAGTTATTATTTCCTGAACCACTTGCATCACCAGTGTTTAGCAATGCCCCACCTCTAGTATGTGGTGCCATAGTAACTGAATTCTAACAGAATTCAAACAGATTTCCAAAAAAATAAAATTTGGTTGTGTTTCCTTTTAGTGGATATTGATAGTCTGTATCCTCTACCCTTCCATCGGATAAAGACTAACAATCTTGACCCGTACTTGGCTACCCCAGATCACACCAAACTGATACGTTAGTTCGTGTATAGAGTTTAACCACCAGGCTATCCACGCGATCGCGAAGTGTATTTGGCACGTAGTCGTTTTTCTGACGGAGAAACACACAACCCAAAAGACCAAGTATCAGTGTAATACTTTGATCAGTTCACCGGAAAATAACAGCATTCACCGGAGATTGATTTCGAGACAAGAGCAATGGAGATCTTTCACTGTTGCCAGGAAAGAGCTCTGATACCAATTGATAGATACCAATAGGGATCACTTAAGATCCGTTAGAGGATTCAATGAGTAGGACAACCAAGAATAAAGAATAGGCTATCGAAGCATCAATTGATTATCAATGGTGAATCTGTTATAACAGAATGTTTGTTACAGGGAAATTGAGAGAGAGTATTTTTACAATTCTTGGCTAGCTATGAATGAAATGCTAAGTAAGTATTTAAAGGGAATTTTGGGAGGGAAAAACAGTTAGGAGTAGCAGTGGAGTAATCACGTGCACCTCACATGGGTAGTAATTAAACTAGCCACGTGCCCCTCACGTGCCAACGGCTAACACTTCTAACACCCGTAGCATCATTCACTGGTGCACATTGAATTGTTGTGGGTACCTTAGTGGTAGGTGATGTGGTGAGGGCAAAGGTTGGCGGTTTCAATTCAGTGGTGGTATAGGGGTGTTGTAGCGGCATGGTGGTGTACGAATGCAGCGGCATGGTGGTGCGCTGCATAGTGGTGTATGATTGCAACGGTTGGGTGTGGAGAGGCGGTTGTAGGGTGGCCAGTGGTGTGGTGATTGTGGACATGGTGGTGTACGAATGCAGCGGCATGGTGATGTATGACTGCAGCGGTTGGGAGTACAACTGCAGCACCATGGTGGTAAAGAGTGGTGGTTGTGTGATGGTCGCCGACTGTAGGGTTTTGATAGCATTCATAAGTTCAGCCAACTGTTGATCGAACTTGTATTGTTTCAGATTCGCCACCATTAATGTGGTGTTTCTGGATGATCAGATAGTATTTTCTGCTGGTGAATAGTGGTTCAGATGAACAATTTTTTTTTTTTTTTTTTTTTGAAACCCTAGAATCGAAACAACTTAGATACCAATTGATATGAATCGAATCGATTTAAGAGACGAAAAGAATAGTAAAGATAAGATGAAAAGAACAGTAAAGATAAGTAATGGACGTTCGAGAGGTCGAATAAGTTCTCCCAATTAACTAAGAAAACAATAAACCAAAATAAACCATATTCATATTTTTGCATATCTCTGTTACAGCCTAATAACCGTATTTATAATAAAAGACTTAACTTGCTCCTAAAGATAATCAACAACTAAACTAATTATTTAGCTAATATTACTAATAATAAACTGCCAGGATGTATCAGTTTGTTTATTATAAATCATAATGTTGTACAACTCGCCTTCGTTTTTGTTTGAGTACCACAATTGGCTTCATGTCTTTTTTGCTATACAGGCTGCAGCTCATGGACTTCCTATGGTGGCAACTAAAAACGGTGGCCCGGTTGACATTCACAGGGTAATTTATCTTCTTTTGTTATAGTCAATTTGTGAAAAAAAACGGTAACCAACTTTGATCCAATTTCTGTCATATGTAATAATCAGCTCTTTTCCTAGGAAGATACATTAAAATGTCAAACATTCTAGTAAAACCACTGAACTTTCAGTAAGTTCAATTCGAGGGCACTTTGATCAGTTACATTGACCAAATCTGTGTTGTTTATCTAAGATGATTCGGCACTTAAGTTTGATCAAAATTTATGAAACTGTGATGGTATTTTGTGGCCTAAAAATGGTTGTTTATTTGAAAGAAGAATCAAACAAAAGTTGCAGATGGTTTTTTTGGCACTAACAGCTAGCCCCCACCCGCAATCTTTTCCATTTCAAATTATGCATTTGTTCTGTTTTAACCCTTCTCATAAGAATAACACTATTCTTATCTATCTAAGCTGCAATTATATAGAAGTAGTTCTCATATACACAATTGCAGGCATTAAACAACGGGCTACTCATAGACCCCCATGATCAACAAGGAATAGCAAACGCTCTACTCAAATTAGTATCAGAAAAAAATTTATGGCAGGATTGCCAGAAAAACGGTTGGAGAAACATACACCTCTTTTCATGGCCCGAACACTGTCGAACATACCTAACGCGAGTTGCATCTTGTCGCATGAGACATCCCGCTTGGAAGACCGACACCCCTGAAGATGAACTTCAAAAGGAAGATTCCATAAATGACTCTCTTCGAGATGTGCAAGACGCATCATTGTTCCTCTCTATCGATGGAGATAGATCTCTTTCCATGAACGAGTCTTCAGATACTGGGGAAGATGTTCAAGATCAAGTAAAACGGGTCATGAGCAAAATGAAAAAACCTCAATCATCAGATAAAGTCAATGAGATGAACAAGAAAGCTACTGATAGTAATAACAAGTATCCCATTTTAAGGAAGAGACGAAGGTTGATTGTTATAGCGGTTGATTGCTATGATAGCAAAGGAGCACCTGAAAAAACAATGATTAGTATGATACGAGAGACGTGTAAGGCGATTAAACTAGACCCGCAATTGGCAAACGCGACAGGCCTTGCTATATCCACAGCAATGCCATTATCAGAATTGATGGATTTTTTCAAATCAGGGAAAATTAAGGTAAGTGAGTTTGACGCTGTGGTTTGTAGTAGTGGAAGTGAAGTTTATTATCCGGGCAATTGTGAAGAAGGTGGTGAACTTTACCCTGATCCTGATTATGCGTCACATGTTGAGTACCGATGGGGTTCTGATGGTATAAAGAAAACCATTTGGAAGTTGATGAATACACCTGAAGATAATGAAGGAAAATCAGGGAAACCTTTGAAAGTGATTGAAGAAGATGTGAAATCGAGCAACTCTCATTGCTTATCTTACTTGATAAAAGATGTCAACAGAGTAAGAACAAAGTATTTGTATAAGTATATCAATCTGTGAATACTTTTCTTATTTGACTAATTGTCTTTGGAATTGGATTTGGATCAGGCAAAGAATGTGGATGATCTGAGACAAAAATTTAGAATGAGGGGTCTACGGTGCCATCTCATGTACTGTAGAAACTCTACAAGAATGCAAGTAATCCCTTTACTCGCCTCTCGAGCACAAGCTCTCAGGTAAAACCGTCTTACTGATTGTAGGCACAACTTCATCTTACTCCTTACATGTTTTTAATGAAATTTTATGGAGTTAGATCTTAGCAGCTATATTAAGGTTGTATCTGTTCATTACTTATTATGCAGATGACTGAATATAATAAGAACGGAAAAATTAAGGTGTAACAATGTCACCCATTTACTATCGGATGGGTCGATGTGGGTTCTTTCTTGACTCAGACAGTATAAAAGTCGCTGGCCTAAATTCTATTTAAATGCATACAACCTCTAAAATCGTTTCACTCCAATATAAAGAATAATAGAGTACTAATTACAGTGGTTTTGTGAACACGTTACTTATTCATAGATTATAAGAAATGATGAAAATATTTTGCCGGTGAACCCACTTACTGGCCATTTTCTTGTTCCAACCCGAACCTGATGAATGTTTTGACCCTTATAACTCTTTATGCAAGAAGCAAATAAGAAAATGATAGTGTTAAACTAGTCGAATTTGACTTTGAGCTGATTGAATAGGTACTTTTTCGTGCGGTGGAGATTAAATGTTGCGAATATGTACGTGGTACTTGGCGAAACTGGAGACACAGATTATGAAGAGCTTATAGCAGGCACCCACAAGACACTTATCTTCAAAGGAGTTGTGAACAAGGGTTCTGAAGAGTTGCTTAGAACCAGTGGTAGCTACTTAAAAGAGGACATTGTTCCTCCAGAGAGTCCACTCGTTGCTTATGTTAATGGAACTAAAGCTGAAGAGATTGCAAGTACCTTAACGAAGCTTTCCAAATGTGACACGTGAATCTTAGACAACCCCGTAATAGCTTATATATGTGATGCTAAATGGGATAAATAACATGTATAAATAGTGTCTAGCTTACGGTGTGGGTTTACGCGACGGTTTAACCATTGAATTATCACTCTTGTAAGTTGCTTTTCGTTGTTAAATATATTACATACTGCAAAACAATTCATTTAAAGGTGGTCTTTAACTAGCATGAAATCTAGGAAGAAGAACATTTAAAAATTAATCCATTGCATGTGTTCAGTTTTATTATTATGTCATCGTATATTAACCTTTATATAAAGGAGGAGAATCACGCATCCATAGGAGCAGTGATTCTCCTCACAAACCACTTTATATAATACTATCTCCTTCTCTCACAACAAAAAATTCGTCTCACAACCAAAACACACACTAGCACCTACACATTTCCGTTATTTGATTTTACTGACCCCGTTATGCATTGATTGATCCCCGTTGGTTGTTTAATTGCTGGTTTAATCTGCCCTTTCGCGAAATTGGGGTCCAGTTGTTGGTTTAATTGGTGTTAATCTGGGCTTTCGCGAATTAAATAATTGGGGGTTAATTGGATGTTTCCCCCTCCCATTAATTGCAATTGTCCAGTTGTTGGTTTAATTGGTGTTAATTTGCCCTTTCGCCAATTAAATAATTGGGGGTTAATTGGATGTTCTCCCCCTCCCATTAATTGCAATTGTCCATTGCAAGGTTGCCCCCTGCCATTAATTGCGATTGTCTGTTGTGTAGTGGCTACAGGAATCGTAGCTACAGAAAACCAATCTTAACCGTTGCAATTAATCTGTGTCGCGATGGTGTCCGTTGACGATGTGCCTCTTGCATCCATATATATACCATCATCACCACATAGTTGCATCTGGGTTTCCTTTATTTGTACTGTTGCTACAGTCGTTCTGGATCTTCTTTTCTTTTCTGGTGATTCGGTCTACAAAGGTTTGTAAGATTTAGCCTTTTTTGTTTGTTCTGTTTGTAACGGGGTCAGAAAAATCAAATACCCGAAAGGTCTAAGGGCCAGTGTGTGTTTTGGTTGTGAAAACGAAATTTTGGTTGTCGGAGAGGAATCCTCCTTCATATAAAGGTTAATTTGTGGTTTTTTTTTAATTTGTCACTTTATATAAGATGCTTAGTCCATAGAGTTGGTTCCAGATGTTTTTTTTAATTTATGCCCGTTTTTATATAGAATGGTTACTTAAAGTGGTCTATTGTTCATTTGTGCATTTTATTCATCTGGTTATTTAAAGTGATTAATTTTTTATTCGTAGGGATAGAAAGCTTGGAATGAATATGTCCGTTCACTTGTCATTGTGTTACGCGCACGCCTTTTGTTGCTGCCATCTATGACAGGCGACAATAAGGCCGGTTACATGGCGATGCTGATAAGCTTATTGTCCCTGCACTTGGTTTTGGCCGTTTTGCTCTTTTGGAAATGTACACTGGTTGAGGTCTTATATATGGGGCAGTGATGATATTAATGAATGAATTTTGTGTTGATTAATTTGAACAAACTTTCAGATTGGTCGTACCTTGGCGGGGTAATTCACTGTTGGTGTTTTGCAGCCATGGCGGCCTTATCGTGTTTGTTTCATACTTTTTTCTCTTCCAGACCTGAGCCTCTGAAAATCTGCTTTCCGACATTGTTGGTGGGTTAGCCCCATTTTTTATGCCCCTTTTTTATTTGTGTATGAAGAAACAAAGTTCGTATGTGGGTTTCTCTAAAATCAAATAACGGAAAGGTGTAGGCGCCGGTGTGTGTTTTGGTTGTGAGACGAAATTTTGGTTGTCGGGGAGGGATCCTCCTTTATATAAAGGTTAATTTCTGGCTTTTTTATTATTTGTAACTTTATATAAGATGCTTAGTTCATACAGATGGTTGCGGGTGTATTTTTTTATTTATGGCCGTTTATATAAGATGGTTAGTTATATTGGTCTATTGTTCATTTGTGCATTCTGTTGATCTGGTTATTTAAAGTGATTTTTGGGTTCGTAGGGATACAAAGCTTGGAATGAATATGTCCGTTGGCTGGCGATCGTGTTACGCGCCCGCCTTTTGTTGCTGCCATCCAATGGCAGGCGACAATAAGGACGGTTACATATCGATGCTGATAAGGTTATTGTCCCTGCACTTGGTTTTGCCCGTTTTACTGTTTCGAAAATGTACAGTGGTTGCGGTATTATATATGGGCCAGTGATGATACTGATGACTGAATTTTGTGTTGCTTAATTTGAACAGCCTTTAAGATTGGTCGTACCTTGGCGGGGTAATTCACTGTTAGTGTTTTGCAGCCATGGCGGTCTTATCGTGTTTGTTTCATACTTTTTTCTCTTCCAGATCTGAGCCTTTGAAAATCTGCTTGCCGACATTGTTGGTAGGTTAGCCACATTTTTTATGACCCTTTTTTATTTGTGTGTGAAGAAACAAAATTCGTATGTGTTTGGGTTTCTCTAATGTTCCCTATGGGGGGTTTCTGGGTATGCCTTCCAAACCTCCATATCTTAGCCGAGAATGCAATGGGTTAACTCATTGTTTCTGCCTGTTGACTAAGTTATTCTGTGTGGATGACCTCTTTTCATCTGAGGCGTATGATCTTTGAATCTGCGGATGTCAAATGGTTCGTGTTAACCAACTTCACCCAATGAAACAATCGGGCTGGTCAGAACAGTAAGGCAGGTTGAAAATAGTATGGGCAATGACGAAAAGTCTGTGGATGGAAATTTTTACAGGGGTTGTTTCTCAGCGTCCGTATCTTGGCAGGGCGACGATTCGGTCGCAGCCATGGCGGGTTTCTGGGTTCGCCTTCCATACCTCCAGATTTGAGCCTCAAACGCAATAACTCATCGTATCTACCTACTGATATGCTCCAATTCATTGGACGAGGGTCATTCTTTATGGATAATCTCCCATCTACTTCACTTAAGACATTTAGCCTGCACTTGCCGGGTATGTAAACCCCAGATTATGGTGAGTTCTTCGTACAACTTCCATGCTTCTTGGACCCGATCCTTTTAAATTTGAAGGCTTGCCTTCTTTTTTGTCGTTGCTCCCTGATGCTTTTAAGGACCTAGATATGACGTTGGTGCCATCGATTGTATGTCATGGTCGCACTCCATGCTTTTGTTGTTGGTTGTGACAGAGGGATATAGTCTTATAAAAATTGGTTTGTGAGGACAATGGTTGTTCCTATGGATGCGTGCTTCTCCGCCTCTATATAAAGGGTACTGTTGGAAATACGTTTTTTCCATCCATCTCAATAGATTAAACCATAGATTGCTAAATCCTAAGAAACTATGGACCTACAATTGGTATCAAGAGCTTGGTTGATTCTTCGGATTGAAGCGTTTTTATCTATTGATTTGATGAAAAAAATATTTTCTTTCTAAAATTATTTTACTAGCCTTTTTGGTGTTACGAATTTTTATCAAGTTTTTTTAGATCATCAGTTTCTTTGTTGTCTGTCTGAATCCAATCAATAAACTAAACTTTTGTCATATCTTTTTTTTTCCATCATCAGTTAATTTTTATCCATTTTTTATCTAACCTTTTGGTGTTACGAGTTTTTTTTATCCATTTTTTTTCTTTTCACATCCGTATCAAAACTACAATCACTTTTTGGTCCACACAAGATACTCTTTTTCTCTCTCTCAAATATGTCATATCTGTCAAATCTCTCAAATCAGTATAAGGTGTTATTCCGGATAAGAGACTGAGCCGTATTCAGGATAAGCAAAAGTGGTGATTCCGGATAAGAGGCCTGAGCTTATTCCGGATAAGCAAAAGGAAATTATTCCGGATAAGAGGCCTGAGCTTATTCCGGATAAGCAAAAGGAAATTATTCCGGATAAGAGTTAGTAGATTTTTCCGGATAAGCAAAAGGAAAGTATTCTGGATAAACCTTGGGTAATTATTCTGGATAAGCCTCGAAACTTTATTCCGGATAAGCCATATTCCGGATAACCCTTATTCCGGATAAGCCTACAAACTTTTATTCCGGATAAGGACTCTCGACAATTCAAACATAACGGGAACAAAACAACACCACAAACAAACACACCTCAAACATACTCGTCTCCAACACTGACTCTTCTCTCACCTCGTTTCTAAATACACTCACACAACGTCAACAAGAAGCCTCGACACCCACCCTTGACACATTTCTCGATAAAAAACAAACCAACACCCTCACTCTCGACTTCAAAAACCCACAGACCCTTGACTCCAACACGACCCATACACCCTCGACTCTCACAAGACTCGAAAATAAAACCCACTCTCGACATCAACACCTACACTCAAAATCAAAACCTCTCAGCCTCACCCAAACACAAACACACAGCTCCATCCTCACGACTCAGACTCACAAACCTAGACTCAAACTCAAACACCCCATTCTCGACTCCATTACATCACAAACACTCATCAGACCCACACAAACACTCGAATAAACTCACAACTCTCGACACACTCAAAAC
Organism: Glebionis coronaria; assembly: GCA_025667525.1. Lineage (NCBI taxonomy): Eukaryota > Viridiplantae > Streptophyta > Magnoliopsida > Asterales > Asteraceae > Glebionis > Glebionis coronaria. Next base: position 397,213,041 of record CM046874.1, on the reverse strand, counting down.
AAGATCTCAGTGACAACAAACCTTCATCGATCCAAACACCAAAACTAACGCACATGAAGATAAATACAACCCTACCTGAGACCATATACGTGATCTTGAAGCCGTTTTTCTTCATCTTGATTTTTCATTCAATTGGGTTGAACGGTATTGTGATACAAGGGTATTGTGATTAGAACGTTTTATGCAAAGAAGATGAGATGGAGGATCTTGTTGTGTTGTTAAGATTGGCTTGTATTTGAAAGAGACGAAGGGAGTAGAGTTTTATTTTGGTGACTGTTAACTTGAAGGGAGACAGAAAATACAGTGCAATGGAGGAAACAAGAAAGAGGAGTGAGGGGCGGAGTTAACAAAGATGGAGTCATGGACAGAGAAGAAATGGGCGGATTTAACAAGAGTCGTTTAGAAAAGAAGAGGATTTGGTGTGAGAAAATTAAGATTGGGTTAAATACTGTTTTTTTTCAGGCGGAGGTTACGATGGATATACATGGACTATAAAAGGCCACGTTTTTTACAACCAACCCACGCGTCTTTATTCGTTTTTCAACAACCCACGTGTTTTTCAAATTTTTACTTTCATTCATTTTCAACTCTTTTATAATTTAGAAAGTGGTTAGAGTAATGTTTCATTCGCATGTTCATATAGTTATTATCTATGTGTACATGAGGTAGCTTTATTATTATTATAGTCGGTTTTAGTCTTGTACCTATTTGGTTTTTTAGTAACTAGTCGGGCCGATTACTATTTTAACTAAACGTTGGGTTAATTAGTTTACGGGTTTTAGGTTCAAAGTGTGCCGACCAAGAAATTACTGAGCCGAGAAAAGAGGTATATCACCAAACGTGGATTCTTAAGAGTTCTTTACGGATTTTTCGTTGGTTTTGTCATATTCCGTGAATTTTTGTTTCTAAATTTCTTCAGGAACTGCAAAATCACGAAAAAAACCACAAAATTCAATGGATTTTTTGAATTCGACATCTAACGAGGGAGAATCGCATAATTTGCAAGACAAAGTTAGAGAAAGTAGCATCACTTCTTTTCGAATACTTCAGTCTCATCTTGTCACTCTTTTATGGATTCAAGGAGGGAGAGAATTTGTGACAATCTTTGGTCAAGATCGTCATATATTCATCGACTCAATATTCACCACTTTGACTCAACTCGCCGAGCAACTCAACAATGAAAACTTTAATCACTTTGTATCGGCACTTGCATATAAGACTCTTGTGACACAACTCACGCCTTTCCTCCAATTCAATATCATCAAGTCTAAAAGTTCAGTGATTTGCCAATCATTTCTTCGAGATACACATATCGAGCTTCGAGATTTCCGTGGTACAATATTGAAACTCATGACATCGGTCTCGTCTTCGATTTATGAAAGATCTCGACTTCAGCAAGCGTATGATAATGGAGTGCAAGAATCTATGATGCAGATGCAAGAGGAGAATGATCATACGGATGACACCTTGGAGCCTAACGATGGCAAGAGCACGGAATCAGGAGGACAACATGATACTAGTGGCACGTCAGGGAATGTTCACGAGATCTCTTTTGATGACACCTTACTCGTTTATGACGAAGAGCCTACAAACATGGTACAATGTAATGTTGTTTATGATGTATATGTCGATGACATGCCGCATATTGAGCATTTTGAACCTAATTATGACAAACATGGGATGGAAAAGAGTGATAGAAATACCACTTATGATTCATCTGATGTGAGTCATAATGGGGGAGAAAGTGTTCAAAATGCTAAACATCATGATAATTGTCTTATAACTGCTTCATTGACTGCTTCCGATTCCAAGATTAAAGTGCTCGAAACGGTCGTAGCTCAGCAATCTAAAGAGCTTGAGGATGTCAAAATTGAATTTTCAAAAAACGGACAAATTTGAAACATATTTTGAAAAACTTGAAAAGTCAAACGTTGTTAATGAAAGAAAATTTGATCAAAAAGTTTTAGATTCTAAAGCTGAAAAGGATAGTTTTTTGAAACAAATTCAGTTACTAGAGTCTAAATTGGCATCCCAAGATAGATTGCTCAAAGAGAATGAGACTTTAAAAGCTCAAGTCCAGGAAAAGGTTTTTGCTATACCTGCGTTGAAAAACGAATTAAGGAAAAAAAGAGGACCTAGTGTGGAAACTAAGCTTGAAGAACCATCAATCTTGGGGAAACCGCCTACAAATCAGTTCGTCAGACAACCGACTGTCAGACAACCTAATGCATTTAGATCCGAGCGACCTCAATCCTCGAGACCGTGGTTTGCCTCCCAAGTTGATACGGTTCATATTTTTAGAACAGTCACTCCACCAACTAGGCCTAATGTGACTAAATCAGCTTTAGCAAGACCTAATCACATGATTGCCTCTAGTTTCTCTAAGAATAGTTCAAAGAACACGTCTAGAACTAGTTCAAATGATGTGCGCCATGATTTTGGTCAAAGGGAAGCTATTCAAAAGACACAAGTAAGAGATAGGAATTTCAAACCTAGTCAGATGCCTTCTAGTTTACCTAACATTGCTAACCATAACATGTCCAATCTTAGGAGCATCAATCAATCATCTAGGGATTCTAGATCTTACTTGGACATTAAATATGCTACTTGTAAAATAATAAGTGTGAAAACACTTATCCTTTTACCACTTATTTCCAATAATAACAAGACCAAAACGTGTAATTTATGTCCTAAAAGTCGGAATTATGCGTGGTTTGTGTTTTTATTGTGTTTTAGGACCAAAAGATGAAAAAGGAAGAAAACACGGGCTTTCACGGGCTTTTATCGAAGAAAATGGGAAAAGATGAAGTCAAAAGATCAAGAGTGCAAAAAGAATGAAAGTCCAAGGCCTATTCTGAAGATTTATCGAAGAAAAAGTCTAAAGACGGAAGTTTAATGAAGTCGAAGAACTCAAGTCTAAATTAAAGAAGAAAATTAACAAGACAAGTTCAAATCCCGAGACGACGTCGAGAAAAGACAAAGAATTAAATCGAGTCGAGAAGACGTGTGTTGATCCCAAACTTAGATCGATTAGCTTTGTGTATACGAGATTAGATCAATTAATACACGTAGAGAAACCTTTGTATATGCTTTATGAATCTAAGTGTTATGCGGAATTTAACACTTAAACAAGAACACACAACATGTAAACAAACTTTCACTTTGATTATGAATGTCGAACTTGCTTACAATGAAAGATGTTTACGAACGAAAACTTATATGAAACTTAATAATAAACATTAACCTAAGGCCTTCTTTTATAGACCTAAGAAGCCTTGTACAATAATCTACGTATCAACTATTCTAGGTAAAGATAAATATAGAAAACACATTATTGTTCTTATCCTTACTAGAAGTATTCTAGAATATAATAAACGTGTAGATTATATCTTCTATCAGTGCTTGTCTTCAATGTGTCAACGCTTGACTTTAACTTGTCAACGCTTGAGCTGTCAGCGCTTGTTTTGTTCTTGTCAACGCTTGAATTGTTCTTGTCAGCGCTCAAGTGATCTGGCCTTAATTTATTCCCAACAATCCTCCCCTAAACTTGATATCCACTCTTATGATCAAGTTTCTGAATAAGCATTAAGGACTAGGAGGAATCTTACAAACCTTCTCATATTGATAATGAATAAATCTGATCAAATCTTTTGCCACGTCACTTGAATAATCTATCTCCAGCTGAGTGTCCTTCATCTTCTCCAAAATAGCCTTGGATATGAAATACTGAGCATCCACAAGTAAATACTCAGCAAACTTTGTAGAACTCAAATGGTATACACCAGCAGCTGAATATAACCTCCATTGAAGACCACTGAGGTCATCTTCAAGATCCTTCCATATTGCAGGATCTTCATCTTTTGGCCCACACATTCTTTTGAATGTGGTCCAAAGTTTTATTCCATTAGCTGAAGTTGGTGCTTCAGCCTCATACTTGGTCTCCAGCAACCTCCAAAGGTCCACCAAGTCTTCTCTATCACAACTTGCAAATAAAGATATGAGAGTGGTAAAAGTGTGTACCTCCTTGCCAAATCTGCCAATCTTCCAGAATCCACATTCATCCTCTTCATAGCTCACAATTGGATTCCTGGAATCTAATGGTAACACTTGCACCATATCTGAAGCTTCTAATGGGGAGAGCTTGAGGCTCTTTCTTATAACTGCTTCACTTGGATATAGTGGATCCATATATTTTCGAAACTCAAATTTAATTCCCTTCTTCACTGGCCTGGGAATCATCATAGCTTTCTTGATTTCCATTTCTTCTGCAAGTTCCTCCTTTCTTTCATCTGAAAGAAGTCTGAGAGTGTTTGTTTCTTGCACTCTCACCCAAATGGGATAAGCCCTGTTTTCCAACTCATCAAATGTCAAAGCCTTCAACTTCTGATATGTCCATCCAACTCCATGACATCTGAGCAACATAAAGTAGAGCTCCCTTCTATCCCTTTTCAACTCTGAGAGAATATTACTTGCCTTGTGTTTCAAAATTACCTGGCAATCCTTTTGAACTCTAAGAAGAAGCTCCAAACCCCATATTCGATCTGAAATGGTCAAGTCTGGATTATCCATGCAGCTTTCTTCCCAAGAATTGTACATTTGAACCACCTCTGGCATGTCAAAGTTAACCTGCAACTTCAACTCTCTCAACTTCTCTTTGGCCAACTCATCTCCATACTCAAGCCTTTCAGGTTCTATAATCATTACACTTGAGTCTGAGCTAGCTCCATCACTTTCTTCTTCTGAAGACACAACAAATGGTGACTTCTCCTTTTCATCTTGTTCCATGATTTGTGCAGCCAATCTTCTATCAAATTCAACTTGAGCTGCATCCTTTGGAACAATCTCTTCTACCATTTTACCCTTACCCTTATCTGATGGTGCAATGGTTGGTAAGGTAGATGGTAATACCTGAGTAGAAACTTCCTTGATGATAGATGATGACTGGGATACATCACCTTCATGTGCAGGTCTGTCAACGCCCAAATTTATCCTATCAGCGCCCAAAATACTTCTATCAGCGTCCAAACTTTCCTTGTCAACGCTCAAATATTTTCCCTCAGCGCCTTGTGTAACCTCTCTCAACATAGCTGTAAATGATAAATTCAAATTTGTGGGAGAGATTAAGGACGTATCAAAACCTGTTTGTTTCTTTAAAGATGTAAGGGCTTCAGCAACATCTATTGATTGACCATCCTGGCTGCCCTTATCACTCAGATTTATCTGATCTTCCTCCCTTTTGGAAGATTCCTCCATACCCCTCCTAGCATGATCACTTTCCAAAACAACAATCCTCTCTCTCAAATGCTTGAGTTCAAGGCCTTGTGAGCTGACAATTTGTACTAAGTCTGCATTTTGCTTTTGCAAGCTAATGCAGACTGCCGTCAATTCCATAAGAGTCATTGGTTCCAGTCTGCCTTCTTCTAAAATGGGGATTTGACCTCCCAAGTCATATTCATTGGGAATGGATGAGGACTTAATTATGGTGGGACTGCCTTGGCCAGCTTCTAAGCCAGAACCAATAGTCCCAGCCTCATCCAGGTCACCAGCCACACTTGTGGTGGTGGTTCTCTCTGCTACATGGCTAGGACCACCATAGGAGAACACTCCAGTAGTCCTTTGGCGTTTCATCAACCTATATTCAGGGGGTGTGGAAGATGGTGTGGAAGAATGGGTAGATGTGGGTTGGTTAAGGGGTGTTTGGGATTGTGAAGGTTGTGTGTCAGCGTTGGAAATAGGCACATCAACGCCAAGATTTGATGTGTCAGCGTCAAAGGGTTCTTGGTCAAGTTGCATGTGTTCAGGTGAAGGTAAAGGTTCAGGAATGGGTTCAAGTTGTGGTTGAGGGTCAATATGAGGTTGGGGGTCTGGTTGGGGTTGTGCTGCTGCAATAACAGCAAGCATGGCTTGGGTTAAAGGTAAGTCTCTATGGGGTGGTGAATCCATCTTCATAAAAATAGCTTTCTTTTGCTCAGGGATTTTATAAAAATCATTGTGATCCCTTGAGCAGTAACCTTGATCATCAAAAACCATTTGCAGAAAACGGGGATAAGCTAAAGTCATTTTTGTCCCCTTGTTTTTACACATCCCCTCAAAAATCATTTTAGAATAGTTATATTTTTGCCCTGTTGCAATGCACACAATAGCACTGGCAATGGATCTATTGATCTCATTGTGTGCAGTACATTTGGGACTCAAACATTGAAGGAGGACGTGTATGAGGTACTTCCAGGCTGAGGGAAATTCCTGCTTATGATACTTGTTGAGAGTACCTTCATCAGGAAAAGGATATCCCAAAGCCCTAAGCCCTTGTTCTATTTCATTTATGGGAAGGGTGGCTATACCATCAGCATCATCAAGATACAAGGCTTGGCGTACCAAGGCCTCAGTAACCACCCAAGATCTCCCATGAACAATAGAAGACAATGTGGTCACTCCATTAACTGTTGAGGAACTGACAGTGTTCCAAAACTGCTTAATGTGTGTGACTGGAATGAGTGGTGCATGAGAAAGAGCATACCTTAATGGGGATACGTTCAAATACGCCACCATTTGTGTGTATTGGGGAAACAGAGTATCATCAACATCAAGATAAGCAATCATGTTGTGTTGAGACCTAAACCCCAATTCCAATTCTGCTGAGTTAAACTTTGGTGCCATTGATGAAAGCTGTTAATTTTAAGTGAAGAAGATGAAGTTGATAAGAGAAAAGTGTTAGACAAGAATTATAGATACCCTGTTTAAAATAGGAGCCAAATTTATAGGAGAGAAAGAATGCATGTGATTGGCCCAAAAATAGGCAAAGATTTTCAAAAATCAATCATGAAAATATTGAAAAAGTTATAAGTTATCTCATTCATTAAATGAAAGTAACAACTCCTAAAATTACGGCTTGAAAATTTGTCAAAAAGTAACAACTGGGTAGGTCCCATTGAGTGTCAACGGTCAAAAATAACCTATCAACGCCCAACGGCTATAATCTTGTCAACGTTTTCCTAAAGCCATGTCAGCGTCCAATTTGGTCACAACAACGCTTGGAAAATTCTTGTCAGCGTCCAAAAATAAAAATATTTTAAAAAGTGAAAAATGACCTTAACAAGTAATTTATCCTAGAGAAGATAACCAAAAGCTGATAATTATCATAGGGCGGCAAGCACTGTCCAGTTATGCACACTTGCATAAGCAAGATAGACATAACAGTCCTCTAGTGTCCCTTGCTAACCAAAACTCTTAACAACAAAGTTACCTTATAAAATCCTTGTTACTCCCAGGTAAATCCCATATCAAAATCATTCCCAAGTCTCCCAACAGACCACAACCAATTCTAGGCCAAAAATGTCTTGGCAGCATGCAAAGTTGATATACTATGCATGCTACAGTGCCTCATGATTTAGTAAAACTAACTCATACTCACCTGTGGACACAATCTAGAATTGTGATAAGAGTATCATATGGATACCCAAAAATCCTAAAGGTTCCTAAAACCTCCCCTTAAACTATGATACAAAAAGTTTGCTAAAATCATGCATGAACATAAAAAATTTATGTCAAGATAGGAATGAAACATTCCAACCATCATCCATAAATAAAAACTTGTCCAAATTCTACTCCATTGATCCATAAGCAACTCTGTATCCAATGGTATACTGCTAACACCATCTGCACATTTAGATTGAAAACCACAAAACTAACATTGTTGCTGACAACACGCCCCGATAACACATGACAGTGTTGAGGGAAGCTTTGTCAGCGTTAGACAATTATATTGCTGACAACGTTGCAAAAACACTTATCAGTGTTCAAGTAACCTTTGTCAGTGTTAGAAAAATATAGTGGAAAATCTAAATCATCAATAAGACCAATAATAATAATGCATCATCCTGTACATACTTTTACAAAAAGAATCCAAAACACATATTATGTGAGATTAACCATCCCAATACTTGTTACCAAGTATTGAAATCTCCCAGCATCAAAAGGTTTAGTTAATAAATCTGACACATTTTCCTCAGTGTCAACCCTATCTGGTTGTATTAAACCTTTCTCAAAGCAATCTCTTATGAAATGGTGTCTAATTTCTATGTGTTTAGTTTTAGAATGATGTACATGATTCTTAATGATGCATAAAGTACTATTATTGTCAACAAATATCTTAGTATGCATGAAATTATACCCATAGTCCAACAGTTGGTTCTGAATCCACAAAACTTGACCACAACATGCAGCTGCAGCCACATACTCTGCTTCAATTGTAGAATTAGCCACCACTGTTTGTTTCTTGCATTGCCAAGATATTAACCTGCTCCCAAGAAACTGACATCCACCAGTTGTGGATTTCCTATCAAACTTATCACCTCCATAATCACTATCTGAATATGCAATCAGCTCCAATGGTGAATCCTTTGGATACCACAAACCAAGACTAGGATAGCATCTTAGGTACCTAAAGATCCTCTTCACAGCATAAAGGTGACATTCTTTGGGAGTCACTTGATGGCGTGCACAAGCACACACAGCAAACATGATATCAGGTCTGGAGGCAGTAAGATACATCAAGGATCCAATCATGGATCTATAATGCCTGACATCAACATCTTTCCCATCTCCAATCTTTCCCCAAGGGTGTTCTCTATCCATAGGAGTAGTAGCCCTCTTTTCATGTGGAGAAAAGCCAAACTTCTTCAAGATCTCAGCAACATATTTGTCCTGGGAGATGAAGATACCATCTTCTTTCTGCTGAACTTGTAAACCTAGAAAGAAGTTCATCTCCCCCATAGCACTCATTTTGAATTTGTCTGTCATAAGCTTGGAGAAATCCTCACTCATCTTTGGATCAGTAGACCCAAAAATGATATCATCAACATAGACCTGCACAAGCAACACATCCTTGCCTTTCTTCTTTGTAAACAGTGTCTGATCTATGGTGCCCCTCTTGAATCCATTGTCCACCAAATAGGTAGAAAAAGTACCATACCATGCTCTAGGGGCTTGATGAAGGCCATACATAGCCTTTTTGACTCTATACACTTTATCTGGATGCTCTGGATCCTCAAAACCAGGAGGTTGCATTACATATACTTCCTCAACAATGGTGCCATAGAGAAAAGCACTCTTAACATCCATCTGATAGACTGTGAAACCCATGCAAGAGGCATAGGCTAGAAAAATCCTAATAGCTTCAATCCTTGCAACTGGTGCAAAGACCTCCTCATAGTCTATCCCCTCCTCTTGTTTATAACCTTGAGCCACTAACCTTGCCTTGTTTCTGACCACAATATCTCTTTCATCTCTTTTGTTCCTGAGAACCCATCTTGTCCCTATAGGTCTGACATATCTAGGACAATCAACCAGCTCCCAAACATCCTGAATTGCAAATTGGTGAAGCTCATCCTGCATTGCTTCCACCCAACTTGGTTCTTTGAGAGCATCAAATATTTTCTTGGGTTCTTCTTATGACAGAAAACATGCAAACAAACATGCTTGTACAAGAGGGGTATCAACCTTCTTGTGGATATTGGCAATAAACCCACCAAGACCTTGATGAGATCTTCTAGTCTGAACTAGAGTCATAATATCACCAATGATCTGAGATGTGGGGTGATTCTTCATAGTGGAAGTGAGAACCCCTCCTTCAAAAAGTCTGGTGTACTCAACCTCATGCTCCATGTTGCCAATATCTTCTTCATCAGATTCTCTTATATCAACATAAGGATGACCTTCTTCATAAGAATTGGAAGGTTCTCCTTGTTCAAAAGTGGAAGAGAAAAGATGTGCAAAGGTGTTGTCAACGTTTGAACCTTGTTTGTCAGCGCTTGGGCTAACAACGCTTGAACTGTTGTTGTCAACGTCTGAGCCATCAACATCTGAATTGGTCTTGTCAGCGCTAGATTTGCCTTTGTCAGCGCCTGAAGGACCATGCATGTTTGTATCTGGTGATGTTTGGAAACCACCATTATCTTGTCCAGCAGCAGCAGCAGCAAAAGCATCTGTCCAAATGGGAATTGTGACATATTCTAATGTAGGAGATGCCTTTTCTGCTTGTGATCCAACCTTCTCATGAACCTGTGTACCTGAAACATTAACAACTTGTTCCTCCACAACATTTGAAGTTACCTTCACAATGTCTGGATTAGTGACAGACATATAATTTAAAGTTCTAGATAAGGGTTCCAAATCAAACAACCAATTAGGACCACTTTCAGGATCACTAGGTTTATTCTCTAAGAACCTAACATGTACTCTCTCAACTATACGTTTTTCCTCTTTAAGATAAACCCTATAACCCTTGCTCTGAACTGAATACCCCATGAAGTAACCCTCATCACCTTTTGCACTAAATTTCCCTAAGGCATCACTAGTGTCCAAAACTACTACATGACAACCAAAAGGTCTGAGAAAACCAATATTAGGTTTTCTTCCCCAAAGTAACTCATAAGGTGTTTTGTTCTAAATTTTGTTAACCAATGCTCTATTTTGCACATAACATGCTGTATTAACAGCCTCAGCCCAAAAGGCTATTGGAAAGTGAGCATCAGCCAACATTGTTCTGGCTGCTTCAATTAGGGTTCTATTGTTCCTCTCAGCAACCCCATTTTGTTGTGGGGTTCTGGCAATACTAAATTGCCTAGTAATTCCTTTCCTGGCACAGAAATCATCTAGCTTCTTGTTCCTAAATTCTCCACCATTATCACTCCTAAGCATTTTAACCTCATTGCCAGATCTTTTCTCAATCTGAGTGATAAAATCAATAAGAACATCAGCTGTGTCACTCTTCATAGCTAGAAAGAATGTCCAAGTAAACCTAGAAAAGTCATCTGTGACAACAAAGCAATATGACTTACCATTCAAACTTTCTATATTTGTTGGACCAAAGAGGTCCATGTGAAGCATATGAAGAGGTCTGGAACTAGTATGCACCTGTTTGGACTTGAATGAGACCTTGTGCTGCTTGCCTTTAAGACATGCAACACAAGAGTGGTCATTGTGGAAGGCCTTCTCAGGCAAACCATAAACTAAACCAAGCCTCACAAGTCTATTTATATTTTTAAAATTTATGTGCCTTAGTCTCCTGTGCCATAAATTACTCTCATCTACTGAGGCCTTAGCATAAAAACAAGACATATTGGTATTCATTTTAATCCCATTTAAATTCACATTATATATGTCCTTATGCCTAGGTGTTCTATACTCAATATATTTCTCATCAGGGATCTTAAAATCCTTGCTTAACACCAAACACTCAGTATCAGTAAAAAGAACCTTATTTTTGTTATCACAAACTTGTGATACACTAAACAGGTTATAATCAAGTTCTTTTACCAGGAAGACGTTCTCAAAACGCAGATTATTAGTGAGAAGGGTTCCTTTGCATGTGATTGTTCCATAACCACCTCCAAAGTATACCTTGTCACCATCTTTAATAGGGGTGAAATTCGTCAGATAGTCTTCCTTCCCTGTCATGTGCCTTGAGCATCCACTATCCCAATATCCATAATCATTGATCTGTCTTTGAATGCCCTGCACATAAAGAAAACAAATTAGTTTTCTTTGGGAACCCAAGTCTTAAAAGACTTGGATTCATCTGGTTGTTCAATAAGAACAGACTTAGTTCTCACAACAACCCCATTCTCATCCTTTTTAGGATGAAATACCCAGTTAACCCCAATAGGTTTTGTAATGACTTTTGAAATGTAATTAAATCTATTGCAAGTCATTGAAATCCCATTATCATTAGGGTTTTGATCTTTCTTGGGTCTCCAGGTTAAGCTTGAAGAAGCTTTAGACCCCTTACCTTGTGGCTGCAAATATTTAGGTCTTGTCACGTTTCTGTCAGCGTTAGAATTTGTCCTGTCAACGCTGAAATTACCCTTGTCAGCGTTGAACCTAGGGTTTGCTACAGGAACCCATTGCCTATTTGACCAGGTGTTTGTCTTTTGAAAAGGTCTTTGTCCATGAGTGTTAGACCTTCTAGAAAAGAATGGAGCAGGTCTAATCACTTGTGGACTTTGCTGCACACAAGGTTTGGGTCTGACAACGTTTGACTTTCTAACAACGTTGACTTTCTTCCTGTCAGCGCTGAAATTGTTCCTGTCATCGCTGGCTTTGGGAGCGTTGACACACTTGTATGCCAAATGTGAAAAGCTACCACAAGTGTAACAGGCTTTCTTAGACACAACCTTAGGTCTAGAAGAGAAGAAACCTGTTCTATGATTGCTAACTTGGCTCTTGGGTGACCTATTATTCCTATACATCTCTGCATATTTAATGGTAGGTCTTCTAACAGTGTTTGAGCCTAGGTCAACAGCTTTACCAGTGATTGGGTGAGTAACCTTAATGGGTGGTGATTCATTGGGACTTTCACATAGCAAACCTCCCTTAACAAATAAAGTAGGGTTAGCTTTCTTCCACTCATTTAGGTCAGTCAATTTTTGTTGATACTCTTCCACTGGAGTGACAACTCTTGGTGGAGGAATGAATTCCTCCTCTTGGCATTCTGGTATACCAGTCCAAGACAAGTCCTTTCTAAGGACACCATAGAAGTCACCAGCTGGTGGTGGAACCAGTGAGTAATCATTCATCCCAATCCCAGTCATGTCCTTAGGATCCCTTTGTTTAGCTACACAGTCTCCTAGGGTTTGGGTGGCTCTATCAAATCTTTGAATTTTGAGGTCAACATTATCTTTGTTCTTAATGGCCTCATCTAACTTAGCCTGTAATTCACTATTAACCTTTTTCATGATGTTTCTAACATCCATACTACCCTCTAACTCATGTTTTAAGATATTGATCTTATCTTTTAAGTCAAATTCCATTTTCTTATATTCAGAAACGGTTTTCTCAGTTTCAGTAAGAGCTAGTTGGTAATTAGACAATTTACACCTTTCAGTACTCATATCATCTTTTAGTTTTAACACCTCTTTGTTAAGTCTTTTAGTGTTTAGCCTACAACCTTTGCTACAAAAAGCATCATCATATACCTCATTATCAGATGAAGAGGAGGAGTGTGCCATGAGAGCATATTCAACATGCTCTTCTTCTTCAATATCAGCAACCAAAGCTTTTTCTTCTTCAACATCCTTAGCCAGATAGCTCCAATCCCATCCTGTCCTTGAACTGCAACCATGGCTTTGGAATCCTGAGCTTTAACAACCTGACTTGAGGGTTTACCAGCATCAGATCTTCTAGGAGATCTGCATTCCCTCATGAAGTGCCCCATACGATGACAGTTGTAGCATTCAACTTTGGATTTATCAAATCCAGCTGTGTCTTTAGCATTGAAGGTCATCTTCTTTTTAAACCTTCTGTTCCACCTATTTGCTCTTATACTAGCAAGAGCCATGTTCCACTTGATGTCCATCTCTTCCAAGTGCTCATCACTTATCTGCTCAAGGTCCTCATATGTAATCACTGAACCATTGGGCAAAGAAGCAATGTAGGCACAAACAGTATCCAAATCCAAGCCAGCAGGTTTAACTCTTGGGGAGTCATTCTTAAATGTGTCAGCGTCTGAAAAAGAGATGTTGACAGGTATTGTTCCAGCGCTGACATATGATGATCCAGTAACTGGATGCATATAAGACTCCTTCTGATTGAATTGACCTTCACTATGAGAGAAGAAGGCCATGTTGCTGGTGGTAGATTTGCTTCTATGCTCTGAAAGAGTTTCATCTTCCAACAGTCTTAGTTTGTTGTAGATGTCATCAAACGAGGAGCTCTTGTAAGTATTGTTGGCAAGAATAGATCTTGCCTCAATCTTCGATGCCTCACCAAGACTTTTAAGAAAGGTGGCATTGGTGTCAACATCACCAACTTGTGTCCCCATGAAGGACAACTTGCTTGTGATGTCAAGCAATCTATTTCTCACACTACTCAGTTTCTCATTGGGTTGAGCTTTGAAGACAGTATAATCATGCAGAAGTTGCTTTTTCTTTTCTTCCTTAGTGTCTGCATTGCCACCATATGCAACTTCAAGTGCTTCCCAAAGATCCTTAGCAGATTCATAGCCTCTATATTTGTGCTGGTTTTCTTGTCCCAAAGAGACTTTCAGAATATTTAGGGCTTTCATGTCAACCCTTTTCTTTGCAATATCTTCAGCAGCTACAGCTCTACCATCTCCAGGTTTTTCTTTCTTATCCTCTTCAGGGCATCCTTCAACAGCTGTTCTTTGACTAATGGCATCAAGAATCTTTTGAGCCTTACTGAATGAGTTTCCATATTCAATAATCTCCCAGAGTGTGTAGTCATAGATCCCCAGATATTGTTCAAAGTTGAACTTCCATAAGTCAAAGTTGGTTGCATCAAGCATGGGAATCTTGATGTTTGGTAAGGGTGAGGAGGAGGAGGTTATTGCTTCAGACATGATGTTGTTAGGGTTTCTGAGAAAATTAGGGTTTTGGTGTTTTTAGGGTTCTGGTGTTCGTGTATGGTGTTCTTTTAAAGATCAAAAGTTCCTCAACAGGCTCTGATACCACTTGTTGATCCCAAACTTAGATCGATTAGCTTTGTGTATACGAGATTAGATCAAGTAATATACGTAGAGAAACCTTTGTATATGCTTTATGAATCTAAGTGTTATGCGGAATTTAACACTTAAACAAGAACACACAAGATGTAAACAAACTTTCACTTTGATTATGAATGTCGAACTTGCTTACAATGAAAGATGTTTACGAACGAAAACTTATATGAAACTTAATAATAAACATTAACCTAAGGCCTTCTTTTATAGACCTAAGAAGCCTTGTACAATAATCTACGTATCAACTATTCTAGGTAAAGATAAATATAGAAAACACATTATTGTTCTTATCCTTACTAGAAGTATTCTAGAATTTAATAAACGTGTAGATTATATCTTCTATCAGTGCTTGTCTTCAATGTGTCAACGCTTGACTTTAACTTGTCAACGCTTGAGCTGTCAGCGCTTGTTTTGTTCTTGTCAACGCTTGAATTGTTCTTGTCAGCGCTCAAGTGATCTGACCTTAATTTATTCCCAACAACTTGAAGAAAGAAAGAAGATGCAACACATGCACTCCTTCCATTTTCCCTATAAATACCCTCCTAATACACATTAGGAGGGTGGTTAGTTTTTAGTTTTAGTTTTCATTTTTCACTTTTCTTTCTAGTTTTAGAGAGAGAAAGTTCTCCACTTTCTCTCACTAAGTTTTCATCTTTTCTTTCTTTTAATCTTTCAAGATTAAACCTTTTGTATTGTTGATTTCATTAATCAAGTTCTAGTTAAGCTTTTAATCTTTCATCTCTTTCTACCTTTCTTGATTTTAGTTAACTTTTGGTGCGAAATACATTAAATCCGTGTTGATCTTGATGTTTTTGTGCTTAAAAAGTTAATCTTTTTGTTCCTACATAAGCTTTCATTCGATTAAGCTTTAAGATCCTTGTGCTTATTGGCTTATTCGCTTCTTTTAGCTTATTTACCTTTAAAAGTTTTCTTAAAAAGTTCATCTTTTTATAGTTTGATTTATAAGATTGCTTATTTTAAGTTGAAAAAGTTTGTATTTGTGCTTATTGAGTCCCTTTCACTATAGATTCGTTCTAGTTTTGGTGATTAGCTTATCATTATAGCTTATTGCCTTGCGTTTTCTCGAATCCCACTTAAATCGGAAAAGGTATAAACCCTTTTTCGATTACTATATTCCGATCAGCACCCCCTCCCCTCATTCCGATCCATAGATCGGATTAGGGTTTATGTTATTCCGATTGGCTGGATTTTTAGATATGCCGATTTGGTGCTTTGTTGAGCATTCCGATTTGGACTTCTTTTTGGACATTCCGATTGGTTTATTTTCTAAACATTCCGATTAGGGTGGTTTTGTGACATTCCGACAGCAAGTATTCGTTTACATTCCGATTGGGTAATTTACCACATTCCGATAAGCTCCCTTGCCCCATATTCCGATTGCAACATTCCGACCAGAGGATTGTTTGTTATTCCGATCAGTGTTTCCAATTACACATTCCGATTAATGCACTTTAGATATTCCGATTTGGTAGTAATTGTTTGTTTTCCAATTGTTTAATTTCTTGTTTTTGCAAAGTTTTCAAGTTCTAGATTTATTAAGTGTTCAAGTGTTCGAGTAATTTTCCTAATCTTGTCTTTAAGTTTTCAAGCATTTACTTTTTACTCGTTACTTTAGTTTAATCTTAAAAGCTCTATTTTACTCAACGACATTTACATTACTTGCTAGTAGTTTAAATTTGATAATCAACTAAACCATTTTCATTTCCACCAAGAACAATTGAGTCGCACTTTGAACCAATAGTCAATTCGAAGAGATTCGGACGATAAGATTTTATACTCGGGGTAAAAAACCAAGTATTAAATGGCGCCGCTGCCGGCTCTTTTCGTTAAGATTAACGGTTTCTAGTGAGAGACGCATTGAATTTTGGGATCCGTTCTTTGAACGTTATTTTCCTTGCTTCAAAAATTTTCAAAAACCCTAAAAAATATAAAATTCTTCAAAAATACAAAAACATTGAAAAATCATAAAAAGGAATTCTTTTCTAAAGGTTTGCACCAAAAAGATTATATAGATATTCTCTCTGTGTTTTTTTTTTCAGCAGGTGTATGCGTACTAGATCTTCAAACTATTCTGAGCCCGAGACTCGTGAAGATTTAGATATGGCTGGTGTTAATAACAACAATAATAACCCACTTCTACCCAATTTGAATAACAATAACAACAACAAAAACAATGTCCCCCTACCTGATTTACGAACAATGGAGGAATTGTGTCAACCCACCATGAACAGACGCGGAGGCCCGATTGCGCCGATGCACATCACGGCTCAGTATTTTTCGTTGAAGCATCACATGATCCAACAAGTGCAAACTAACCCATTTCGCGGAATTCCAGATGATGATGCCAACAAACACCTCGACAAATTTATTACCATCACCCAAAGCATGAAGTCACCCGGTGTTTCTATGGATGAACTTCGCCTTCAACTATTTCCCCACTCGCTTTCTCACCATGCCGAAAAATGGTTTGACCGTCTCCCAAAGAATTCTGTTCATACTTGGAATGACATGACTCAACGCTTTTTGTCGCGCTACTTCCCACCATCCATGGTCACAAGCCTTCGTAACCAAATTAGTGGATTCATGCAAGACAATGATGAATCACTCTTTGATGCTTGGGAACGATATAATGATTTGATTGACCGCTGTCCAAATCACAACATGCTCCCTGTCACTCTCATTGATACTTTCTACAATGGTCTCACTTTTCGTGATCGTGACACGATCAACGCCGCCGCCGGTGGTACTTTTATGAAAAGGAGACCGGAGGAGTGTAGAGAGTTGATTGAAAACATGACTACTCACCACAAGAATTGGGATTCATCCGCATCCTCAAGATCTAACTCGAGAGTCAATGTTTCTTCTACTACCTCCAATCCCGAGATAACCGAACTTACCCGACAAATCGCGGATATGCACAAGGATTTCATGACCATGGCCCCAAACCACTTTCAACAAACTAAAGCCGTTGCTATTTCTTGTGACACATGTGGTGGTCCTCATTCTTACAATGATTGTCCTTCTACCCAAGGCAATTTTTCTGAAAACGTTAACGCGGCATACGACACTTATCCCACGGGAGGCTATCAAGCTCGTCCTCAAGGAGACCGTAGCTTGCTAAGTTATCGTTCAAACAACTATCTTGCTCCACCCAGTTTCCCTCCTCCAAACTAAAACCAACAACAAAGCTATAACCGAAACAACCAATCCCAACCTCGTGCTACCAATCAATATCAATCCCAAAGAAACCCTTACCCAACTCAAGGAAATTCTCAAGCTTACCAAGCTCCACCTCTCAATCAACCGATGGCATTAAATCAAGACGTCGAGACGTTCATGAAGACTAATCGAGAGATGGTGACGAATCTTCAGAGTCAATTCGTCAACTTGAAGGGCGAAATGGCGAAACAAGGGAACGATATTCAAGCCGAGCTAAGGAATGACATGGCAAAACAAATCAATGAGATCCGTGAAGACATGAGAGATTCTTTCAGCACTCAAGCGCTTAACATACGTGATATGATCGGTTCGCTCTTCCAAGGTAATCAACCCTCTTCTTCGGGTACTCTTCCGAGTAACACCGTTGCGAATCCAAGAGGGGAGATGAAAGCAATCACTACTCGTAGTGGAAAAGGTTATACGGAACCCGAGCTTCCTACACCTCCACCCGTGATTGTGAATAAGGAAAAAGAGCAACTTTCCCCACCTCCTTTGCCTTCTACCCCCATTTCCCCACCACCCGTGGTTGTGAGTGATCCTACTCCCCTAAAGCCTTCTTCTTCATCCAATATACCTTATCCTTCATGGTTGAGGAAAGAGAAGCAAAAGAGCAAGGATGATATTCAAGTTTCAAACTTTCTAAAAATGTTTAAACAATTGAATTTTAACATCTCCTTTGCCGAGGCTCTCGCTCAAATGCCTAAATACGCGAAGATGTTTAAAGATCTTCTTAGTGACAAGGAGAAGCTTCTTGACATTGCTCAGACCCAACTT
Source organism: Glebionis coronaria (assembly GCA_025667525.1). Lineage (NCBI taxonomy): Eukaryota > Viridiplantae > Streptophyta > Magnoliopsida > Asterales > Asteraceae > Glebionis > Glebionis coronaria. The sequence continues at coordinate 397,194,512 of CM046874.1, read as the reverse complement.
AACGAGAATTGCTCTGCCGTTCTCTTAAGGAAATTGCACCAAACTTGGTGATCCGGGTCGCTTCTTGATTCCTTGTAACTTCCCGGGAGTAGAGAATTGCATGGCCCTAGCCGATCTAGGTGCCAGTATAAACTTAATGCCTTTAAGTGTTTGGAAGCAATTATCTCTCCCCGAGATAGTCCCCACCAAAATGACTTTGGAATTAGCTAACCGTACGGTTGCTTATCCAGTGGGGATAGCCGAAGACGTTTTCGTTGGCGTTGACAAATTCACCTTCCCGACGGATTTTGTTGTCGTTGACTACGAGATGGATCCTCGTGTTCCATTAATCGTTGGACGTCCCTTCTTGAGGACCGGTCGCACTCTCATTGATGTAGCCGCGGGCGAAATAATCATGCGAGTGGGTGACGATAAAATTGTCTTCAACACGGGTAAGATTTCTAAGCAACCTTATTCATATGAGAGTGTTAATGCTATTGATGTTCTCGATGAGGCTTGTGAAGAACATTTTCATGATGCTTGCAAAAGTACTCTTTCTTCTCTACACAATGTTGAGACCGTTGCCTCAATTGCTCCGGCATTGAATCCTTTTGGAGAAAGTGACTTGGATGATTTCGAAGCTAGCTTGGGTCCTCTCGATCTTAAGAATGATGATTCTTCCACCGATTGGGATGAAGACATTCGTACTATTGAGAGACTTCTCAATGAAGACCCGTTTTCTCCTCCTTCTCCTAAAGAGGTGACTAATGATGATCCATCATTAGTTACACCATCTATTGAGGATCCTCCTACTCTTGAGCTTAAGGACCTACCTCCTCATCTAGAGCATGTTTTCCTTGAAGACAACAAGAAGTTACCGGTCATCATCGCAAAGGACCTGAAAGAAGAAGAAAAATCCCGACTTATCGCCGTGTTGAAGAAACATAGAAGAGCTACCGCTTGGAAAATCTCCGACATTCGCGGAATTGATCCTCACTTTTGCACACATAAAATTCTCATGGAGGACGACTTTAAGCCCACAATTCAAAGCCAACGAAGGGTGAATCCTAAAATCCATGAAGTCATCAAAAAAGAGGTTATCAAACTTCTTGATGCGGGTATGATTTAACCTATTTCGGATTCACCAGGGGTTAGTCCAGCGCATTGTGTGTCTAAGAAAGGTGGAATCACCGTTGTGCCCAATGCCAACAACGAGTTGATTCCTACACGTCTCGTTACTGGGTGGAGAGTTTATATAGACTACCACAAACTCAATGATGCCACGAGAAAGGATCATTTCCCTCTTCCTTTTATGGACCAAATGCTTGAACGTTTAGCGGGTAATGAATATTACTGCTTTCTTGATGGTTTCTCGGGTTATTTCCAAATACCCATCGATCCCCAAGATCAAGAGAAGACAACATTCACTTGTCCCTTTGGCACATTTACTTACAAAAGAATGCCTTTTGGCTTATGCAATGCCCCCGAGACTTTCCAAAGGTGCATGTTGGCTATCTTCCATGACATGGTTGAGCAAACCATGGAAGTCTTCATGGATGATTTCTCGGTCTTTGGGGATTCCTTCTCTTCTTGCCTTGCCAATTTGGAACGTATGCTTAAGCGGTGCGAAGACACTCGCCTTGTTCTGAATTGGGAAAAATGCCATTTTATGGTAAAAGAAGGCATTGTGCTAGGACACAAAATCTCTAAAGCCGGTCTTGAAGTCGACCGTGCTAAAGTAGATGTCATAGCCAAATTACCTCCACCTTCAACCGTGAAGGGTGTGAGAAGTTTTCTGGGTCATGCGGGCTTCTATCGTTGATTCATTCAGGATTTCTCTAAAATCGCTCGCCCGATGACCCACCTCTTGGAAAAAGATACTCCTTTTATCTTTTCTAAAGAGTGTATCGAAGCCTTCAATCTTCTTAAGGATAAGCTAACTAAGGCACCGGTCTTGGTTACCCCTAATTGGGAGCTACCCTTTGAATTGATGTGCGATGCTAGCGACTTTGCTATTGGTGCGGTTTTGGGTTAAAGAGTGAATAAGCACTTCCAACCAATCCACTATGCTAGCAAAACAATGACGGGGGCTCAACTGCATTATACGACAACCAAAACAGAGCTTTTAGCTCTTGTCTATGCTTTTGAAAAATTTCGCCCCTATCTTGTTTTATCCACCACCATCGTATACACGGACCATTCCGCGTTGAAGTACTTGATGACTAAGCACGACTCTAAGCCAAGACTTCTTCGCTGGGTTTTACTCCTTCAAGAATTCAACATTGAAATTCGTGACAAGAAGGGTGCCGAAAACCTAGCCGCGGATCATCTGAGTAGACTTGAGGATCCATATCAAGGGGATCATCCGAACAAAGAGATCAATGACTCTTTCCCCCTTGAGACCTTAATGTCTATAAATCTCAATCTTGATGACACCCCGTGGTTTGCCGACATTGCAAAATACTTAGCGGGCGGTGTTCTCATCAAAGGTTTAACATACGAACAAAAGAAGAAGTTCTTGAATGATGTTAAGACTTACTTTTGGGATGACCCTTTTCTATTCAAACAATGTGCTGATCTGATCATTCGTCGATGTGTTGATGGACCGGCCGCTTTGCAAATCCTTGCTGCTTGCCATAAAGGACCCACTGGTGGTCACTTTGGTCCCAACTACACCGCTAAGAAAGTGTTTGACTTTGGATTCTATTGGCCCACCATTTATCGTGACGCTCACGAAATGGTTAAGCATTGTGATGCTTGCCAACGATCACACATAAAGATGAGATGCCTCAAAATTTCATACAAGAATGTGAAACCTTTGACGTATGGGGCATCGACTTTATGGGGCCATTTCCATCTTCCAAAGGGAACAAGTACATCCTCGTCGCCGTTGACTACGTTTCTAAATGGGTTAAATCTAAGGCTCTCCCAACGAACGATGCGAGGGTGGTTGTGAACTTTTTGAAGCAGCTGTTTGCTCGATTCGGTGTTCCTCATGCTATAATCAGTGACCGCGGGACTCATTTTTGCAATGATCAATTTGCAAGAGTCATGGCTAAGTATGGTGTCAATCACCGTCTTTCCACCGCCTACCATCCCCAAACCAATGGGCAAGCCGAGATTTCCAACCGTGGATTGAAGCGAATTCTGGAACGTACTGTGGGAGAGCATCGTGCCGCGTGGGCCGATAAGTTAGATGATGCTCTGTGGGCTTTCCGTACAGCTTATAAGACCCCGATTGGCTGTACGCCTTATCGTCTTGTGTACGGGAAAGCATGCCACCTCCCTATCGAGCTGGAACATAAGGCGTACTGGGCCTTGAAGTGGGCTAACTTCGACATCAACAAAGCCGGTGATCTTCGGAAGATTCAACTTAACGAGCTCAACGAACTGAGGAATGAAGCTTACGAGAACTCACTAATCTACAAGGAGAAGACCAAGATCATTCATGACGCTAGGATTATGAACCGAGAGTTCCACGTTGGTGATCAAGTCCTACTTTTCAACTCTCGGTTGAAGATCTTCTCTGGCAAGTTGAAGAGCCGCTGGTCTGGTCCATTCACCGTCGCCAAAGTCTTTCCATATGGGACCATTGAGCTTTCTCAGCCAAATGGGCCCAATTTTAAGGTGAATGGCCAGCGTTTGAAGCTGTACTTTGGTGAGGACATCTCTCATGAGATGATTCCATCCCTCACCACGTTTCCCATGAACTAAATTTGGGTCGAGTCAGGCTCGTGACTCGGTGAACAAAAACAAGTGCTTCTCGGGAGGCAACCCGTGATCTATCCTTTACCGTTTTCATAATAAGTGTAGGGGGAGCTCGTATGTGTTTGTTGTCTTGTTTCTTATCTTGTGCAGGGATTCAAGCTTCACAGAGCACGTTGATGACTTTTGACGAACCGTGATCCCGTGTTCCCACTTTCCCGGTTCTATCTTAAACTCTTGTGATTCAATATTTCATATTTTATATGTTCACATTGAATTCACTTTAGTTGTCCTTTCCTTAGCAAGATTTAAACAAAGTGCACAATGTCCTAAGTGTAGGGGAGTTTACTCCCACATGCTTAAACATTGAGGACAATGTTTATCTCAAGTGTAGGGGGGACTTCTATCGAAGTAAGTGGTCTTTTCCATGAATTTGCCCTCATTTTAACCGGAAAATTAGGTTTTTCGACATTTTTCAAAATTTTTAATCTATTTTGGCCTAGTTGTATAGTGGTATTTTTCTTTATTATGGTTATTTTCTTTCCTTGCTTAAATAAAGTTGTTTTAAATTTTTCTTAGTCATGAATATTTTGACTCAACCCGAGTTTACTTATCTAAGTTTACTCTAGCTAGTATCCTTAACGTGTTTAAGTCAAGTTTTGCTAGGCTTTTATATAGGGAGCTTTAAAACGCGAAAGTCTTAACTCTCACGGGTTAAGAACAAGAACTTTTCGCAAGTTCCTATATTTGATCCTAGAGAGTTGTTTATCAAGGGAACTTTAAAATGCGATTTCTAAACTTGAAAAAGTCTAAGAATTTGCAAGATCCTATAGATGACTGATATGTGTGTAAACACACATCTTTTCTACCACTTAATTACAATAATAACCGGACCAAAACGTGTATTTTATGTCTTTTATGTCGGAATTATGCGTGGTTTGTGTTTTTGTTGTGATTTAGGACGAAAAGGTGAAAAGTGGAGAAAACACGGGAATTCACGGGCATTTACAGACTTTTATTGAAGAAAAAGATGAAAGACGAAGTCAAGAAGTCAAGAGTGCAAAAAGAACGGAAGTCCAAGACCAATTCTGAAGATTTATCAAAGAAAAAGTCAAAAGACGGAAGTTTATCAAAAGCCGAAAAACTCAAGTCTAATTTATTGAAGAAATTAAAGACGAGTTCAAAGAAATCCCAAGCCAAAAGTCCTTAAAGGCCAAGTTTAAACAAGATTAGAAGAATAAAGGACTAATGATGCAATTAATGAAGATTAAAAGAAAGAGGGACTTAATCTCGCAATTAAGAAGAAATGAAGGAGGGGAGGAAGCTTTCTAATCCTCCCCTATATATAGTTTAGTTGTTAATCACTTTTTCTTTGTTGGCTAGATTGACAAACTAGTTCTTCCACCTTTACTTTTATGCACCTTTATTTACTTGCACATTTAATTACTTGTCTTGCACCTTTAATACCTTTAATTTCAAGTAATTGTTTCTTTAATTTCTCGCACCTTTACTTTATCTTGTTGATCTCATTCTTCCTTTCTTTAAACTTTGATTTTTAAGCTTTTTGTCTTGTTGATTCGTTTAAAGTTTATATTTTTATGTTTTTGATTGTTTTAAATCATTTATTTTCATAGCTTATTTGGTTTATTTTCAAGTTTATATAGTTTTTACAAAAGTTATTTTCGTACAAAAACTTGTTTTTCGTTAAAGCTTTTTCATTTCTTGTTTTAAAAGTCTTCAAATTTCTGTTTAGTAACTTATTTTTATACTACTTGCTTTAGGAAGTTAGTCTTGTGCTTATTAGGATCATAGCTTATTAGATTAGCTTATTTTGTGTACTTGTCTCTGTATTCTGATCGTGACAATCGGAAAGGGGTTATATATTCCGACCAGCGTTACTTGCTTGGTCGGAAAAGGGTTTTAACATTCCGATTTGGGAGATTTTGGTATTCCGATCAGAATGGAATTGGGTATTCCGATCGTGTGTAAGTGACATATTCCGATTGGTGCTCTTCGTCGTATTCCGATCGAGGTGTTGGTGGTATTCCGATCAGTTGGTTCCGACCAACATTCCGACCAGATCTTTTCCATATTCCGATCAGTGTAGGTTATATACATTCCGATCTGAGACTTAAGTTTGGGTATTCCGATCGTGTGTATGTGACATATTCCGATTGGGGTTTTCCAATCTTCATTACGACAGGTAAGGGTGTATATTCCGACGAGGTTGGTACAACTTTAATTTTTAACCTGAGTAAAATCAGTTATCAAATGGCGCCGCTGCCGGCTCTTTTCGTAAAGATTAACGGTTTTCTGTGAGAGACGCGTTGCTTTTTGGGATCCGTTCACTTGTGAGCGTTATTTTTCTCGCATAAAAAATTCAAAAAATCATAAAAATTAAAAATTGATAAAAATCCATAAAAATTAAAAATTTCAAAAATCCAAAAAGATTTTTATCTTTATTGTGTATACATATTGTCGTTGTGTTTGGTTTCTTTTTCTTTTGTCTTTGTAGGTGCATGCGTACTAGATCTTCTAATTATCAAGAGCCCGAGCCTCAAGAAGATTTAGCTATGTCAAGTGTAAACAACACTAATCCACCACACCCTAATAATAACAACAATGTTCTTCCACAGCCCGATCTTCGGACCATGGAGGAGCTTTGTCAACCAACCATGTTTGGACGAGGAGGACCGATTGCGCCGATGCAAATCAACGCTCCTGAGTTTTCGTTGAAGCACCACATGATTCAGCAAGTACAAACAAACCCATTCCGTGGATTGCCTGATGATGATGCCAACAAACACCTCGACAAGTTCATTACAATCACCCAAAGCATGAAGTTGGCCGGTGCCACAATGGATGAACTTCGCCTACAACTCTTTCCACATACTTTATTACATCATGCCGAGAAATGGTTTGATCGTCTCCCGAAGAATTCTATTCATACTTGGGATGACATGACTCAACGCTTTTTGTCGCGCTACTTTCCATCATCCATGGTCACAAGCCTTCGCAATCAAATCAGCGGTTTCATGCAAGATCCCGATGAATCTCTTTTTGATGCTTGGGAGAGATATAATGTCTTGATCTATAGATGTCCAAACCACAACATGCTCCCTGTGACCTTAATCGATACTTTCTACAACGGTTTGACTTTTCGAGATCGTGATACGATAAATGCAGCCGCCGGTGGCACATTCATGAAAAGGAGACCCGAGGAGTGTAGAGAGTTAATTGATAACATGACTACTCACCACAAAAACTGGGATTCCTCTGCTTCTTCTAGGAACAACCCGAGAGTCAATGTTTCTTCCACTTCAGCAAACCCTGAGATGACCGAACTCACCCGCATGATGACTGAAATGAGCAAAAGTATTACGCTTCTCGCTTCAAACCAACAACAACAACAAGTTAAAGCGGTTTCTAATCCTTGTGAAACATGTGGCGGTCCTCACTCATACACCGATTGTCCTTCTACACAAGGAAATCCAGAAAATGTGTATGTGGCTTACGGTAATTATTCACCGGAAAATTACCAAGCTCGACCTCAAGGGGATAGAAATCTGCTGAGTTACCGGTCCAACAATTACCTTTCACCCAGTTTTTCTCCTCAAAACCAAAACCCCGCCAACAACTATAATAGAAGCAACCAAATCCCACCAAGAGCTTCTAATCCTTATCACCCACCCGCTCAACAAACCCCACCCATAAACACCGATGTTGAAGCCACAATGAGAACCCAAGGTGAGCAAATCAAGAATCTGCAAAGCCAAATTATCAATCTTAGAGGAGATATCACGAAGCAAGGAAATGAGATTAGATCCGAGGTTCGTGATAATATTCAATCCTCCTTCAGCACTCAAACGAATGAATTAAAGAATCTATTGGCTAGTTTCTTGCCCGCAGCTCAACCTTCTTCTTCGAGTTCTCTACCTTCAAACACCGTCACTAATCCGCGAGCCAATGTGAGTGCTATTACTACTCGTAGTGGAGTCACCATCGTAGGACCACCAATCCCACCCCCATCATCTACACCCCCTCCACCACCATGTATCCCTACTCCTCCTACACCTAGTATTAGTACACCATTACCGTCTCCGCCTCGTCATGACGATGTCTCTAGGAAGGACCCTTCAACATCTCAACCTTTACCGACTACACCTTCACCTTCCACCTATAAACCTAAAATCCCATACCCTTCTCGCTTAGGCAAGACCAACGATCTAACAAAGGAGGACTCTCAAGTGTCAAACTATGTCAAGATGATTTCTCAAATGGGCTTCGGCATTAGTTTTCTTGAAGCACTTGTCCACATGCCCAAATTTGTTAAAGCATTTAAGGAATTGCTTAACAAGAAGGAGAAGCTGATTGAACTCGCCAACACACGCTTAAATGAAAACTGCTCTGCAGTTCTTCTTAGAGAACTTCCGGAAAAGCTTGGAGATCTCGGTCGTTTTGTGTTGCCTTGCGTGTTCAACAAAACTGAAGAATTTACTGCCCTTGCTGATCTCGGGGCCAGTATTAATTTGATGCCATTGAGTGTTTGGAAAACACTATCATTACCCGATCTCACTCCAACAAAGATGACTCTTGAACTTGCAAATCGCACTCTCTCTTACCCTGTTGGTATAGCCGAAGACGTGATCATTAAGTTGGCGCATTTACTTTCCCGGTCGATTTTGTCGTAGTTGATTATGAAATGGACCCTCGTATTCCTTTAATACTTGGTCGGCCATTCTTGAGAACCGGACGTGCTTTAGTGGATGTTGCCGAAGGTGAGTTAATCTTAAGAGTCGGGAATGACTCACAAATTTTCAAAATGAGGAAGCTTACAGGCAAATACTATGGACGAGAATCAGTGAATATGATTAATGTGCCCGATGACTCTACCGTCTATGACAATCCTCTATTCGATTCTTCCATCGATAATCCACTCTTTGACGATGATGTGGATGATTCTCGCTCCACTTTGAACGCTTCCCCCATTTATGATTCTCCACCGGTCTTTGATGCTTATGATGATGATTCTAGCTCAGATTCGGATGATTTTGATTGTACTTCTGAGTATCCCGATCTGCCCACTTTCGATGATTTTGATGAGGCCGATACTCTTTCTAGCGATTCTTCACATGCTGAAGATCCTCCGCCATCACTCGATCTTACTTTGGACGATTACTCATTTGAGGAAGATTTCTCTGAATTTCTCAACACTTACTTCCCTCATGAGAGTGATGCTCCTCCTTATGACTTTGAAGATTATTGTCTTGATCCTACTTTGGATTTGAAGAACATTCTGTCAAAGGAGAAGAAACCGGTCGACACCAATATCCGTTGCACATATGATTTGACACCTCTTTGTCCCCCTTCTGAGGACGAGGTTGTGCTTCTTTGCGGATCTTCTTCACACTCGGCTGAGCCTGAGTGCTATTTTCCCTTAAAGGAAAAGGTGTTCGACCCCGGTATTGAAGTCTTTAAGCCATCTCAGTATCCACCTGATGAAATAAAAGGAAAAATCTTTGGAAATTTTGACGACATGTTTGCACCACTTCACCCTTGCTTCCACCGTGCTCCATCTTTGCTTAAGGGAACCTTGCCACTTCTTCTTTGGCTTGCCTTGTTCGCCATAAGCTTGTGCTATTTGATGGACGAAAACTATGTCTTTGATCCTGGTGGATATGTTTCATGTTTCTTCCATTGATGATCAAGGTCGAGTCAGGCTCATGACTCGGTTAACAAAAACCAAGTGCTTCTTGGGAGGCAACCCATGCATCTATCTTTTCGCTTTCTTTACCATAAGTGTAGGGGAGACCCGTTGGTTTGCTATTTCCTCTCCTCACTTCTTAATCAGGGATTCAAGCTTCAATGATCCACTCTTGATGATTCTTGACGACCCGTGACTCCGTGTCCACTTCTTCCCGGTTCTATCCTAAACTCTTTTCGATTCACTATTTTATATTTTCTCAATATTAAAATAGGAATCTCTTTAGTTGTCTCTTCCTTAGCAAGATTTAAACAAAGTGCACAATGTCCTAAGTGTAGGGGAGTTTACTTCCACATGCTTAAACATTGAGGACAATGTTTATCTTAAGTGTAGGGGAGACTTCTATCGAAGTTAAGTGGTCTTTTCCTTGTATTTGTCCTCATTTTAACCGGAAAATCAATTTTTCGACATTTTTCAAAATTTTTGATCTATTTTGGCCTATTAGTTTTTCCCTTTGTATAGTTATTTTCCTTTCTTTTATTAGAATAATGTTTAATAAAGTGGTTTTAATTTTTAAACGTTGTGAATCTTTTGACTCAACCCGAGTTTACTCTAGCTAGTATCCTTAACGTGTTTAAGTCAAGTTTTGCTAGGCTTTTATATAGGGAGCTATAAAACGCGAAAGTCTTAACTCTCACGGGTTAAGAACAAGAACTTTTCGCAAGTTCCTATAATTGATCCTAGAGAGTCGTTTATCAAGGGAACTTTAAAATGCGATTTCTAAACTTGAAAAAGTCTAAGAATTTGCAAGATCCTATAGGCGAATCGAAAACCCAAAACTTTGATTTAATAGGCTAAGCATCTACGAGTCTCATTACTTGAGATTTTAAACTGTGGAGAACGAGAGATGATAGAGTCAGTTATAAGTTTGGTATTCTTTCGTGAATTTATGTGAGTTAATTATAAGCCTATTCTCCCATCGCCTGCTAATAATTTATCTGCTAATGAATAAGGTTGTACGATTTGAAAAGTTACTTAGCTTCTAGCCCAAGATCGTTTAAAAGTTGCTCGGTATGGATTAGAGTTCATAGCCAAGGCATAACTTATTGAAGCGGGATGCGAAGATTGGCGAGTCCAAAAAGGCCCTAACAAGGCATGAGGGCTATATTTTGTTGCTAAAGATACAAAGTGATGTGAAGAATCATTTATCGAAAATCAATATGAAGGATCGAGACACACGACGAAAAGCAAAAACTCCCAAAAGTCATGGAGAAGTGTATCCAAAAAGACCCTAACAAGGTATGAGGATAAATAGATCCAAGTCATAAAAGGAGGCGGATCGTTGTATATCAAAGTCCAAAATAAAGATTGGAGAAAAATGAAGAAGTCGCGGTCCAAGTATGAATCTCTCAAAACTTCAAGTGAAGAAATTTCATTATGAAGAGAAGACCATTATTTCATGAACGTCTCTCAATATTTGAAGTATGAAGTCGCTGCCAAATATCGGTCCGAGAAAGGTCTCAAATCGCGAAGCGAGTTATGCCAAGATATGAACTTTATGAGGTCCCGAGAAGCAGTTTTAAAAGATTTTGTCCTTTAGCTAACTATTGATTAAATCGTTCACTTTATTTTCAGACTAAATAACTATCGAAATAAGTCAAAAATGCATCCTCGTGATCATTCAAGACAATAATAAAATATAAGAGATACCCATAGGAATAAGGGAGTCTAAGTGAATAATTGGCCCACATGAGTTCGTGATAGTTTACTAACTTATAATAACAATGATCTCGTTTTAAGCTTGGTTTGGAGAAAGTGAAAACTTGAGGATGATGATTATTCATAACATTTCCAAAACCCGAGGTATGCTTTTGATTTCTTTATTTTGTATATTTTTAATTTTCTATCTCTTTAATAAAGGCCACTATGGATTGATTATGATGAAAAGTGTAAACGTGCCTTGTAACTAATACATTGCATGAGGACATTGCAATGGTCAAGTGTAGGGGATTTGATATGTGTGTAAACACACATCTTTTCTACCACTTAATTACAATAATAACCGGACCAAAACGTGTATTTTATGTCTTTTATGTCGGAATTATGCGTGGTTTGTGTTTTTGTTGCGATTTAGGACGAAAAGGTGAAAAGTGGAGAAAACACGGGAATTCACGGGCATTTACAGACTTTTATTGAAGAAAAAGATGAAAGACGAAGTCAAGAGTGCAAAAAGAACGGAAGTCCAAGACCAATTCTGAAGATTTATCGAAGAAAAAGTAAAAAGACGGAAGTTTATTAAAAGCCGAAAAACGCAAGTCTAATTTATTGAAGAAATTAAAGACGAGTTCAAAGAAATCCCAAGCCAAAAGTCCTTAAAGGCCAAGTTTAAAGAAGATTAGAAGAATAAAGGACTAATGATGCAATTAATGAAGATTAAAAGAAGGAGGGACTTAATCTCGCAATTAAGAAGAAATGAAGGAGGGGAGGAAGCTTCCTAATCCTCCCCTATATATAGTTTAGTTGTTAATCACTTTTTCTTTGTTGGCTAGATTGACAAACTAGTTATTCCACCTTTACTTTTATGCACCTTTATTTACTTGCACATTTAATTACTTGTCTTGCACCTTTAATACCTTTAATTTCAAGTAAGTGTTTCTTTAATTTCTCGCACCTTTACTTTATCTTGTTGATCTCATTCTTCCTTTCTTTAAACTTTGATTTTTAAGCTTTTCGTCTTGTTGATTCGTTTAAAGTTTATATTTTTATGTTTTTGATTGTTTTAAATCATTTATTTTCATAGCTTATTTGGTTTATTTTCAAGTTTATATAGTTTTTACAAAAGTTATTTTCGTACAAAAACTTGTTTTTCGTTAAAGCTTTTTCATTTCTTGTTTTTATACTACTTGCTTTAGGAAGTTAGTCTTGTGCTTATTAGGATCATAGCTTATTAGATTAGCTTATTTTGTGTACTTCTCTCTGTATTCCGATCGTGACAATCGGAAAGGGGTTATATATTCTGACCAGCGTTACTTGCTTGGTCGGAAAAGGGTTTTAACATTCCGATTTTGGAGATTTTGGTATTCCGATCAGAAGGGACTTGGGTATTCCGATCGTGTGTAAGTGACATATTCCGATTGGTGCTCTTCGCCGTATTCCGATCGAGGTGTTGGTGGTATTCCGATCAGTTGGTTCCGACCAACATTTTGACCAGATCTTTTCCATATTCCGATCAGTGTAGGTTATATACATTCCGATCTGAGACTTAAGTTTTGGTATTCCGATCGTGTGTAAGTGACATATTCCGATTGGGGTTTTCCAATCTTCATTCCGACAGGTAAGGGTGTATATTCCGACGAGGTTGATCGGAATATATTCCGATTGGGAGTTAATTTCCATGTTTGTCTTGTTTAATTTTTAGTTTATGTTTTTAATACTTGTCTAATTTTAATTTCCGTCACGCTTTTAATTCTTGTAATCTAATTAATTTACTTTTCAAAGTTTTTAAATATCGCACCTTTCGTTTAATTAGACTTAGATTTAATTTCACGCCACTTTACTTTAACGACAATTTACTTTTAAGTCTTTGCACATTTAAATTTAAAAACAACCAAAAATATTTGTTCCACCAAAGAACAATAGAGTCACACATTAAACACAAGTTTTTCAATTCGAAGAGAATGGTACAACTTTAATTTTTAACCTGAGTAAAATCAGTTATCAATGACTCGAAAACCCAAAACTTCGATTTAATAGGCTAAGCATCCACGAGTCTCATTCCTTGAGATTTTAAACTGTGGAGGACGAGAGATGATAGAGTCAATTATAAGTTTGGTATTCTTTCGTGAATTTATGTGAGTTAATTATAAGCCTATTCTCCCTTCGCTTGTTAATAAATTTATCTGCAATAAATAAGGTTGTACGATTTAAAAGGTTACTTAGCTTCTAGCCCAAGATCGTTTAAAAGTTGCTCGGTACGGATTAGAGATCATAGCCAAGGCATAACTTATTAAAGCGGGATGCGAAGATTGGCGAGTCCGAAAAGGCCCTAACAAGGCATGAGGGCTACATTTTGTTGCTAAAGATCCAAAAGTGACGTGAAGAATCATTTATCGAAAATCAATATGAAGGATCGAGACACGACGAAAAGCAAATACTCCCCTAAAGATCATGGAGAAGTCTATCCAAAAAAGCCCTAACAATTTATGAGGATAAATAGATCCAAGTCCTAAAAGGAGGCGGATCGTTTTATATCAAAGTCCAAAATAAAGATTAGAGAAAAATGAAGAAGTCGTGGTCCAAATATGAAGAATCTCTCAAAACTTCAAGTGAAGAAATTCCTATTATGAAGAGAGACCATTATTTCATGAACGTCTCTCAAGATTCGAAGTATGAAGTCGCTGCCAAATATCGATCCGAGAAAGGTCTCAAATCGTGAAGCGAGTTATCCCAAGATATGAACTTTATGAGGTCCCGAGAAGCAGTTTTAAAAGATTTTGTCCTTTAGCTAACTATTGATTAAATCGTTCACTTTATTTTTGGCCTAAATAACTATCGAAATAAGTCAAACAATGCATCTTCGTGATCATTCAAGACAAAAATAAAATATAAGAGATACACCTAGGAATACGGGAGTCTAAGTAAATAATTGGCCCACATGAATTCGTGTTAGTCTACTAACTTATAATAACAATGATCTCGTTTTTAAGCTTGGTATGAGGAACGTGAAACTTGAGGATGATAAACGTTCATGGCTGCCAAAACCCTATGTAAGTCTTTGATTTCTTTACTTGCTTCTATCTTTTTATGATTAGTATTTAATAAAGGCCGAGGTGGGTTATTTGTGATGGAAAATGTAAACCGTGCTTTAAAATTAATGCATTGCATGAGGGCATTGCAATGGTCAAGTGTAGGGGATTTAATAAGTGTAAAAACACTTATCCTTTTACCACTTATTTCCAATAATAACAAGACCAAAACGTGTAATTTATGTCGTAAAAGTCGGAATTATGCGTGGTTTGTGTTTTTATTGTGTTTTAGGACCAAAAGATGAAAAAGGAAGAAAACACGGGCTTTCACGGGCTTTTATCGAAGAAAACGGGAAAAGACGAAGTCAAAAGATCAAGAGTGCAAAAAGAACGAAAGTCCAAGGCCTATTCTGAAGATTTATCGATGAAAAAGTCTAAAGACAGAAGTTTAATGAAGTCGAAGAACTCAAGTCTAAATTAAAGAAGAAAATTAACAAGACAAGTTCAAATCCCGAGACGACGTCGAGAAAAGACAAAGAATTAAATCGAGTCGAGAAGACGTGAAGAAAGAAAGAAGATGCAACACATGCAATCCTTCCATTTTCCCTATAAATACCCTCCTAATACACATTAGGAGGGTGGTTAGTTTTTAGTTTTAGTTTTCATTTTTCACTTTTCTTTCTAGTTTTAGAGAGAGAAAGTTCTTCACTTTCTCTCACTAAGTTTTCATCTTTTCTTTCTTTTAATCTTTCAAGATTAAACCTTTTGTATTGTTGATTTCATTAAGAAAGTTCTAGTTAATCTTTTAATCTTTCATCTCTTTCTACCTTTCTTGATTTTAGTTAGCTTTTGGTGCGAAATACATTAAATCCGTGTTGATCTTGATGTTTTTGTGCTTAAAAAGTTAATCTTTTTGTTCCTACATAAGCTTTCATTCGATTAAGCTTTAAGATCCTTGTGCTTATTGGCTTATTCGCTTCTTTTAGCTTATTAACCTTTAAAAGTTTTCTTAAAAAGTTCATCTTTTTATAGTTTGATTTATAAGATTGCTTATTTTAAGTTGAAAAAGTGTGTATTTGTGCTTATTGAGTCCCTTTAACTATAGATTCGTTCTAGTTTTGGTGATTAGCTTATCATTATAGCTTATTGCCTTGCTTTTTCTCGAATCCCACTTAAATCGGAAAAGGTATAAACCCTTTTCCGATTACTATATTCCGATCAACACCCCCTCCCCTCATTCCGATCCATAGATCGGATTAGGGTTTATGTTATTCCGATTGGCTGGATTTTTAGATATTCCGATTTGGTGCTTTGTTGAGCATTCCGATTTGGACTTCTTTTTGGACATTCCGATTGGTTTATTTTCTAAACATTCCGATTAGGGTGGTTCTGTGACATTCCGACAGCAAGTATTCGTTTACATTCCGATTGGGTAATTTACCACATTCCGATAAGCTCCCTTGCCCCATATTCCGATTGCAACATTCCGACCAGAGGATTTTTTGTTATTCCGATCAGTGTTTCCAATTACACATTCCGATTAATGCACTTTAGATATTCCGATTTGGCAGTAATTGTTTGTTTTCCAATTGTTTAATTTCTTGTTTTTGCAAAGTTTTCAAGTTCTAGATTTATTAAGTGTTCAAGTGTTCGAGTAATTTTCCTAATCTTGTCTTTAAGTTTTCAAGCATTTACTTTTTACTCGTTACTTTAGTTTAATCTTAAATGCTCTATTTTACTCAACGACATTTACATTACTTGCTAGTAGTTTAAATTTGATAATCAACTAAACCATATTCATTTCCACCAAGAACAATTGAGTCGCACTTTGAACCAATAGTCAATTTGAAGAGATTCGGACGATAAGATTTTATACTCGGGGTAAAAAACCAAGTATTATAAAACATGTAGAAAATGTGTCTTTACGGAAAATCATGATTCTTGTGTCAAGAAATTACTTAATGAGGTGAACTCCTGTGCTAGACTTAAATCCCAGTGGGTGGCTAAAATCAAACCCATTGGTAAAATGTGGCGCCCCACTGGTAGAACTTTCACTCTTGTAGGAAACGAGTGCCCTTTAACTAGGATAGTCTCCGATTCTACTAAGACTACTGGGGAGGAAATTGATAAGGATGATACATCACTTAAGCCTAAACTTAAGGTTTTCTATAAAAGAAAACGTTTGCCAACTAAGACAAGTGAATTATCTCCTCAGGTCACCACTGGCACAAGTAAGACCAACTGTAACTCCCCACTTGCCTCTAAGATAGATATTGCTAACCCACATAAGAATGTAGGTACCAAAGTCCACGTTCAACCAGAACACAACGGTCTGATCTTTACATATCGTTCAACTAAGGACACTCTCAGAGTTTGGTTAATGAAGAAGCTGATATCAAAGAAACAAGTGTCTCAGGGGATTCGCAGTTAAACATCGTGTGCACAATAGCTCATAGACAAATAACAGTCTGTGACCCGCTCATCATAGAAAGGGAAGTTTATCTACGCAACGATAACTTACCCTCAAAACGAGAAATTAATTTTTCTTGGACACGAGCTTACATTAAAACTATTCAACGGTTTTAAGCTCGTGTATATGGCTCCTCGTTAAATGACAGATGATGACCCGGACTTCAGAGACAGGGAAGTTTATCTACGCAATGATAATTTACCCTTTTAACGAAAAATTAAGTTTTCTTGGACACGAGCTTATCCTAAAACCATTCCAAGGTTTTAAGCTCGTGTATAAGACTCATCATTAAATGACAGACGATGACTCGGACTTCAGAGACAGGGAAGTTTATCTACGCAACGATAATTTACCCTTTTAACGAGAAATTAAGTTTTCTTGGACACGAGCTTATCCTAAAACCATTCAAAGGTTTTAAGCTCGTGTATAAGACTCATCATTAAATAACAGATGATGACCCGTTCTTCAAATAAAGGAAAGTTTATCGCCGATGATAAACTTATCCTCACAACGAGAAATTAATTTTTCTCGGGCATGAGCTTATATTAAAAACATTCGAAGTTTTTAAGCTCATGCACAATGGTGTATAATTATATTTCAGATTATGCCCCGGTCTTCATATTTAGGAAAGCTTATCTTTAAAGATAGCTTATCCTTGTAACGAGAAATTAATTTTTCTCGGTCAGGAGCTTGTATTAAAACATTCCAAGTTTTAAGCTCTCAAAGAAAAGTGTATCTTTTAAATAAGAGAATTTTTCTTCTTAACGATAAATTCATCTTTCTCGGTCATGAGCTTTACGTTATAACATTCAAAGTTTTTCAAGCTCGTGAAAACGACTTCTAAGTAAATGTCAACTTAGAACTCGTTCTTCAATTAAAAGGAAAGTTTATCGCCGATGATAAACTTATCCTTACAACGAGAAATTAATTTTTCTCGGGCATGAGCTAATAATAAAAACATTCGAAGTTTTTAAGCTCATGCACAATGACTTACAGTTAAATATCAGACTGTAACTCGGAGTTTATTTTTAGGAAAGCTTATCTTTAATGATAAATTATCCTCGTAACGGGAAATTAATTTTTCTCGGTCATGAGCTTGTAGTAAACATTCCAGGTTTTAAGCTCATCAAGGAAAGTGTATCTTTTAAATAAGAGAACTTTTCCTCCTAACGAGAAATTCACCTTTCTCGGTCATGAGATTTACGTTAAAACATTCAAAAGTTTTTCAAGCTCATGAAAACGACTTCTAAGTAAATGTCAACTTAGGACTCGCTCTTCAGTTAAAAGGACAGTTTATCGCCGATGATGAACTTATCCTCATAGCGAGAAGTTTACAACTTCTCGGACGTGAGCTCGTTTTATAAGATGTTCAACATCTTAAGCTCAAGTAATTGGTTTTCAAAACTTTGAACACAATTTTTCGAGAATTTCTCAAAAGGTTTTTCTAAATCTTTCAAAATTGTGTGTTCAAAAATGTTTTGATAACAAGAGCATGTCTTCTGGAACCGATAATATTTACGATACTAGAATGTCATTCAATAATGACATGGGGTTGTAAATAAATTTTGAGCAGAAGTTCAAATGTTTTAAAACATGCTCAAAATGGCTTGCTATTATTTCAGATAGTAACCCGCTTTTCATATTAAAGTCAAGCATTTCACCGGAAAGCTTTGACTCAACAACGGGAATTAATTTTCTCGGGCATGGTTTATTTTATCACCATGTAAGGGATTGTGTTTACGGAATAACACAATCTAACACGAATATATATACGTGTCAGTGCATTTATTTGTTAAAACAAGAGAAATCTTGTTTTTATGAAGTTATCATCTCCACCAACCGTAGCAATTTACAATTGATATCTACATACTCAACGATGCGACTACTCAAACGGCGACTACCGCTCTTTCAATAGAACACGGGTCAACAATTGAGGGGGAGCAATTGCCCAGCATTCAGAATCTTTGACGCCAAAAGTGCCAAGTTCACATGTTGGTGTCAAGACAACGATATCAATCGTACACATGGAGTCAAGAGATAACTTCAGACGTGATGAGGCGACCAACATTCGTGAACAAGAACCATGTGCTTCTTTCATATGATGTTCTCTATCATTCAGGTCCAACCTCATAAATCACTAATCTTGTGAACACATTATTATATATGATCTTTGCACGTGATAAATACCTTACACTTGTGTTTAAAAGGTATTTTATTTACGTTTCAAGTACACCCTCATTAATTTGAGGGGGAGCTTGTGTAATTCATGAAGATAATTGGCTTTGTATTTTTCTTCCCAAATTTTCTTAAAATGCTATTAAATCAATTAATATTAAAAACATCGATTGGGTTAATATTTTTAATATGGGGGAGAAAATTTGATTTAATATGGGAAATGATTAATCATAAATGGTTTGACTTAACGTGATAGCTCATCCCGACATGTGCGAAATGTTTTCGGATATCGTGGCATATGTTAAGGGGAGCAAAATGGATTTACACTTCAAAATAGATTTCATGGTGACATACACTTACCCAAAACATCTCTATTCACGACGGTGAAGATTGTGGTGACATAAGGATGGTAGGATAGGTTAAAGTCCAATGATTCCTCTAGAACCGGAGGAATCTTCCCAAGGACATTCCATAGCTAGAAATAGTAGTCCTTAGGAAAGATGGAGAAAGTTTGTGAACGTAGCTGAATGCCTACCAAGTACTTAAGTTAGCACTGGAACAATCACAACAAGGTGCTAGTTATGATGTATTGGTAAGCATTGAAGGGGTTGAAGAATGAAAAAGAATTGTAAAGATAAAGGGTGAAAAGAAAGAAGCCCTCCTTACAACTTAGGCAGAAACCGGGTCAACACATATGCTATTGAGATCATTGTTAATGATGCTTGATATTAAAGACAGACATCATGGACCCAGTCATGCAATGCACAACCCATCCCAGCTAACTCAGATATCTCTCAAAAGATATTTGTTTTAATCACACGGAGCCAACGTATTATCTATTGATTTATTCACTCCGAGTAAATTGGTATTGAAATGGTGGCACTCCTCTCCAGCCTCCGATCAGTAAAATCCAAAATGCACGATTGAGTCTAGAGCCACTTGAGATCATCAAATATCTCATTAGGACACACTTTCATATTTCCTTGCTTCCTCACACACTGTGAAAAGTAAGAAAGATCTTAAGAGTTCTACGTAAAATCTTCATGATCTTGCCTGAACATCCGAGTAATACGAAAGTATTTACAATAAAGATGGAAATCCTTCTTGAGCGAATATCAAAAAGCTCATGGTAGGTGACTTGTTCAATTCTTTATGAATCAAACTTGTGATAACTGGAAAGCAACAGTGGTTTAATTCTTAAATGAATTTAAACACGTTCCAGGCCTCTACGCAATATCTTAGTGATCTTGCCAGAAAACTCAGAGTGATACCTTAGTGTTCACAGTGATGAGTGGAAATCCTTCTAGTGTTAACCTCAAATAGCACTTGGTAGGTAACTTGCAAGATTCTATACGAATCAAGATCATGACAACTGGAAAGCAACGATGGTGCGGTTCTTAATTGAATTTCACTTGTTCCAGGAACATGAATTGACGGCTTCAAATCATGCGGATATTATTATCCAAATGATTCACTCTTTATGTTCGCAGTCAGCTTTGGACGGTCGAATAAAGAGAACACCCGCGAAATCTTGTCAAGGAGGTTCTTAATTGAAACTACCTGTCACAAGTACGATATTTTATATCGTCCAATGATCTTCACCGACCGGAGGTAAAATGCTACCGAATTAGAATGAAATGTTCAAGGCCATTTCATCCGTGTATATCTTTTGTTGCTAACTGTCTTATGCAACGTAACAAGAAGGTGGCATTGCGGTGTTCAATCCAGAAGAAGTCGTCAACACATGCTTATGCTTTCTGCACTTAATACTTCAACAAATTCAAGAAAGTCTAAAAGTCAAGTCTTCCGCTGTATCAAACTCTGAAGCTTTCAAGAATTTATAAAAGTATAAGTATGTGGAACATGAAGTCACGAAGAGGCAAATATCACAAGTGATGAATGCACAAAGTCAAGGCAAGGAAACATGCTCAAGACTAAAGTCAAAGATCACATCAGCATATTCACAAGAACAAGATCGAAGACTCAAGCATAATATGCTAGGTTTAAGATTTTGTAAAATGGCGTGACCTCCCTTAGGGGGAGATTGTTGGAAATACGTTTTTCCAAGGAAAGTCTCGGTCACATCATTATTAGCATAGATCACGAGCTATAGACTATTTAGAACATTGTAACTTGGAGTGACCTCCCTTTGGGGGAGATTGTTGGAAATACGTTTTTACGTATTTAGAAAGGATGGGTCACTCCAACGATATATTCATGTAATGGGCTCGTGATCTACTTAGTAAACATATAGCCCATATAGCCCACATGTAGGGTGGGCTATATATACCCCTCCTAGCATGTTAGGAAGGGTGGTGATTCTAAGCTTTCACATTATTCATTCATCCATATTTCACTTTCTCTCTCTACTTCTCCTCCTTCTCTCCTTTCTCTCTCTAGTTCATCTTCCATTTCCATCTTATCTTAAGATAAATCAACACATCTACAATCCTAAGATTATACGATTCTACAATTACTTTAGGGATGTGATGAGGGTAAGCGGGTGCGGGTAAAGATACCACATCTCGGATCTTGGCGTGGCGACCTTGCGAGGTCGCAGCCATCGCGGGTCATGGGCGTTTTTCCCGGATAGCGCCTTATCTGAGCCTATGTTATACCCTGAAAAAAACAGCAAACTTTTGGTAAGCTCGCTTCCCAGGCCCCGGGCCTTGCGACCGTGACCATGTGATCGCAGCCATAACGATTGTCAGATGTGCTCAACGATTCTTATGCCGGGTATTTCCGCCTCTATGGTTGTTAACTATTGTGATGCCCGTTACCTTTGGATTTGTGATGTCTCAGGCCTTACGCATTGAAAAAACAGCAAAATTGGTGCACTATTATGGATACGTGATTCTCCTCCTTTATGTAAAGGTTAATTTAGGGCTATGATAAGGGTAAACGGGCGCGGGTAAAGATACCACTATGTAAAGGTTAATTTAGGGCTATGATGAGTGTAAACGGGCGAGGGTAAAGATACCACAAATCGGATCTTGGTGTGGCGACCTTGCGAGGTCGCAGCCATGCCGGATTATGGCTGTTTTTCCCATATATCGCCTTATCTGAGCCTATGGTATACCCTGAAAAAACTGGAAACCTTTTAGTAAACGCGTTTTACAGAACCCGTACCTTGCCATGGTGACCCTATGATCGCAGACATAACGATTGCGAGCTGTAGTTAATGATGTTTCTACCGGGTCTTTTCGCCTTTATGCTGGTTAATTACTGTCATGGCCGTTACCTTTGGATTTGTGGGTTGTTTGCCAGCACGCGAATCTTGGCAGGGCGACCATTTGGTCGCACCCATGGCGGGCTTGTGGGTTCGCCTTCCATACCTCCAGCTCTGAACCTTGAACACAATAACTCATCGTTTCGACATGCTGATCTGCTCCAATTCATTAGCCGATGGTCATTCTTTATGAATCCGTTCACGCCTACTTCACGAATTCCCGAAGATTGATCTTTCACTCTCGCGAAAGGTAACGTTCATTCTCTACGGTTATAGTGTTATTTTAACGAATAGTACCACTATATATATTTTCATGTTTCAGCTATGCAGTTGGTATTTGTCACTGTATGGTCTCCTTTTTATTTTTATCAGTCTAACTAAATGTGTCTATTCTGCAACAGTCTACCAACGATTCAGAGAATACGATGGCAAGTGAATTAGACCAGATGCAGACGATGAACTTCCAACCCCAAACATACATGTATGTTGTCTTATAGCTGATGTGAATGTGTCTTATGATCCAAATATAGTTATACTTGATTTAAGT
Source organism: Glebionis coronaria (assembly GCA_025667525.1). NCBI lineage: Eukaryota > Viridiplantae > Streptophyta > Magnoliopsida > Asterales > Asteraceae > Glebionis > Glebionis coronaria. The sequence goes on along the minus strand of CM046874.1, from coordinate 397,171,958 downwards.
ATTGATTTCTTTTTCTTCCTTATTTCAAAAAGAAGATGTTGTTGATTCATAGAAAATATAAAACTGGACCTGCATTTAAAAAAATGAATAAGCGACCTTCATTTAAAAGCAAATACCTATGATGGTGTGAAAATTGATTTTATACAAATGTTACCAACACAACAACTTTAGCATGTTAGTATCAAGTTTGTTTGTGTATAAAGGTAACGAAAGAGATATCTCACGCATGCCATTTCTCTCGCTATAGGACATGTTGTTTTGCTATATTACGTTAGCGAGCATGTATGGTTGCTATTGCTGAAAAGCTGGAGTTTCAACAGTTACTACATTTTGGTGTAGTTTTATGTAAAGGTTAATTTAGGGCTATGATGAGGGTAAACGGGCGCGGGTAAAGATACCACATCTCGGATCTTGGCGTGGCGACGTTGCGAGGTCGCAGCCATGCCGAGTTATGGCTGTTTTTCCCATATAGCGCCTTATCTGAGCCTATGGTATACCCCTGAAAAATTGGAAACCTTTTAGTAAACGCGCTTTACAGAACCGGTTCCTTGGCATGGTGGCCCTGTGATCCCAGGCATAACGATTGCGAGGTGTGGTTAATGATGTTTCTGCCGGCCCTTTTCGCCTTTATGCTGGTTAATTACTGTCATGGTCGTTACCTTTCGATTTGTCGGTTGTTGCCAGCAATCGGGCCTTCGCAGGGCGACCATTTTGTCGCACCCATGACGGGTTTCTGGGTTCGCCTTCCATACCTCCAGCTCTGAACCTCGAATACAATAACTCATCGTTTCGACATGCTGATCTCCTCCAATTCATTAGCCGATGGTCATTCTTTATGGATGCGTTCACACCTACTTCACGAATTCCCAAAGACTGATCTTTCACTCTCACGAAAGGTAACGTTCATTCTCTACGGTTATAGTGTTATTTTAACGAAAGTAGCACTATATATATTTTCATGTTTCAGATATGCAGTTGGTATTTGTCGCTGTATGGTCTCCTTTTTATTTTTATCAGTCTAACTAAATGTATCTGTTCTGCAACAGTCTACCAAGGATTCAGAGAATACGATGGCAAGTGAATTAGACCAGATGCAGACGATGGACTTCCAACCCCAACCATACATGTATGTTGTCTTATAGCTGATGTGAATGTGTCTCATGATCCAAATATAGTTATACTTGATTTGAGTATTGATTTCTTTTTCTTCCTTATTTAAAAAAGAAGATGTTATTGATTCGTCCAAAACATAAAACTGGACCTGCATTTAAAAACAAAATTGAATAAGCGACCTTCATTTAAAAGCAAATACCTATGATGGTGTGAAAATTGATTTTATACAAATGTTACCAACACAACAGCTTTGGCGTGTTAGTATCAAATTTGTTTGTGTCTAAAGGTAACGAAAGAGATATCTCACGCATGCCATTTCTATCGCTATAAGACATGTTTTTTGCTATATTACCTTAGCGAGTATGTATGGTTGCTATTGCTGAAAAGCTGGATTTTCAACATTTACTATATTTTGGTGTAGTTTTAATAACTTTTGGTGTATGTCCATGTTCGTTTGTAGGAGAAGGTGCCCCCCAGTTTGAACCAGGTTCATATTATACCCACCCGAAACGTCTGCTCCTTATCATCATGGAACATTGTTTCGGCTGATTGTGTTTTGAGGTCGTTGTAATCGTGTAACTGCGGCTGTCAGCGATCTGGAAGAAGGCCAGCTCTTTGATTCTTTCCCTATCTGAACCTCATATGCCCAGGGCAACTGAAGCCCCAGGCCCGACACCAATTGCACATGCAAACATTAAACAAGAAGGTACATCAAACCAAAGGGTCAGAGACAGAAAGTGCATCAACGAAGGTCTCAGAAATAGTTGAACAAAAAGAAACAGGTGCACACTCTTTTCTTAGAAGTTATAATCTGGCATTTAGTTAGGGCAGTCTTCTTTGGAGAGGTGTCTTTTCCTAAACTCCACGTTAATCGAAACATCTGCCGAAAAAAAACAATTTAAAACAAAATATCATACATTCCACATGGTTCATTGAAACTGATCTTACAGACACAAGATTAAACTAAAAAAAGAAACAACTAAAGCACGGACACATAACCCTAAAGACTCGGCGGTGGACAAACCAGACAGAAAACAACATGGAGATTTATTTTCAGGCCTAAAACATTAGCCCAAAACCAACTCCTATAGCATCCATTCACCAAGGCCCGTTGGCCAAATTTTTTTAAGCAAAATCCTCCTTGAGATCGATCATGGTCTTGATTCTGGCTGCCTCTGTGTTCAAGGTCTGAATGAATGCGTTGTCCTCCAACTGCTTTCTGTCCAACATGGCTACCATCATGGAGATCATAGGGTTGGCTGGAAAGGTCTGCACCTGCTGGATCTCTTGAATGAAATGCTGACGCTCAACAACGTTTTTGAAAACTGTCTGGCGAGCGGCATCCACCTTACGCTTCCATGCTTTGTCAGCCGCCACATCCTTCTCCAGATACCAAACAAACAAACCGCCCAAGTCCGTACTACCGCTCTCAGCTTCCAATGCCCAGATCCTAGGAAGATATGCCATTCTTTGTTTGTTTAGATTTTTTAAAGTAGGTAAAAGGTTTGTGTGGGATTAGCAAATGCATACATGCCCTTAAATAGAAGACCTTCCCATTCCACTGTTGCTAAAAAAAAGATTCCAGTTACATTTTAGTTCAAATAGCTAACTAAACTTAACTCACACTTACCCACTAATTTTGACCACCTTAGTTCATTTCCAACTTGGAAACGCACCTACACATGCCACCCGAGCTCACCTAGCCGACCCCTTACCCAAACTAGCTAAAAAAATAATAGAACCATAATAATATCCACATATTTCTTAAGACAAAGATGTCACCTTCAAAACCTTTTCAGCAGGATACTCTTTGTTTCAATTTGCACCACTTAATCACTGCATACACTCTCCCATCAAACAGTTACCCTTTGTTTAAAAAAAGGAATATATTTTGGGTAATTTTTTCCCTTATTTGGAACACCAAGCATGCATGTTCAGGTTTTAAGTTTACTCATACACTATACTTTATTGTGCAGGTACTCCACCAAAGGCCATTCCATCCAAAGTTCCACCAACAGTAGCTACATCTTCGAAAGACAAACCCATTGTTGTCTAGCAGAAGCCTGTTAAAAGATCTCTACTTCCCGAACTAGAAACAGAGGCCAACAAGAAGAAACCTTAAGGCCTGGATATGGTCAACCAATTAATAGTTAACCGCTTTTCGATATGTCAGTGCCGGGTAGCCATCAGCCTTTGAAACAATCTCTTATGCTTTGATCTTTTGTGAACTAATGGCATGTAACCCCTGCTTTATTAGCTTATGCCCGTTGTTTCTTTGTGAACAACTTCTCTCAAACGTATTACCTAATTCTGTGTTCAACCAAAGTAGATACTCTTCCCTATAAAAATAACCGTAAAACACCCGTGCTCCCCCGCAGCAGAGCGTGGGTAACAAATCTTAGTATGCATTAAGGAAACCGTCATGCATGGTCAAAGATATCAATGACTATGTCTGGCGATAGATTTTTTGGACAGGTTAGTTTTATATTACAAAAATAAATTTTTTAATAAATAGTTTTAGCATGAATTTTAAAATTCTATTTTAAATACATAGCTTTTAACTAAAAAACTAATCTATGAACTTTTTAAGTTGTTAAGAGTTATTAAAAGTAAGTGTAAGTCTATATACTTTCGAACTATATTAAAATCTAATTAAATATGTTACTTTTTATTTTTAAATAATTTTATTTAAAAATTATTTAATATTACAATAAACAGGTAATTTATCAAACAATTTTATTTAAAAAAGATATAGCTTGTAGCTCATATTAACTGCCTACAACTTACAATTTACAACATATATGTTCATGGCGATCAACATCTTAATATTATAGTAAATAAAAAATGTTTTAAATAGTTTTACTTAAAAAAATACAGTTTGTAGCTCATGTTAAGTCTTATTTTCTCTAGTAGTTAGTTTAGTTTATATAAAACTAGTTATAATCTTTAGATCTATTCATTGTAATCAACATAAAACAATGAACTATTTATAATGAGAGACCTATGTTGAGAACGTCACTGATACACTTAATTATGCTTGCTGATACACTTAGCTATGATAAAGATTCTTAGAACACATAACTTTAACAACCAACAAATACATAACACAAACCCATTGCAACACATAAAAAACTAATACCCAGTTCACTACAGCATAATAAAATACTATGCGGATTGACACTAAATAGTTAGAAATGATTAAACTTTACACTTCCGTTGCAAATCTATAGTTAACTATTTAAAACTTTCCAATTAAAAAATAAAAAGAAAACAACAATATTATATGTTTAGCAGTTATTTCAAAGAAAATATCGACAAGATATTTGAAACAAGTAAAGAAAAATACCTTATTGGTTACCGTTGCAAAACCGAAACAATTATTGGTTACCTCGCGAAAATGTTTAACGGAAACAAATTATATTTTCATTTTTATTTACTTTAAATATTTTGTTTCAATTCTATTGACGATTTGCAATGGGTTTTCAACTGATAATTACATAATAAATTAGAGTAAAATTATTATAGTTATTATGTTGTAAATCTTTAACAATTGTCTAAAATTTTGCAAAGATTTTGCAATGAAATCTAATAGTATTTTATTTTATATATTGTTTTAATGATTCATTGTAACTCGGTTACAAATTTCAAATAAACTTAATCGATAGGAATGCAATATTTCAAAATAGATATAAAGGAAATTTCTTAAACTTTTGCAATGGATTTCCAATGAATTTTTTTACCACCCCCAATTTACATTGCGCAGCGGAAATACACAATTGGGTGCTAAACACAAGTATCATCACACAAGGTATATCGAACGACTCAAAATGAGGCGTTTACACATAAAATATAAACAAGATTTCATACATCGTCTAATACATGATTTTCATCCCATATTGTACCAAAACAACACCAGAGTAAAGCGTTTGGTCCCCATGGATATCGACCATCAAACCGACAAGTTTTAGTACAGTACATAAACATTAGACAAATTGTTCAACAATAAAATGATAGAAATTATTTTAGACCATAACACTTCAAAAGCCAACCCACAACATCCACAGCAATGCTCCGCCATCAATCACCTTCGATTACCTGAAACACATGCTTAAACGAGTCAACAATAATATTGAGCGATTCCATAGGTTTAACAAATCACATTTGATCACAAGCAGAAAACAAATCATAACCATTTTATAGAATTGTTGTACATAAAATCTATATCAAGGCAACTCATTGTATTTAAGCTCATGACACCGACCCCTTAACCAGTTAGTCACCCACGCCAAATGCCAGCATGACTAGATAAATCCATTGCCCCTCTAGGGTATTAGATGCTGGATACATACCCAAATCTCATTCTCGTAAATTATCCTTCCCAGAGGTTACTCAACGTAATGCCCTGGTCTCAGATAGGGTGGTCAACCCAATAGTACTATCATTTGAATAAGCGGCTATTCCTAACTCACAACATCAAGTCAGAACATAGTTAACGGTTCATGAATTTAGGGTCTTTAGCAACAAGGTACTCAATACAATTTAAGGCAAAATAGGCAACATTCGGGTCCAAACAATTAATCATGACTTGTGTTCGTTTATTTTCAAATTGCATGTATCCCCCTCGCGGGTATTAAAACATTTAGTAGCTAGCATGAAAAAGCGAGGCTATAAACTCACCTTAGTATAAGAGACCTAGGAGATGATCGTCGATGATAGGTGATGCCCTCCAAACACGAGAACCGCAACCTATCAAATAAGGCGCGTTCATTAGTAGTAACTCGAGAAATAAACCATACAGAATAAAATCAAACTCAAAATCATAAAATCACCACAAACTTGAGAGAAAACGATACAAGTGATACTATTATACTCTTCTACACATTTACTTTATTACCCTATACTTTCGATAAAAATATGCCGGCACATACCAAATGTACTAGCTCATTTACCCCACTTAAACACGTCAAAAGTTTATGAAACGACTCAAGAAACTCACTTACTATCTATAGAAAGTCTTCCAAAAAGTTTATCAAAAGATTTTACTTTTAAGACTCCCTGCCCGACACATCTTTGAACTACAAAAACCGGACAGTTTTACGTCATCGTCTCATACAACCATTTTAACCTCTATAAAGGACTCTATTTGCAAAACCAACACTTAGGTTTGAAAATAGACTCACAATATAGGGTTTACAATTTTATATCAGTCCTTGACTCATTTCAAAACTCATTCTATAGTCCCCGAGATTCGATCCAAATATCGACAACAATTACATATTATGCCGATACTCGTCTCCCGGTACACGAATAATCAAACTATCATAACTTCTCGCTCGTTTGGAGCTAGAAGCTCTACTTTACGCCAATACGAAGATAATCAAAATCTCATAACTCTATCTAATTAGTTTAACCATTTTCAAAACATAAGGCATCCAAAAACAGCCTTTTACCCACTGCCCTAAATTACCCTTTAAAATCTTACATGAAATCTTATTTTTGATCAAATTCAACCATTTTTATCATCATCCTAAGCCTCTAATAACAACATATCCTAACTCTAACACTTGTATCAGTCTTCAAATCAAAAAACCAAAATTAAAAACAAGTTTTTAGCATAAATAACATAATCATCACTTGAGCATCATCAAATAACACATGCATGATCATCTATCTAACCTACCAACCCTATTTCTTAACCAAAATTTCAAACTTCATGCATGTTGCTAAAATTAGTACCAATAGAATCTCTTAGAAATTCTAAGATAGGGTCTTATTTTATTTTAGCTTAGATCAAAGTAAAAAGCTGGAAATGACTATTAGTTAATTTTATAAATATTCACGAGGCTCGGGTTTCATAAAAATACTTCTCAAAAGTTAAAATGTATCTCAAATATAATAATATCGTTTCCCGACTCGACTTAACACATCATTAAGAATAAAACATCAAAAACGACAAACATCGAACAATCGACAATAAAACGTAAAATATTGGGCATCCATCGACATCACGCTTGCTAATACTCCTCATACTAATTAAAGATAAAATATAAGTCTCTTAACATCGGTTTAAACTTAAACCTTCAAAAATAAAAATCATTCAAGCACATCAAAAATTTCAAAAATAGTCGTAAAATAAGATTAGGCAATGACCTCGGTTTTAGGTTATCACATCCCTCGTTTTTAAAGAGAGCGACGTCCCGGAGCTTACCCCTCTCTAAACAAATGAGGATACTTATCCTTAAAGAATTCCTCACGTTCCCAGGTAAACTCAGGTCCACGTCTAGAATTCCATGTCACTTTCACAATCTGAATCCTACTATGCTTCAATTTCTTAACATCCCTATCCATAATCTCTACAGGTTCCTCTATAAAATAAAACTTATCATAAAGTTAAATTTCCTCTAATGAAATCACCAAATCCCTTTCTGCTAAACACTTCTTTAAATTAAACACATGAAAAGTGTTATGAATAGCCCTAAGTTCATCCAGCAATTCTAATTTATAAGCAACCAATCTAATCCTTTGAATAATATTAAATGGTCCAATATATCTCGGGCTCAACTTTCCTCTCTGTGACACCCCCCCAAATTGAGTCAAATGCAACGGAAATAATATTTGGGTGTCACGTAGGTGGATCATCAGCAGATAGTATGTAGAGCAACAGATAAAAGATTATCATTATATTTATTACATGAATAAAAGTGAAAATGTTATTAAAATAGTCTTAAACATTATTCAGTAGTTTGAATTATTCCTTAATTTATAAAACCCCAGATGAGCTCTATAAATGCAGCCTATCATGATGCTTGACTCCATGAACACCAATACCTGCTTCAGTTTCCTGAGAAAACATGCTTAGAGAGTCAACATAAAGTTGGTGAATTCACAGGTTTAATAAAATAATTTTGGACAATAAACATTCACTAAAGTAGTAATGCACAAAGCATCAATACTAAAAAGGTAATTACATTCCCATATTGCCCGAAACTGAGACTTGACAGTTAAGCCCTCAACAAATGAGGACCCTTCGCCTTATCAAAAGGCACCCAATAATAGTAAGTTCTGACATGTGAAACATCTATTGTCCTGGCCTAGGCACAGTGAGCATGACTCACCCAGATGGGGATGGTCAATCCCAAACAGATCTATTTATAACATTCAGGTAATTCAAAAATTCTAACAGTTTCAGATGCACGTGTCACGCGGGTTCATCTACAATAGGCAAATGTATTCAAAGGTTTCACAGTTCAGTTTATGTCCATCAAATAAAATATGTTGCATGTTTTCTTCCCCATAAAAAGGTTTAAAAGTTTGTCAATATATAAAGTAGGGCCATGAACTCACCTCAGTAGTACAACAAATAGTCATAAGAAAATCTGATATGATGCTCACGATACAGTCAACGATCTAAATAATTATAAGGTCTCAGTAAATGCATGACATAATGCATAAAAAGTTTCAAAACAAGTCTATGCATGCTTATACTGGTTTTAAGCATTTTATTACGATATATGTAAATTAGTTCATCGTTGTACAAGTTATAGTAGTATTTATTTTAAGTATAAAATAAATAATATTGTTAGATTAATTTATCTGTTTAATTAATATCCTTGTACTTGTGTTGTTTATAAAGTGATTTAAATATTTTTAAAGGAAGTTTTATATATATTTAAAGTGAAATAAATATAATTAATATATTTATTTTTACAAGTTAATCATATTTAATTTATATCTTATATATAAATAGTGTTTATAAAATACATAACATTTTAATTTAATTCAGTGTTCCCGATATTTGTATAATTATTACATTATAAGTTTGGAAAAATATAACGAGTGTTGGACCTTTATAATTAATTAAGTTTTACTTTTTTAATATTAACGTTATATATGTAATTAGGGTTTAATTTAAGTTTAGGAAAATTACGTTTTAGTCCCTCGATTAAATAAAATACCCGCGGCAATATTAATATAATATTCCTAGGGTTTGATTAACTTTCAAATAATGGCAAAACAAGTCCCTCCCTAGTTACACGTGTAACTATGGTTTGTAAAAGTTTCACAAGTTGTCACTTTTGTTCCTTATGGTATTCGACATATATTTAGGTTAGTAACCCCCTAGGGCTTCCAACAAGTTTCGGCTTATGCCAAAACAGCCCCTAGGGTTGGTCTAGGGTTTATTAAACTTTCCTAGTTTGGCAAAAGGGGTCCCTAGGGCTCCTATATCTTACGGAAAAAGGCAAAAAGGGTCCCTAGGTTCTAACTATGTTGCACACTTGAACCTAACTTATTAATATTTACATTTGGGTCCTCCTAGTATGCATTAAGCCTCGGATGGCATTAAAACACCACCCCAACTCTCAACAATTTACACTATTAGCCCTTATGTTTATCTTTTGTAAAAATGAGTTTCTATAAGAGTCCATTTAGATCCCTAAACATAAGATAATTACAAAATTAACCCGAAAGTTTTATATTCAACCCTTTTAATCCGAAACTTCATAGATCTATCATTTTAATCCAAAACTTTATAAAATCATAATTTTAACACCAAAAGTTTTATAAAAATATTATTTAATAAAAATGAAGTTTATTTTAGGCAAGCTTATTCTAGTGGGCTTAATAGCTTAACTTCTATAAGGCAAAATAGTGAGCTTATAAATCTAAGGCAACAAATTAAATTTTTAGTTAGTAACTTTAGATCTAGTGGTTCTAGGCTTGAATAAGTATTACAAAGCTAACCAATACTAAACCATAGGGATAAATCCCACGTCTAGAATTTAGCATGCATAGGTTTTCATGGTTTTTATAGATTAACATGTTCATGAGGTTATATTCATTATAGTTAGCAAGATTTTATATCACATTAACTCATAAACCCATTTTAGTCGTGACCTATATTGTCTAGGGTTTCATGGTTTTGTTCCAGTATTAAGTTCTTACTAGTGATATGCATATATAAGTTCATGTGTATGAAAATGTATATATTGAAAAGTTAAGTTTTAGGATGCTTACTTGTTTAGATAGATCTAGGAATGAATAATTAATGAGTAGTGATTAGAGCTTGGTTTCAACAATGGCGAACACTTGGGATCAAAAATCAAGCCGTGGCCTTCACTTGAGTTCTTAGGGCTTCTTTGTTACCTTGGAGATCAAGGTTGTTGTAGAAGTGACAATGATTAGTATTTAAGTTGCATGAGACATAGTAAATGAGCTTGAAAGATCTTGGTTATGGGGTAAATGCTTCTAGACGTGAGTTCTTGAGAGAGAAATGAGAGTGTTTTCAAATGTTTTGTGTTGTGTGTGTGAAGATGCATGTGGGTTTCAAATCAAATAAGGAAAGTGGGGATCAAGTGTATCTTGGTACAAGTACTTAGTATCTTGGAAAAGATATAGTATGGATTTGCTAGATATGTGGAAGATATGACACAATGTTTCAACACATGCTCAAATTAGCTGTAACACCCCCAAATTTATACAACTCAATACAGCGGAAGACTCGTTGGTGTTACGGGATAGCACATTAATCACATCATAGACAATGCTTAAAAATCGCGTCGTATAATAATAAAGCATTTCCATTCATAAATATCAAATTTTACATAGGTCCCAAGTCATTGTATTTCATACAGGTTTTACAAAGCATTTGAATGGAAATTTTTATGTAAGTGCGGGCCATGAATTCTTGTTGTCTTCCCGAGAATTACCTTCAAGTACTTGAGATAAAACATGTTAAAAGAAAAGGTCAGCGATAACGCCGAGTGAATTCATATAGTTTAATAAAACCATTAATATATCATCGGTATACAATTATTACCGAAAATCATTTTGTACAATTCTTTGGTAATACTCCATAAAATAGCCAAAGTCATTTTATACAAATCCTTATCATTGTCATAATGTAGGCTTTTGCCTTCAAAATCATTATACGAACCAAAGTCGTAAAAACATCATACAATACGTTTTATAACGTTGTATAAAGTTAAATAAAAACCGTTATATGAATATGGTTATGTAAAACCAAAACACAAACATAATATCAACAATAAGACCCCTATTGCTAGTCAGGCAATATATCGTAATTCGGTGCGTATAGCAGTATTTCGTTATTTTTGGATTATTATAAGTCGCATGACATTGTTACCTTACTATACCAAACAACGTGTAGCTAGCCCGAAACTCAATTTGCCCATCTAAATTAGCATGTCGTCACAATAATCACGCTTGTGTAAATCTTCTCATACATAAATTCGCTTACCAATCAATGTGGCACGACGGGGATCAACCGTCAAGGCGCGAACTAGGGTGATCGTCCCCAAATAGTACTATTATATGCATAAGCGTCTACCAAATCCCGGTAGTTCACAATTCATGCTAATGGGACTTTTTGTTGGGAATAAATTAAGGCTAGATCACTTGAGCGCTGACAAGAGTAAAACAAGCGTTGACAAGAGCAAAACAAGCGCTGACAGCTCAAGCGTTGACAAGACAAAGTCAAGCGTTGATACATTGAAGACAAGCACTGATGGGAAAATATACTCTACGCGTTTATTGTATTCTAGATTACTTCTAGTAAAGATAGGAACAACAATGTATTTTCTATATTTATCTTTACCTAGAATAGCTGATACGTAGATTATTGTACAAGGCTTCTTATGTCTATAAAAGAAGACCTTTAGGTTAATGTTTCATATAAGTTTTTATTCGTAAACTACTTTCATTGTAAGCAAGTTTGATATCATTAATCAAAGTGAAAGTTTGTTTATATCATTGTGTGTTCTTGTTTAAGTGTTAATTCCGCATAACACTTAGATGATCATAAGCATATACAAAGGTTTCTCTAAGTGTATTACTTGATCTAATCTTGTATACAGAAAGCTAAATCGATCTAAGTTTGGGATCAACAAGTGGTATCAGAGCTTGTTGAGGAACTTTTGATCTTAAAGAACACAAGAACCCTAAAAATCACCAACACCCTAATTTTCTCAAAAACCCTAACAACATCATGTCAGAAATAACATCCTCCTCCTCCTCATCTTTACCAAACATCAAGATTCCCATGCTTGATGCAACCAACTTTGATTTGTGGAAATTCAACTTTGAGCAATATCTGGGGATCTATGACTACACACTCTGGGAGATCATTGAATATGGAAACACATTCGATAAAGCCCAAAAGATTGCTGATGCTATTACTCAAAGATCAGCTGTTGCTGGATGTTCTGAAGAAGATAAGAAAGAAAAACCTGGAGATGGTAGAGCTATGTCTGCTGATGACATAGCAAAGAAAAGGGTCGACATGAAAGCCCTAAATATTCTGAAAGTCTCCTTGGGACAAGATAACCAGCATAAATATAGAGGCTATGAATCTGCTAAAAACCTTTGGGAAGCTCTTGAAGTTGCATATGGTGGCAATGCAGACACTAAGGAAGAGAAGAAGAAGCAACTCGTGCATGATTATGCTGTCTTCAAGGCTCAACCCAATGAGAAGCTGAGTAGTGTGAGAAGCAGATTGCTTGACATTACAAGCAAGTTGTCCTTCATGGGGACACAACTTGGTGATGTTGACATTAATGCTACCTTTCTTAAAAGTCTTGGTGAGGCATGGAAGATTGAGGCAAGATCTATTCTTGCCAATAATACTTACAAGAGTTCCACGTTTGATGACATCTAAAACAAACTAAGGTTGTTGGAAGATGAAACTCTTTTAGAGCATTGAAGCAAGTCTACCAACAGTAACATGGCCTTTTTCTCTCATAGTAAAGGTCAATTCAATTAGAAGGACTCTTTCATACATCCAGTTACTGGATCATCTTGTGTCAGCGCTGGAGCATGTCCTGTCAACGTCTCCTTTTCAGACGCTGACACATTCAAAAGTGACTCACCAAGAGTTAAACCTGCTGGTTTAGATTTGGATACTGTATGTGCTTATATTGCTTCTTTGCCCAATGGTTCAGTGATTACATATGAGGACCTTGAGCAGATAAGTGATGAGCACTTGGAAGAGATGGACATTAAGTAGAACATGGCTCTTGCTAGTATAAGAGCAAACAGGTGGAACAGAAGGTTTAAGAAGAAAATGACCTTCAATGTAAAAGACACAGCTGGATTTGATAAATCCAAAGTTGAATGCTACAACTATCATCGTATGGGGCACTTCATGAGGGAATGCAGATCTCCTAGAAGATCTGATGCTGGTAAACCCTCAAGTCAGGTTGTTAAAGCTCAGGATTCCAAAGCCATGGTTGCAGTTCAAGGAATTGATGGTATGGGATGGGATTGGAGCTATCTGGCTAAGAATGTGGAAGAGGATAAAGCTTTGGTTGCTGAGGTTGAAGAAGAAGAGCATGTTGAATATGCTCTCATGGCACAATCCTCCTCTTCATCTGATGATGAGGTATACAATGATGCTTTTTGTAGTAAAGGTTGTAGGTTAAACAATGAGAAACTTAACAAAGAGGTGTTAAGATTATTAAGTGATGTGAGTATTGAAAAGTGCAAACTGTCTAATTACCAAGTAGCTCTCACTCAAACTGAGAAAACAGTTTCTGAATACAAGAAAATGGAATTTGACTTAAAAGATAAAATAAATATCTTAAAACATGAGTTAAATGCTAGTATGGATATTAGAAACATCATGGAAAGGGTTAATGGTGAGTTACAGGCTAAATTAGATGAGGCCATTAAGAATAAAGACAATGTTGGCCTTAAAATTCAAAGATTTGATAGAGCCACTCAAACCCTAGGAGACTGTGTGGGTAAACAAAGGGATCCTAAGGACATGACTGGGATTGGGATGAATGATTACTCTTTGGTTCCACCACCAGCTGGTGACTTCTATGGTGTCCAGCAAAAGGACTTATCTTGGACTGGTTTGCCAGAATTCCAAGAGGAGGAATTCATTCCTCCACCAAGAGTTGTCACTCCAGTTGAAGAGTATCAACAAAAGTTGACTGACCTGAATGAATGGAAGAAAGCTAACCCTACCTTATTTGTTAAGGGTGGCTTGCTATGTGAAAGTCCCAATGAGTCAACACCCATTAAGGTTACTAACCTACTCACTGGTAAAGCTGTTGATCTTGGCTCCAACACTGATAGAAAACCTAGCATTAAATATGCAGAGATGTATAGGAATACTAGGTCACCCAAGAGCCAAGTTAGCAATAATGGAACAGGCTTCTTCTCTTCTAGACCTAAGGTTATGTCTAGAAAAGCTTGTTACACTTGTGGTAGCTTTTCACACTTGGCATACATGTGTGTCAACGCTCCCAAAGCCAGCGCTGACAGGAACAAATTCAGCGCTGACAGGAACAAAGTCAACGTTGTTAGGAAGTCAAACGTTGTCAGACCCAAACATTGTGTGGAACAAAGTCCACAAGTTGTTAGACCTTCCCCATTCTTCACTAAAGGGTCTAACACTCATGGACAAAGACCATTTCAAAAGACAAACACTTGGTCTAATAGGCAATGGGTTTCTGTAGCAAACCCTAGGTTCAACGCTGACAAGGGTAATTTCAGCGTTGACAAGACCAATTCCAACGCTGACAGAAACGTGACCAGACCTAAATATTTGCAACCACAAGGTAAGAGGTCTAAAGCTTCTTCAAGCTTAACATGGAGACCCAAGAAAGATCAAAACCCTAATGATAATGGGATTTCAATGACTTGCAACAGATTTAATTACATTTCAAAGGCCATTACAAAACCTATTGGGGTTAACTGGGTATTTCATCCTAAGAAGGATGAGAATGGGGTTGTTATGAGAACTAAGTCTGTTCTTATTGAACAACCAGATGAATCCAAGTCTTTTAAGACTTGGGTTCCCAAAGAAAACTAATTTGTTTTCTTTATGTGCAGGGCATTCAAAGACAGGTCAATGATTATGGTTATTGGGATAGTGGATGCTCAAGGCACATGACAGGGAAGGAAGACTATTTGACCAACTTCACTCCCATTAAGGATGGTGATAAGGTATACTTTGGAGGCGGATATGGTACTATCACAGGCAAAGGAACCCTTCTCACCAAGAATTTGCGTTTTGAGAACGTCTTTCTGGTAAAAGAACTTGAATACAACCTTTTTTAGTGTATCACAAGTTTGTGATAACAAAAATAAAGTTCTGTTTACTGATACTGAGTGTTTGGTGTTAAGCAAGGATTGTAAAATCCCTGATGAGAAATATATTGAGTATAGAACACCTAGGCATAAAGACATATTGTCACACCCCACCAATGGCGGAATATGGGGCGCGACGTATGGATATCATCACGACAAATGGTGTCTCTATAGAGAAGACTAAAATGCAAATATAATGTCATAAATGGCGACACAAATGTCATGACAATATCTCAACAATGCAGGAGTCTAGGTAAGTAGGTAACAGTCCTACCACTTACCCAAGACAAACAATAAACATAAACAAAACAAACATATAGGTGCCAACAGTATCACTAATTCA
This sequence comes from Glebionis coronaria, assembly GCA_025667525.1. Classification (NCBI taxonomy): domain Eukaryota; kingdom Viridiplantae; phylum Streptophyta; class Magnoliopsida; order Asterales; family Asteraceae; genus Glebionis; species Glebionis coronaria. Next base: position 397,156,387 of record CM046874.1, on the reverse strand, counting down.
AAAAAAACATAAAGGTAAACTAAGAAGGAACGGGGATCTCCTTCTATATGAAATCCTAAGGCATCCAAGTCTAGCCACTTCTATCCTCAAGCTTAACCACATTCTCACTTGAAAGAGACACTAAAACACGTCAACATAAAGTTGGTGAGAGTCATAGGTTTAGACTCCAACGCCAAAACAGTTATAAGCCGTGAATAACCACCATCAACAAAAGAACATATGGACAATGTGTTACAAATATGCATTAACAACTAACATTCAAGATTAATCATACCAAACCAAAATCCAAGGCTCCTACCTTGCCAAACAACAAGGCCACTACCTTGTCAAACCACAAGGCCACTACCTTGTCAAACCACAAGGCCACTACCTTGTCAAACCACAAGAACTGAGAAGGCACGTGTCCCCCGATCCAAATCATACACAATCAAGAATCACATAGCAGTTAATCACATAATGTACACACAAGTCCATCACAACCATAAAAACATTCACAGCAACAATTTTTAAATAACTCAACACAGTGTATCTTCCATCCCATCTGGAAGTCAAAATCAATTGTAAACATTGGACTATGAAACTCACCTGATTGCTTCTTCACAAGTCCTCGCACTTAGCAACGAGCTAACAAACCAAAAACACACAATCAATACCCGAACCAACCACCAAGATGGCTCATCAACCTATGATGGACATCTAGCCTATTCCCATATAATTACCTCATTGTTAAGTTCTAATCACCCAATTACCCTTCCTTAACAAGTCCCTAACTTGGTTAAGTTTAATAGCTATCCCGTTCATAATTTTACACAAAACAGTCCCAGTTTTAGGTCTCAAAACATTAAGTCAAACGTCCACTTAAATATACCCATGGTTTCTATAAAAGGAATATTCATACCCTTACATATGTTATCTAATACCTCCCACTTGCCCTAACCTTAAAGCTACTGTTAAGGCCCCGATATATATATATATATATATATATATATATATATACCTTTGTCATTCCAGATTTCCTGATTTTAAACATACTAAAAGTTTGTTACAATTAAGGGGTCTTACCCTAAACCACAACCTTAGCCCAAGTGCAGATACTTACTACAATATATAAAACATCTCTCACGTTCGTGAGAAGATCCTAATGCAACCCTAAGTACCCCAAACAACCCAAAACTTAAAAAGAAAACAGGCTGAATTCAAAACTGTTTTGACCTCCGACTGTTGTAACCTGTTTTTGACCCACTTCCCGACCTCCAATTTAGTTCTCGTTTCTTGCATTGGAAAGCCACTTCAAATATCTTTCCAGGGGTACTTGGATCGTAAAATAAGAATTTATATAACTCCCGATATGATCAAAACAATTGACTCAAAATCTGCCCAGTTTTTAAAAACGGGTTTAAACAAGTTGAACTAATTAATTACCCATAACCCCATCTAATACAAGCCCTAGATTATATGATCATTATATTATGATTATAACATCATTAGTTTACTTATTTTATATAAAACATAACCCTAATCCATCATAAGAATGATTAATTAAACATAAAAACAATTTAATATGAAAAGGGTTTTGAAGATTTACCTTTAAATTAATGGAAGATGAGAAAACCCTAATTTTATGAAGAACCCTAATTTCTCTTCTATAAGTAGACTATAAACTCCAGGGAATGAATATAATTCGTTTGGTATAAGTGTGGGGGTTTCTTATATAGCAAAACAATCCTTGTCCAAGTATAACACTTGTTTCCTTTTTTCCTTTTTTTTTAAACCGACCATACCCCTCAAAATTTGTTTTTTATTTATTTTTATTATTAATATATGTATTAGTAATATTACCTTAATTTACCTTAATTTATTTCAGCTCCTAAAGCTCCCAAAACCTCAAAACCGTAAAACTAGTCAAATTTACGCGTTTTACCGTAAAAGTCGTAAAATATACACTTTTATAAAAAATCTCAAATTTTGAAATAAACTTTATATTTAAGTCCTAAATGACTTAAAACCATCCCGAAAAATATTCATATGACTAATTACCTCTTCTGAGACCTCTAAATGCTAAACCGTAAATCCTAAAAAAATACACTATTACTATAATACTTATACGTATACGTAACCACCAAAATATCACCATTTCATTTCATAGTCACTAATTGTGATCTCATGAACATGAATTAACCGTTCCTCGATTTACTTATGAGTACTCTATACTCATAAACGATAATCACACCAACCTCGTTCACACAAAATAAACACGTAAGCACAAAAATCAAGTAGTCACACATAAAATAACCTAAAAGTAAGACCAAGTGACGAACCTCAAAACCACGATTGTCACATCACTCCCTCCTAATAGAAATCTCGTCCCGAGATTTACTCCTTAGGATCAACACACAGACAACAAATCACACGAGGATACTTGTTCTAAATGAACTCCTCTCATTTCCACGTGAACTTCAGTTCAAGTTTCAAGATACCACATGTACAAACCAAAAATAATTAAACCCATTGCCAAACTCTTGACCTCACAGTCAATAAATCTCGCAAATGACTCTTCGATAAAACAAAGACCCTTATTAGCACAAAACTCGAATAACCGGACATGCAAATATGCATCCTCAAACAACATTTACCAACCCCAATACATGAAATGTATCATGTATACAACTCATTTCCCCCAGGTAATTCTATGCTCATAAGCTAATGGTCTGATCTCCCCAATGATCATAAATGGACCTACAAAACTCTACATCAACACTTGCATCTTTCCAAATCATACCACCCGTTACTATGGGTGAAACTCCATACATAACTTTGTCACTAAATCTAGTGGTTTCCTCCTTTTCTACATAGCATCCCTTGTTGCTCTCATTCTGTCCACAAACACCATTACCACATTAGTAGCCTCTTTTACCAATTCTAGTCCACAATGAGGACAACTCACCCTATCCTTTCATATCGTGCCTCAAATTGCATTTATCGACTTCTAGTACGATAACTATCATTATATGAAAACTCAGCCATCGCTAACGAGTTTCCAAACTACCTCTAAATCAATCACCCATGTCCAATTATGTTCATCAACTCCCTTCAGTCCGTATCCCAAACTACTTTAAATTCCAATTTTCTTACAAAGTGACCTATGACGGTCTTTCACATATCCATTAATTCTTCCAACTTCCCAACTACGTGACTTCTCATTCCTCTTGAAATAGGTGATGAATTAGTCAGTCTATCGACTATCACCCAACTCTCATCGTACTTAATCCCCCACCGCATTATGTATCCCTTCCACCAACTTCGTCCTTACATCGCCCTTTCTAAACTACTCCTATCCATGTAGGAAGTATAGTCTACGTCCCTTTCCTCCTTACGATTGTCCAAGCCACGCAACATAAATGTTGATGCGTTCACTGCTTTAGACAACTCAACTCGTGCAACCCACATCCTTCATCCAAACCACTCTAATACATCATACCTATAGTTTAAGTTCGTCTCAGCTTCACCTCATCCTTCTTATTCCATGTCTCATCGACCATGCTTGCCTTTCCCAGATGGTACTTGGCCTTGCAATTTTCTTTCATCAATTAACTCCACCCATCACCTTTGCCAAATGTTCAATCAAGATGATTGAATGTGTGTTGGAGACGTTCATGATCCGTATAGATCATTCTCCACGTCTTGTACACCAAATGCCTCTAGCATTCTAGGCAGATATAACAGTCCAGCTCCACTAACTAAGTCTATCCAGTTCTTCCAAATCTTCAGTTCCTGCAACGTTTAAGCGATCGCCTTTCTTTGTCGTCCTCGTACGCGTCCAAATCCCTGCTCCACGTATCGTCATGCTTTGCGAATTCATCCCGTCCTTCCGATAATGCCAAGATCTGCTCATCATCCAATCCACCTCTTCAGCCTCCAAAATGCTTCCTCGTCCTTCTTCACTTTGCCCCTTGCTGGTTCCACGATATGCCATCATCTCTGACTACTAGTCCTGGCCAACTAAATCCTAAAACTCACACATGAAAATCTCACGTTTCATTCCCTTTACTAACAACTCCAAAACCAACACATAATTCGCCTCATCCTCCTTCTAAGATTTGAGTAGATCAAGATGTCGTCGATGCTCCTGATGACAACTCGTTTATAGACGTTCATGCACACTCGATTCATTGACTCCATGAAAACCGCTAGTGCTTTGGTGAAGCCAAATGCATAACCGTAAACCCAAAGCGTTCATACAACATTCTTAGCAATTTCAACAATGTCCTCCTCACACCCTCTCTTAGCGGCAATACGAATAAATTCCTTGCAATTTCTAACAGCTCTTGTTCTTAATTCACTCCATCAACGATTTGCCTTGGATGACACTAACTACAACTCCTCTCACTTCTCCTACTTGCTCTATTCATGGTTCTACCTCAACGCTCCTAAACCCTACAAAACCAAAACTACATCCTGAATACACCAGATACGATCGACGAATTAAACCCACGGATAACTAACGACATTTCACGTGCACCAATTAAAACAAATAAAAAAACCACGAGACTTGACAGAAAACTCAAACCCAAAACATGTATCAATTTCCAAATGACCCATGACAACGAAAAATAATCCAAGAAACACCCAATGGCAACCAAAACATATTACGCCCCGCCATATATTATTTAAACCGTGCAAAGATCGACTTTCCAAAAGAATATATATATATATATATATATTTTTATTTTTTTTCCTTACCTCCCCACATCTATGTGACTCAAACCATCTACAAACAACCTTCTAGACGATCTCAAAACTCAACTAAAAGACTAGGTATCCCGTGCATCCTAAATCATAAAAAAATAAAACTACTATTCAAACTCAACCTTGAACCCGACACTTGTACAACAATTCCGACCGGTCCACTGACCTCCTATGACTATACATTCTGAATATTTGAAAAGTACGTTCCGAGTACATAGTTTTTGGCTTTTGAATCACTGAAAAAGCTCTAAAAACGAACAAGTTATGACCAAAACAATTTTATGCTAGTTGTTTTAAAAACTAAAGAATAGACTTAGTGATCAATGCAATCCTTTTCAATGAAAGATATAATTGTATGTGAAATATTCATAAACTCCTTTTAACCTTGTATCAATAACTATAAATGCCATGAATCGGTTAAATCCGATTATATAAACTATGTAACTAGAAAGAAATTTTACTTCGCTTTATTTTAAAGAAAGTCTTTTAGAATTTGAAATAAATAAGTGTTGATAAAAAAAAAACTTATGTTACATCTTGTTTCAAACATGACTCCAACACCTTACCCTTATTTTATCGAATACAACCAACTATCTAACTCTATAGTAGATTTCCAAGTCCCCCCTTTTTCCATATACCAACCAAAAGAAATGTAAGACTCAACCCAAAAGATTTCATTATCCCAAAAGAAATCTCCATTTATTTCAACGGACTTAAAACCCAGAAAAAATTTTAAAACGTACACGTGAAATATGAACTCAAAGAATACGCTACAAGACACAGTTCAAAAAAAAATCGAAACGTTGTTGAAACTCCATCAACTCCAGCACCATAAAACACGAACAAACACAAGGTACGTTCAAGTTATAATAACTAGTGAACGACCATATACCATAACTTAACACATAGTAGTATATATACATCCGCATATATATACCTATTAAATCACCCAAAACATAGTCGTTACCATACATGTCGGATCAACCAATCACGTCATACACTCATTTTTCCACACGAGTAATCACCATCTCACCGTGCCACAACAAAGCATAAAACCCACCTCCAAAACCAAACCATATCGTGTGACCCCAAAATCACACAACACAACTATAACCCAAAACATATAACACACTAATAAAAATAGCCATATCGTAGGCAGCCGTTACATAAACCCATATATTATACGTATACCCAATATCTACATCTCACCATATACAAGCATGTACTAATCCTCTTTCATGCAATCATACTTGAGAACCCATTGAAGTTGTGGTACTTGTATAACTATGTTGGCCACCATACTTATACAATTACCATTTCCCCAATGCACTCCCTCCTATGATGACACTTATAAGAATCAATACAACATATAACACATAAATCTATCTACTCACATAAGCTCATAACCACATAACCAATAAGGTCCAAAACTCCATCTATAAAATAACATAATAAAACTCTTGGAATACAGAAATCCATAGTCTAGCTAAAACAGCCTAGACTAAATCTAAAACGAAAACATAATCAGTTATAAGTCATGTCGCCCATGAGAGTGGAAATAGCATAAGGTCCTTCATATTCACCTACTCCTAATAACTCGAACCACCACATGATTCTTAGGGAACATTAATTAAACATCAAAAGAAAATAATACCCCTCAGGTACATAAAATAACCCAACAAAAGATAGAAACTACTATGTACCAAATTATGTACTATAATGTACATTATAAGTAAAATACGACAATGACTAGCATGGACGATCATGGTTAAACCCGCACTACTCACAACTCGAAAAGAAAATAACATGTGGCTAAGTATGAATTTACTATGGTTCAATTCATACCAGTCAAAACATCACAATAAATAACATTCAAACACATCAATTATAATAAAATGCACACATACTCCTATGACGCCTATATGCAGGGACCCTTAAGCTATAGACTAGGCTACGCGACTAGGCAACCTAATTCTCTATAACCATTGGCTCTGATACCATTCTGTCACACCCCACCAATGGCGGAATATGGGGCGTGACATATGGATATCATCACAACAAATGGTGTCTCTATAGAGAAGACTAAAATGCAAATATAATGTCATAAATGGCTACACAAATGTCATGACAATATCTCAACAATGCAGGAGTCTAGGTAAGTAGGTAACAGTCCTACCACTTACCCAAGACAAACAATAAACATAAACAAAACAAACATATAGGTGCCAACAGTATCACTAATTCAAAAAAAACATAAAGGTAAACTAAGAAGGAACGGGGATCTCCTTCTATATGCAATCCTAAGGCATCCAAGTCTAGCCACTTCTATCCTCAAGCTTAACCACATTCTCACCTGAAAGAGACACTAAAACACGTCAACATAAAGTTGGTTAGAGTCATAGGTTTAGACTCCAACGCCAAAACAGTTATAAGCTGTGAATAACCACCATCAACAAAAGAACATATGGACAATGTGTTACAAATATGCATTAACAACTAACATTCAAGATTAATCATACCAGACCAAAATCCAAGGCTCCTACCTTGCCAAACAACAAGGCCACTACCTTGTCAAACAACAAGGCCACTACCTTGTCAAACCACAAGGCCACTACCTTGTCAAACCACAAGAACTGAGACGGCACGTGTCCCCCGATCCAAATCATACACAATCAAGAATCACATAGCAGTTAATCACATAATGTACACACAAGTCCATCACAACCATAAAAACATTCACAGCAACAATTTATAAATAACTCAACATAGTGTCTCTTCCATCCCATCTGGAAGTCAAAATCAATTGTAAACATGGGACTTTGAAACTCACCTGATTGCTTCTTCACAAGTCCTCGCACTTAGCAACGAGCTAACAAACCAAAAACACACAATCAATACCCGAACTAACCACCAAGATGGCTCATCAACCTATGATGGACATCTAGCCTATTCCCATATAATTACCTCATTGTTAAGTTCTAATCACCCCATTACCCTTCCTTAACAAGTCCCTAACTTGGTTAAGTTTAATAGCTATCCCGTTCATAATTTTACACAAAACAGTCTCAGTTTTAGGTCTCAAAACTTTAAGTCAAACGTCCACTTAAATATACCCATGGTTTCTGTAAAAGGAATATTCATACCCTTACATATGTTATCTAATACCTCCCACTTGCCCTAACCTTAAAGCTACTGTTAAGGCCCCCATATATATATATATATATATATATATATATATATACTTTTGTCATTCCAGATTTCCTGATTTTAAACATACTAAATGTTTGTTACAATTAAGGGGTCTTACCCTAAATCAAAACCTTAGCCCAAGTTCAGATACTTACTACCATATATAAAACATCTCTCACGTTCGTGAGAAGATCCCAATGCAACCCTAAGTACCCCAAACAACCCAAAACTTAAAAAGAAAACAGGCTGAATTCAAAACAGTTTTGACCTCCGACTGTTGTAACCTGTTTTTGACCCACTTCCCGACCTACAATTTAGTTCTCGTTTCTTGCATTGGAAAGACACTTCAAATATCTTTCCAGGGGTACTTGGATCGTAAAATAAGAGTTTATAGAACTCCCGATATGATCAAAACAATTGACTCAAAATCTGCCCAGTTTTTAAAAACGGGTTTAAACAAGTTGAACTAATTAATTACCCATAACCCCATCTAATACAAGCCCTAGATTATATGATCATCATATTATGATTATAACATCATTAATTTACTGATTTTATTTAAAACCTAACCCTAATCCATCATAAGAATGATTAATTAAACATAAAAACAATTTAATATGAAAAGGGTTTTGAAGATTTACCTTTAAATTAATGGAAGATGAGAAAACCCTAATTTTATGAAGAACCCTAATTTTTCTCTTCTATAAGTCGACTATAAACTACAGGGAATGAATATAATTCGTTTGGTATAAGCGTGGGGGTTTCTTATATAGCAAAACAATCCTTGTCCAAGTATAACACTTGTTTCCTTTTTTCCTTTTTTTCATTTTTCTTTCTTTTTTTTTAAACCGACCATACCCCTAAAAATTCGTTTTTTATTTATTTTTATTATTAATATATGTATCAATAATATTACCTTAATTTACCTTAATTTATTTCAGCTCCTAAAGCTCCCAAAACCTCAAAACCGTAAAACTAGTCAAATTAACGCGTTTTACCGTAAAAGTCGTAAAATATACACTTTTATAAAAAATCTCAAATTTTGAAATAAACTTTATATTTAAGTCCTAAATGACTTAAAACCATCCCGAAAAATATTCATATGACTAATTACCTCTTCCGAGACCTCTAAATGCTAAACCGTAAATCCTAAAAAAAATACACTATTACTATAATACTTATACGTATACGTAACCACCAAAATATCACCATTTCATTTCATAGTCACTAATTGTGATCTCATGAACATGAATTAACTGTTCCTCGATTTACTTATGAGTATTCTATACTCATAAACGATAATCACACCAACCTCGTTCACACAAAATAAACACGTAAGCACAAAAATCAAGTAGTCACACATAAAATAACCTAAAAGTAAGACCAAGTGACGAACCTCAAAACCACGGTTGTCACACATATATAATGTGAATCTAAATGGGATTAGAATGAATAATAATATGTCTTGTTTTTATGCTAAAGCCTCAGTAGATGAGAGTAATTTGTGGCACAGGAGACTAGGGCACATAAACTTTAAAAATATAAATAGGCTTGTGAGACTTGGCTTGGTTGATGGTTTGCCTGAGAAGGCCTTCCACAATGACAACTCTTGTGTTGCATGTCTTAAAGGCAAGCAGCACAAGGTCTCATTCAAGTCCAAACAGGTGCATACTAGTTCTAGACCTCTTCATATGCTACACATGGACCTCTTTGGTCCAACCAATATAGAAAGTTTGAATGGTAAGTCATATTGATTTGTCATCACACATGACGTTTCTAGGTTTACTTGGACATTCTTTCTAGCTATGAAGAGTGACACAGCTGATATTCTAATTGATTTTATCACTCAGATTGAGAAGAGGTCTGGCAATGAAGTTAAAATGATTAGGAGTGATAATGGTGGTGAATTTAGGAATAAGAAGCTAGATGATTTCTGTGCCAGGAAAGGAATTACTAGGCAATTTAGTATTGCCAGAACCCCACAGCAAAATGGGGTTGCTGAGAGGAAAAATAGAACCCTAATTGAAGCAGCCAGAACAATGTTGGCTGATGCTCATTTTCCTATAGCCTTTTGGGCTGAGGCTGTTAATACAGCTTGCTATGTTCAAAATAGAGCATTGGTTAACAAAATTCAGAACAAAACACCTTATGAGTTACTTTGGGGAAGAAAACCTAATATTGGTTTTCTCAGACCTTTTGGTTGTCATGTAGTGGTTTTAGATACTAGTGATGCATTAGGGAAATTTAGTGCAAAAGGTGATGAGGGCTACTTCATGGGGTATTCAGTGCAGAGCAAGGGATATAGGGTTTATCTTAAAGAAGAAAAACATATACTTGAAAGAGTACATGTTAGGTTTTTAGAAAATAAACCAAGTGATCCTGAAAGTGGTCCTAATTGGTTGTTTGACTTGGAACCTTTATCTAGAACTTTAAATTATATGCCTGTCACTAATCCAGATATTATGAAGGTAACTTCAAATGTTGTGGAGGAACAAGTTGTTGATGTTTCAGGTACTCAGGTTCATGAAAAGGTTGGATCACAAGCAGAAAAGACATCTCTTATCCAAGAATATGTTACAATTCCCATTTGGACAGATGCTTTTGCTGCTGCTGCTGCTGGTAAAGATAATGGTGGTTTCCAAGTCCCACCAGATACAAACATGCATGGTCCTTCAGGCGCTGACAAAGGCAAATCTAGAGCTGACCAGACCAATTCAGACGTTGATGGTTCAGACGTTGACAACAACAGCTCAAGCGTTGTTAGCCCAAGAGCTGACAAACAAGGTTCAGGCGTTGACAACACTTCTGCACATCTTTTCTCTTCCATTTTTGAACAAGGTGAACCTTCTAATATATATGAAGAGGTTCATCCTCATGTTGATGTAAGAGAGTCTGATGAAGAAGATATTGGCAACATGGAGAATGAGGTTGAGGACACCAGACTTTTTGAAGGAGGAGTTCTAACTTCCACAATGAAGAATCACCCCACTTCTCAAATCATTGGTGATATTATGACTCCAGTTCAGACCAGAAGATCTCATCAAGGTCTTGGTGGGTTTATTGCCAATATACACAAGAAGGTTGATACCCCTCTTGTGCAAGCATGTTTGTTTGCCTGTTTTCTGTCACAACAGGAACCCAAGAAAATATTTGATGCTCTCAAAGAACCAAGTTGGGTGGAAGCAATGCAGGATGAGCTTCACCAATTTGCAATTCAGGATGTTTGGGAGCTGGTTGATTGTCCCAGATATGTCAGACCTATAGGGACAAGATGGGTTCTAAGGAACAAGAGAGATGAAAGAGGCATTGTGGTCAGAAACAAGGCAAGGTTAGTGGCTCAGGGATATACACAAGATGAGGGGATAGACTATGAGGAGGTCTTTGCATTAGTTGTAAGGATTGAAGCTATAAGGATCTTTTTAGCCTATGCATCCTGCATGGGCTTCACTGTCTATCAGATGGATGTCAAGAGTGCCTTCCTCTATGGAACTATTGTTGAGGAAGTATATGTGATGCAGCCTCCTGGTTTTGAGGATCCAGAAAATCCAGATAAAGTGTATAGAGTCAAAAAGGCTATGTATGGCCTTCATCAAGCCCCTAGAGCATGGTATGGTACTTTGTCTACCTATTTGGTGGACAATGGATTCAAGAGGGGCACCATAGATCAGACACTGTTTACAAAGAAGAAAGGCAAGGATGTGTTGCTTGTCCAGGTCTATGTTGATGATATCATTTTTGGGTCTACTGATTCAAAGATGAGTGAGGATTTCTCCAAGCTTATGACAGAAAAATTCAAGATGAGTGCTATGGGGGAGATGAACTTCTTTCTTGGTTTACAAGTTCAGCAGAAAGAAGATGTTATCTTCATCTCCCAGGATAAATATGTGGCTGAGATCTTGAAGAAGTTTGGCTTTTCTCCACATGAAAAGAGGGCTACTACTCCTATGGATAGAGAACACCCTTGGGGAAAGATTGGAGATGGGAAAGATGTTGATGTCAGGCACTATAGATCCATGATTGGATCCTTGATGTATCTTATTACCTCCAGAGCTGACATCATGTTTGATGTGTGTGCTTGTGCACGCCATCAAGTGACTCCCAAAGAATGTCACCTTTATGCTGTGAAGAGGATCTTTAGGTACCTAAGATGCTATCCTGGTCTTGGTTTGTGGTACCTAAAGGATTCACCATTGGAGCTGATTGCATATTCAGATAGTGATTATGGAGGTGATAAATTTGATAGAAAATCCACAACTGGTGGATGTCGGTTTCTTGGGAGCAGGTTGATATCTTGGCAATGCAAGAAACAAACAGTGGTGGCTAATTATACAACTGAAGCTGAGTATGTGGTTGCAGCTGCTTGTTTTGGACAAGTTTTGTGGATTCAGAACCAGCTGTTGGACTATGGGTATAATTTTATGCATACCAAGATATTTGTTGACAATAACAGCACTTTATGCATCATTAAAAATCCTGTTCATCATTCTAAAACTAAACACATAGAAATTAGACACCATTTTATAAGAGATTGCTTTAAAAAAGGTTTAATACAACCAGATAGGGTTGACACTGAGGAAAATGTGTCAGATTTACTAACTAAACCTTTTGATGCTGGGAGGTTTCAATACTTGGTAACAAGTATTGGAATGGTGAATCTCACATAATATGTGTTTTAGAGTCTTTTTGTAAAAGTATGTACAGGATGATGCATTGTTATTGGTCTTATTGATGATTTAGATTTTCCACTATATTTTTCTAACACTGACAAAGGTTGCTTGAACGCTGATAAGTGTTTTTGCAACGTTGTCAGCAATATAATTGTCTAACGCTGACAAAGCTTCCCTCAACGTTGTCATGTGTTATCGGGGCATTGTCAGCAACAATGTTAGTTTTGTGGTTTTCAATCTAAATGTGCAGATGGTGTTAGCAGTATACCATTGGATACAGAGTTGCTTATGGATCAATGGAGAAGCATTTGGACAAGTTTTTATTTATGGATGATGGTTGGAATTTTTAATTCCTATCTTGACATAAATTTGTATGTTCATGCATATTTTTGGCAACTTATGTATCATAGTTTCAGGGGAGGTTTTAGGAACCTTTAGGATGTTTGGGTATCCATATGATACTCTTATCACAATTCTAGATTGTGTCCACAGGTGAGTATGAGTTAGTTTTACTAAATCATGAGGCACTGTAGCATGCAAAGTTGATATACTATGCATGCTGCCAAGACATTTTTGGCCTAGAATTGGTTGTGGTCTGTTGGGAGACTTGGGAATAATTTTTTTATGGGATTTACCTGGGAGTAACAAGGACTTTTATAAGGTAGCTTGGTTGTTAAGAGTTTTGGTTAGCAAGGGACACTAGAGGACTGTTATGTCTATCTTGCTTAAGCAAGTGTGCATAACTGGACAGTGCTTGACGCCCTATAATAATTATCAGATTTTTGGTTATTTTCTCTAGGATAAATTACTTTGTTAAGGTCATTTTTCATTTTTAAACATTTTTATTTTTGGAGGCTGACAAGAATTTTTCCAAGCGTTGTTGTGACCAATTTAGACGCTGACATGGCTATAGGCAAACGTTGACAAGATTATAGCCGTTGGGTGTTGATAGGTTATTTTTGACCGTTGACACTCAATGGGACCTACCCAGTTGTTACTTTCTCACATATTTTTAGGCTGTAATTTTGGGAGTTGTTACTTTTCATTTAATGCATGAGATAAACTTATAATTTTTCAATATTTTCATGATTACATTTTGAAAATACTTGCCTATTTTTGGGCCAATCACATGCATTTTCTTCTCCTATAAATTTGGCTCCTATTTTTAAACAGGGTATCTATACTTCTTGTCTAACACAATTTTCTCTTATCAACTTCATCTTCATCAATCAATTTTAATAGCTTTCAACAATGGCACCAAAGTTTAAACCATCAGAATTGGAATTGGGGTTCAGAACTCAACACAACATGATCGCGTATCTTGACGCTGATGATACTCTGTTTCCCCAATACACACAAATGGTGGCGTATTTGAACGCATCCCCCTTAAGGTATGCTCTTTCTCATGCACCACTCATTCCAGTCACACATATTAAACAGTTTTTGAACACTGTAAGTTCCTCAACAGTTAATAGAGTGACTACATTGACTTCTATTGTTCATGGGAGACCTTGGGTGGTTACTGAGGCTTTGGTACGCCAATCCTTGCATCTTGATGATGCTGATGGTACAGCCACCCTTCCCATTAATGAAATAGAACAAGGTCTAAGGGCTTTGGGATATCCTTTTCCTGATGAAGGTACTCTAAACAAGTATCATAAACAGGAATTTCCCCCAGCCTGGAAGTACCTCATACATGTCATCCTTCAATGTTTGAGTCCCAAATGCACTGCACACAATGAGATCAATAGATCTATTGCCAGTGCTATTGTGTGTATTGCAACTGGGCAAAAATTTAATTATTCTAAAATGATTTTTTAGGGCATGTGTAAAAATAAGGGGAACACAATGACTTTAGCTTATCCCCGATTTTTGCAAATGGTTTTTGATGTTCAAGGATACTGCACAAGGGATCATAATGATTTTTATGAGATCCCTGTGCAAAAGAAAGCTATTTTTATGAAGATGAATTCACCACCCCATCGTGACCTACCCTTAACCCAAGCAATGCTTGCTGTTATTGCAGCAGCTCAACCCCAACCAGACCCCCAACCACAAATTAACCCAATACCTGAACCATTACCTTCACCTGAACATATGCAAATTGACCAAGATCCCTTCAACGCTGACACATTAAATGTTGGCGTTGATGTGCCTATTTCCAATGTTGACACACAACCTTTACAAACCCAAACACCCCTTAACCAACCCACATCCACCCATTCTTCCACACCATCTTCCACACCCCCTGAATATAGGTTGATGAAACGCCAAAAGACTACTGGAGTGTTCTCCTCTGGTGGTCCTAGCCATGTAGCAGAGAGAACCACCACCACAAGTGTGGCTGGTGCTATGGATGAGGCTGGGGCTATTGGTTCTGGCTTAGAAGCTGGCCAAGGCAGTCCCACCATCATTAAGTCCTCATCCATGCCCAATGAATCTGACTTGGGAGGTCAAATCCCCATTTTAGAAGAGGGCAGATTGGAACCAATGACTCTTATGGAATTGACGGCAGTCTGCATGAGCTTGCAAAAGCAAAATGCACACTTAGTACAAGTTGTCAGCTCACAAGGCCTTGAACTCAAGCAATTGAAGGAGAGGATTGTTGTTTTGGAGAGTGCCAGTGCAAGGAGGGGTATGGAGGAATCTTCCAAATGGGAGGAAGATCCAATAAATCTGAGTGATAAGGGCAGCCATGATGGTCAATCTTTGGATGTTGCTGAGGCCCTTACAACATTGAAGAAACAAACAGGTTTTGATACGTCCTTAGTTTCTCCTACCAACTTGAATTTATCATTTATAGCCATGATGGAGGAGATTGCCAAAGGCGCTGAGACAGGAAATTTGGGTGTTGACAAGGAGAATTTGGACGCTGATAGAAGAATTTTGGGCGCTGACACAGCTAAATTGGGCGTTGACAGACCTGCACATGAGGGTGATGTATCCCAGTCATCATCCATCATCAAGGAGGTTTCTACACAGGTATCACCATCTACCTTACCAACAATTGCTTCATCCGATAAGGGTAAGGGTATTATGGTAGAAGAGATTGTTCCAAAGGATGCAGCTCAAGTTGAGTTTGATAGAAGATTGGCTGCACAAATCATGGAACAAGATATAAAGAAGGTGAAAGAGTCACCATTTGTTGTTACTTCAGAGGAAGGAAGTGATGGAGCTAGCTCAGACTCAAGTGTTATGATTATAGAACCAGAAAGACTTGAGTATGGAGATGAGTTGGCTGAGGAGAAATTGAGAGAATTGAAATTGCAGGTTGACTTTGATATGCCAGAGGTGGTTCAAATGTATAATGCTTGGGAAGAAAGATGTATGGAGAATCCACACTTGACCACTTCAGATCAAATATGGGGTTTGGAGATTCTCCTCAGAGTTCAGAAGGATTGCCAGGTAATTTTGAAACACAAGGCAAGCAATATTCTCTCAGGGTTGAAAAGGGATAAAAGGGAGCTATACTGCATGTTGCTCAGATGTCATGGAGTAGGATGGACTTACCAGAAATTGAGGGCATTGACATTTGATGAGTTGGAATGCAAGGCTTATCCCATTTGGGTGAGAGTGCAGGAAGCAAACACTCTTAGACTTCTTTCTGATGAAAGAAGGAAGAACTTGTAGAAGAAATGGAGCTCAAGAAAGCTATGTTTGTTCCCAGACCAGTGAAAAAGGGAATTTCTCTTGAGTTTCCCAAAGATATGGATCCACTATATCCAAGTGAAGCTGTCATAAGAAAGAGCCTCAAGCTCTCACCATTAGAAGCTTCAGATATGGTGCAAGTGTTACCATTAGATTCCAGAAACCCAATTGTGAGCTATGAAGAAGATGAATGTGGGTTTTGGAAAATTGGCAGGTATGGCAAAGAGGTACACACTTTTACCACTCTCATATCTTTGTTTGCAAGTTGTGATAGAGAAGACTTGGTAGACCTATGGAGGTTGCTGGAGACCAAGTATGAGGCTGAAGCACCAACTTCAGCTAATGGAATAAAATTGTGGTCCACAATCAAAAGAATGTGTGGAACAAAAGATGAGGATCCTGCTATTTGGAAGGATCTTGAAGATGATCTCAGTGGTCTTCAATGGAGATTATATTCAGCTGCTGGTGTTTACCATTTGAGTTCTACAAAGTTTGCTAAGTATCTACTTGTGGATGGTTAGTATTTCATATCCAACGCTATTTTGGAGAAGATGAAGGACACTCAGCTGGAGATTGATTATTCAAGTGACGTGGAAAAAGACTTGATCAGATTTATTCATTACCAATATGAGAAGGTTTGTAAGATTCCTCCTAGTCCTTAATGCTTATTCAGAAACTTGATCATAAGAGTGGATATCAAGTTTAGGGGAGGATTGTTGGGAATAAATTAAGGCCAGATCACTTGAGCGCTGACAAGAGTAAAACAAGCGTTGACAAGAGCAAAACAAGCGCTGACAGCTCAAGTGTTGACAATACAAAGTCAAGCGTTGATACATTGAAGACAAGAATTGATGGGAAGATATACTCTACGCGTTTATTGTATTCTAGATTACTTCTAGTAAAGATAGGAACAACAATGTATTTTCTATATTTATCTTTACCTAGAATAGCTGATACGTATATTATTGTACAAGGCTTCTTATGTCTATAAAAGAAGACCTTTAGGTTAATGTTTCATATAAGTTTTCATTCGTAAACTACTTTCATTGTAAGCAAGTTTGATATCATTAATCAAAGTGAAAGTTTGTTTATATCATTGTGTGTTCTTGTTTAAGTGTTAATTTCGCATAACACTTAGATTATCATAAGCATATACAAAGATTTCTCTAAGTGTATTACTTGATCTAATCTCGTATACATAAAGCTAAATCGATCTAAGTTTGGGATCAACACTTTTAGTGACATAACCTAACTTTAATAATCCATTTCATTTCATCTATCGGGTCATTTAATCATTCATCGGGTCATACAATCATTCGTGTCCAAATCAATAAACAGACAATCGGGACAAATGATATCCTATTTTATCAAAACTAACATGTTATCTCCCTCGCGGGTTTATAAAATATTTCATAAAAACATTTAAAAGAGTGCGAGGCTATGAACTCACGTTGATGTGGGAAAGCGGGTTATCGGCAATTCGGATGTACGGTACGTGCTTCAATCATGGAAACCTAGACAAATAATACTCGTCTTAGACTCTTGTCCAATGACTTTATAAAAATCATAACTATGCATATATATGATGATTTTATAAATATGATGATGATCAAGTGGGATTGTACATCTTTATTCCACATTATAATGTTATGTGTTGGAAATTTTCAAGACTAGTTACACTAGTTCAACTTGTTTACATTTTGAGGCCCAATTGGCCCATTACAAGCCCAATATATTATATTAGACCAATTATACTTTTATTATCAGTATTACACTTTACATGTTGGGCCCAAATAGGTTAAGCCCAATAAGTAAGTTTATAAGTGTTTAGCCCATTTAGTTGTATTATTAGTCCAATAACGCTAACTTAGCCCGTTAATGTCCGTATGTTATATAGTTCGGGTTTTATCGGTTTTTACTTGTATTAGGTACTTATATATCATTATATGACTTTTAAAAAGTTTACATTAGACGGGTCCGATCGTCTAAGTTTTAATTGACGAAAAACGTTAATTTTACGGTACTAGCCGAAAAGACGTAAAAATCATGTTTATAGTTTTTATAACTTATAAAACTTACCAAACTACCATTTTTATATAATGTCCATTTATTTATCCTTATACATATTTATATAAATGAAATATATAAGTTAGTGGGTTTTAATTCACATTTTATACTATATTTATTTGAGTGCTTATGTAATAATATTAAACTTTAATTTCACAAAATCAGTCCTAAATTTTAAGTTCACTAAAATGTCCATATCTAGAGTTATACATGGAAATAGAACCCCAACTTTTTATCACAGAAACTACATGATACGTGCTTCAGTTTATTCCTGTATAGCTACTAATGAATCAACCTATAAGTATTTTATAAAATTCGTCCAAAACAGTGTAGTCAGATTTGCACTCTGAACTTGTTTTGATCATATCTCACTCATTATAGTGATTCCATAGTTTGGCCAGCTTTCACATGTGTACGAGACTCATAGCTTACTGTATATTATTTTATCCAAGCCATTTTATCAGTTTATCATAAGATTCATTACTGTTTTATACAGCCTCCTAATTTAGCCATGATTTTAACATCCTTTTATGTAGCTTTTAATCTTTTTAATCAATTCTATCAACACCAAATCCCCACATAATACTTTTAATCATCATTGATCATCATATACATATACATAAGTAAAAGAAAATACAAGATTACATAATCAAAATAACAAAAGGATAGGAAGAACAATCTCTATACCACCATTAGTGATGAAAAGATGAGGTTTTTGATGAACAAGACTTGGTTCTTGTTATCAAATCTTCAACTTGGCAAATGAAATTCTTGAGATCTTCATATGCATGAATACCTTCTTGAAAATCAGCCCCTAAACTCCATGGAAACTCCTTTTCACATGTTATAACCACCTCCAATCTTCATCTTTTCAATAGGTTTTCATCATATGTAAATTATACATATGATTTATGGTTTATTTTTTTGATCAATGTTGGTGTTGTGGATGAATGTGGACGTTCATAGAGAGAGAGGGGGAGGAGAGATTGATAAAGTTTAGCTAGTTTGCATGTATGAGAAAGTGGTTATGAGTTTAGTGGTTTTGGTTAGATAGTTTTGTAGAAATAGGAGGACAAGTGTCCTTGTGGTTTATGTAAACTTGCCACCCATAGTGGGGGTGAGGCAAGTGTAAACTTGTCTCATCTCCACTAATTTACGGGTACTCCTCGATTCTAGTTTCCTCGATTTACGTGCCCTCGGGTAGTTTTGCGAAAAACGTTTTTATAAATTAGGAATCAACGGCACAAAACGAATCTAATAAAAATTTTCTCATCAAAAACGGAGTTCAAAAACGTAAATACGTAAACCTAAGGTTTCCGGTTTAATCTTAAAAGGATAAATTTATTTCCTGAAACGTCGGACTGTCACCAAAAACGGTGTATGTAAACGTAAGCACGTAACGTAGAAACCTCCGTTTTAGACGTAGTCGATGCTACTTCAAGACGTAAATCCAAGTTCTTCCCAGAAATGAGTGAGTTCATAATATAACATTAAAAATAATGTTTTTATAAATAATACTTGAGAATAAAATATCAACCATAAATTGGCGGATTGTCACAGCATTTACTCCTAAACAGGATCTTTGTCCTCAAAGATCGATTTATCTTACTACTCGCTTCTTATAGATTTAAAGCCATGTGGATATTTCCTCCACATTCGGTCTTTTCTCACAAGTGTAATTCATTACAATACGCGAGTTTCATCAATCATAACTACGAGAATAAGATCAGGCTTATTGTTGACTTACTTTCTCTATCCATGATGTTCACGGGTTTTTGATGAATGCAACTTTTCGCCGATCTAAACTTTATCAAGAAGTAATCAGATTTTCACTTGATAGACACTTTATCAAGTTCGATATACGAAACATAATTCACGCAGCTCTTGAAGTCCTAGGGTAGATCCAGCTTATATGCCTTTCAAACCAATCTTTTACATCATCTCAATGGTCCCATACAACGGGGACTTATATCCCATGATTTTTCAGATCATCAATTCATTTTTCCATGGTTAAAATTTTTGGCATAACTTCGCTACCCATCTGGCACTTCAAGATCTACATTCCATATTCACATAACCTCCTGCCCACTACCGGCAGTCAATAATCAGATCCTAATTTCAACAATCATTTCAGGTCTCGCGGGTCGAGTATTTTGTAAGGTTAGGTTCGCCATCATAGGAAACCTTAAACCTAAAAGACATGTCCAACTCACAATGGGTGTATGTCTGGTGTCTTCATCCCAACTCCTGCTTACAGATGCTCTAATATATATCCTCACAAGATTCAATCTCGATCCTAATACGATAGTTTTCAATGATAATATCTCCAAATAAAAACGATTATACGGTTTATTACCAAAGGTCAATCATTCAAACATAGAACAACACTTTAGTATTTTGTATCGTTACTTTACTTCGTCCCTTCGATTGGGGTGGTAAATAATACTCTCATCAAGATTCGTTCCCGATGACTTCTGAGGAAATCTCTATTAATTCTACGCAAAGCGAGGTTCTTGATAGAGATGATCGATACAGGCACACCATGCTTACACAACTCCTTTAAATACAAAGGAGTCAATTTATTCATCGAGAATCTATCATTAATGGAAATGATATTAGCAGATTTGGTCAGTCTATCGACGATGACCAAAATTGAATCAAATTCAGATGATGACCTTTGCAATAGTTAGACGTTTACTAATGTATGAGGAAATGTCTGCCTTCATAATTTGCCATTAGTACAACTTCTTCAGATAAAGATACATTTAGTCAGAAATGACATGAATGGAATACTTAATCTTATGAGATTCTAAAAAGACTAAACCTCAAAATCTCCATATTTAGGCAACCACAAGCGGCCTTTTATACATTTTACGCCATCGGCTTCTCAATTCTAATGGTTCACATTAGCCGCGAACCCCTTTTTATTATCTATATTATCCTTTCTATATGATGTGTTAGTATCTATATTCACCTTTCCTGGTGAAATAATTATCATAACCAAAATTCACTCAGAATTTCTTTCTTCATATTTTCGGGTTTTTGTTTCGTCTCCACTATTATTTTTATCAGTTTTACTTAATCCGACGTCTAAAGCGTTGATAATTATAACAGGTAATTAAATAATAAATATTCAATTTTTGTGAAACGTAAACGTAAAAATTTTAAATTTCTTAGTTCGACCAATTATAATAAAATGTTCAAAACAAATTTGAACTTAATTAATACGATTTTCGGTTGATTTATTGAAAATAATTAATTAGATTTGTAAATGTTCGAAAAATCTTTGGTTGTACTTTGGTCAAAATTTTCTTAGTTGAAAAGCAAAAATTGTTGTTTCAAATTTCAAGTTATGGTTTAAATGGTTTCCTCAATCCCTCTTAGGTTGGCTTGAGGTATACACAAACATTTACCCCTAAACAGGAGTTTAGTTAAATGATTTGGGTATAAGAGAATGATCCCTTAAAAATCCTTTGATAAATATTTGTCAAAACATATTTGCACTTTCTTTTTGGTAAAACCCAAAGTCTTAAAAGGGCTCTTAATTTTTGAAGAGTCAATATAGATTCCATTATCTTTTAATCATACAGTCAAATAATTTAAAGGATTAAGCCTTAAATCACATGTTAATTATTCAAGGTACAAGTTTTTATTGTTCGGCCAATTCAGGGCAATTTATAAATAATTATTAACTCATTCTTATTCTTATAAACAAACTAATGGTCCTTAATGATCATGAGCATGAATTTATCAAATTACAGCCTACACACGAGATTCACCAAATTTATGGATGCTACCTGTGTATTAGTCAATCTAAACGACATAACATGTAACTCATAATGTTCATTACAAGTTCTGGATGTAGTGGGGGGAATAGATAATCTTTTTCGCGGACGCGAAATTGATGATAACCATCCCGTGGATCAAATCTTTAGAACATACTCTAGAACCTTGCAAATGATCGAACAATCTATCATCTTGGGTAGTGGATATAGATTTTAATCGTCAATTTACTTAGTTCACGATAATTAATAAATATGAGGAATGATAATACCATAGCTCTTCATAAGGACGAGCTTGGTAGAATAAAATCTTTCTCCGACAACTCTCTCAGTTGTACGGTAATTCCTTTAATTCAGATTGTGCTGACGTAGGGTGCACATGCCACAAGTGCAGCACCGGGAATATAATCAATACCAAATTCAACTTGCCTTAATGGCGAAAGTCTAGGTAATTCACCAGCAAATACCTCCTAAAGTTTCAAATAACATGAACATCTTTTTATACATTTACTTTAAGTTCTTTTTTTTATTATTACAAGATCTATGACTAATTCACAACAATTCACGGTATAATTTCAAGTCTAAATGCAGGATATGGTCATCCATCAAGAATTATTTAGATCACTTTTGATAATCAACATCTTATTATTTAGGGGAACTCTATTCGAGTTCCCATTGATTAAGACAATGTCGTCCTGTCATAATCAATCAATCCATTCTACTGGCACTATCAACTTTCCAGTTTCATTACCGTTGATAAGATGTGAACTTCTCAAAAGACTAATAATAATTCATAATCCTTCACAAATTCAAGGATATATGGGGGCATAACTAACCATAAAAGAGTAAGGTCAACGCATAATCTACGCGAGAGAATTTCAAATCAGAGACAAACGAAAAAAATTTAATGAATCTAAATATATCCCATGTTTTTCATAATTTGAGTACGCATTCGAAAGCTCCTCGGATCGTTACCCAGGTCATTCAAATGGAATCAAATCAAAAGAAATGATAGGAACGTCGATACATCCAGTCGGGTATCAACTCTCGGTAATCAGATACTTTTCCAATGAATCACACCACTAGAGAATTGGACAAGGAAGAATTGTCAATTGTCAAATAAGACAATTTCAACAGATGAGTAAATTCGATTCAGAAGAATAAATGGTACGGGGAAATATGTAGGTGTCTTTAACAATATGTCCCTATTTTTGCACTTCTTGGAGATCTCACAAAATTTTAATCCTTCACAATCTTCAAAGAAAATTTAGTGTTTATTAATAATTTCATGGTGACTACTAATCAGCCTTGCATGGTCCATTCCATATTGTATGTAGGCGCGCAACTATATACAATTTTAAGATTAACGATGCAATACTCAGTTCGTCAAAATTTTATCATCATGTTTAAAATAAAAACATTTTCATGCTTAATCCTTAAATAAGAATCAAAAATAAATTTACAAAGATTTTCTTTGTTATGAAAACAATTAAGTTTTCCAAGGTGTTATATAAACAAATTCATTACGATAACGATTATTTATAAATCTCACTATAAATAATCCATATGGTGATGAAAATTCAATTTTTCTCAAGGAATACTGTTTTATCTTATCAAAACAATGAGTGATCTACAAAAGAGTGATGAAGAGTTGTTCACCAATAACTAACTACAATATGCTAGGAAATGAGCTTTAGCCAAATAATCATGAGGTTCATGACCTTGATGGCGCTCAAAAAGGATAATTCACAACGTAACTCAATTCGAGATGAGTACTTGTTCAATGGTTGCATCACTAATGCGAGCATTAGAGACAAGCAAGATAAAATATATAACATCGATACATGTAGAATTTAGCAATCAAAGGTAGTCTTTTCATTAATCATAAACAAGTCAAAATTGTACCGTAACACATTATGTGTCAATATGTCATACAATTCCAAGAACTCATCCTACCAACTGATATCTCAGTTAAGTTAGGGATTTTAAAAGATACCACAATAAATACTAATCTACAATAGTCATTAGGTGTTCCACATGTCACGAAAGATCCATCGGTCCCAATTTAGAAGAAGATTTCTTCAATTTATTTATTGGACACTGGGCATCCTCATCATTGGACAATGGCCTAGGATCAACACTTAACACGAATTAACAATCAATTAAAACCTTATAATTCAACCACAGGACTTAACGACTTCCTCTTAACAATTTCATATTCCATACGAGTTAAATTTTACTTCATTCAAGTTTCAATCAACTTATACTCAATTCGATATCCTAACTCATTTTCCAATACTTTAAACCTTATTCTTAGACCTTAATAGGGCAATAAAGACTCGATATAAGCAACACTTAATTTCCAATCCTATAGCTCCTTCATCAATAGTTATCAAATGAGTCACTAGCATGAGATGACTCACACATTCAATATTTCTCAGAAAGGTACTAGTGGCATGAGGCTTTTGGGTAATGGTTCCATTGACAGCCTCAAGTGCAACATTCACCCTTTTGATTTCAAATTTAAGAATTGGGTGACAACTAATCAGATGACACCTTTCCAGGTGGTAATGTTTTGTCAAACTCCACTCTATAAGGAAAGATCGTCATGACATCGATATCAGATTTAATCTCGCCAATTCTTCTTCAATATCACAATCAACTAATATCTATATTTCTATGAATATCAACCATTTTGTTGGGATCATAAATATCCACAACTTGGTTTAGATCTGGAATAGCTAGAATTCCTACGGAAATAGCTTCGATTAATTACTAGGGAAGTTAGTGTTTCTTGTGACAATCTACGTCGTATAAATACCTCGTATAAATATAGAATAATCATCAAACAATCATATAATCAAATTACATTATGTGTATTTATATAATCCAAGTTATATATATATATTAAAATAACACTTCTCAGTCTGGCCTTGTCGGTAACTCGGGAATTCTTGGGCACCGTTATAGTCAAAATATTTTTAGACATTTTGAGAAAAATGTTTATAGTTAAAAGATTTTGAAATGTTTTATTCAAAACCTTGGTTTTAAAAATCTTTCGTTCTCTATAACGAGAGCTCTGGTACCAAACTGTAACACCCCCAAATTTATACAACTCAATACAGCGGAAGACTCAGTGGTGTTACGGGATAACACATTACTCACATCATATACAACGCTTAAAAATCGCGTCGTATAATAATAAAGCATTTCCATTCATAAATATCAAATTTTACATAGGTCCCAAGTCATTTTATTTCATACAGGTTTTACAAAGCATTTGAATGGAAATTGTTATGTAAGTGCGGGCCATGAATTCTTGTTGTCTTCCCGAGAATTACCTTCAAGTACCTGAGATAAAACATGTTAAAAGAAAAGGTCAGCGATAACGCCGAGTGAATTCATAGAGTTTAATAAAACCATTAATATATCATCGGTATACAATTATTACCGAAAATCATTTTATACAATTCTTTGGTAATAGGCCATAAAATAGACAAAATCATTTTATACAAATCCTTATCATTGTCATAATGTAGGCTTTTGCCTTCAAAATCATTATACGAACCAAAGTCGTAAAAACATCATACAATACGTTTTATAACGTTGTATAAAGTTAAATAAAAACCGTTATATGAATATGGTTATGTAAAACCAAAACACAAACATAATATCAACAATAAGACCCCTATTGCTAGTCAGACAATATATCGTAATTCGGTGCGTATAGCAGTATTTCGTTATTTTTGGATTATTATAAGCCGCATGACATTGTTACCTTACTATACCTAACAACGGGTAGCTAGCCCGAAACTCAATTTGCCCATCTAAATTAGCGCGTCGTCACAATAATCACGCTTGTGTAAATCTTCTCATACATAAATTCGCTTACCAATCAATGTGGCACGACGGGGATCAACCGTCAAGGCGCGAACTAGGGTGATCGTCCCCAAGTAGTACTATTATATGCATAAGCGTCTACCAAATCCCGGTAGTTCACAATTCATGCTAATGGGACTTTTAGTGACATAACCTAACTTTAATAATTCATTTCATTTCATCTATCGGGTCATTTAATCATTCATCGGGTCATACAATCATTCAGGTCCAAATCAATAAACAGACAATCGGGACAAATGATGTCCTATTTTATCAAAACTAACATGTTATCTCCCTCGCGGGTTTATAAAATATTTCATAAAAACATTTAAAAGAGTGCGAGGCTATGAACTCACGTTGATGTGGGAAAGCGGGTTATCGGCAATTCGGATGTACGG
This sequence comes from Glebionis coronaria, assembly GCA_025667525.1. Classification (NCBI taxonomy): domain Eukaryota; kingdom Viridiplantae; phylum Streptophyta; class Magnoliopsida; order Asterales; family Asteraceae; genus Glebionis; species Glebionis coronaria. The sequence continues at coordinate 397,130,011 of CM046874.1, read as the reverse complement.
TACGTGCTTCAATCACGGAAACCTAGACAAATAATACTCGTCTTAGACTCTTGTCCAATGACTTTATAAAAATCATAACTATGTATATATATATGATGATTTTATAAATATGATGATGATCAAGTGGGATTGTACATCTTTATTCCACATTATAATGTTATGTGTTGGAAATTTTCAAGACTAGTTACACTAGTTCAACTTGTTTACATTTTGAGGCCCAATGGGCCCATTACAATCCCAATATATTATATTAGCCCAATTATACTTTTATTATCAGTATTACACTTTACATGTTGGGCCCAAATGGGTTAAGCCCAATAAGTAAGTTTATAAGTGTTTAGCCCATTTAGTTGTATTATTAGTCCAATAACGCTAACTTAGCCCGTTAATGTCCGTATGTTATATAGTTCGGGTTTTATCGGTTTTTACTTGTATTAGATACTTATATATCAGTATATGACTTTTAAAAAGTTTACATTAGACGGGTCCGATCGTCTAAGTTTTAATTGACGAAAAACGTTAATTTTACGGTACTAGCCGAAAAGACGTAAAAATCATGTTTATAGTTTTTATAACTTATAAAACTTACCAAACTACCATTTTTATATAATGTCCATTTATTTATCCTTATACATATTTATATAAATGAAATATATAAGTTAGTGGGTTTTAATTCACATTTTATACTATATTTATTTGAGTGCTTATATAATAATATTAAACTTTAATTTCACAAAATCAGTCCTAAATTTTAAGTTCACTAAAATGTCCATATCTAGAGTTCTACATGAGGATAGAACACCAAATTTTTATCACAGAAACTACATGATATGTGCTTCATTATATTCCTTTATAGCTACTGATGAATCAACCTATAAGTATTTTATAAAATTCGTCCAAAACCGTGTAGTCAGATTTGCACTCTAAACTTGTTTTGATCATATCTCACTCATTATAGTGATTTCATTGTATGGCCAACTTTCACATGTGTAAAAGACTCATAGCTTACTGTATATTATTTTATCCAAGCCATTTTATCAGTTTATCATAAGATTCTTTACTGTTTTATACAGCCTCCTAATTTAGCCATGATTTTAACATCCTTTTATGTAGCTTTTAATCTTTTTAATCAATTCTATCAACACCAAATCCCCACATAATACTTTTAATCATCATTGATCATCATATACATATACATAAGTAAAAGAAAATACAAGATTACATAATCAAAATAACAAAAGGATAGGAAGAACAATCTCTATACCACCATTAGTGATGAAAAGATGAGGTTTTTGATGAACAAGACTTGGTTCTTGTTATCAAATCTTCAACATGGCAAATGAACTTCTTGAGATCTTCATATGCATGAATACCTTCTTGAAAATCAGCCCCTAAACTCCATGGAAACTCCTTTTCACATGTTATAACCACCTCCAATCTTCAACTTTTCAATGGGTTTTCATCATATGTAAATTATACATATGATTTATGGTTTTTTTTTATCAATGGTGGTGTTGTGGATGAATGTGGACGTTCATAGAGAGAGAGAGAGGGGAGGAGAGATTGATAAAGTTTATCTAGTTTGCATGTATGAGAAAGTGGTTAGGAGTTTAGTGGTTTTGGTTAGATAGTTTTGTAGAAATAGGAGGACAATTGTCCTTGTGGTTTATGTAAACTTGCCACCCATAGTGGGGGTGAGGCAAGTGTAAACTTGTCTCATCTCCACTAATTTACGGGTACTCCTCGATTCTAGTTTCCTCGATTTACGTGCCCTCGGGTAGTTTTGCGAAAAACGTTTTTATAAATTATGAATCAACGGCACAAAACGATTCTAATAAAAATTGTCTCATCAAAAACGGAGTTCAAAAACGTAAACACGTAAACCTAAGGTTTCCGGTTTAATCGTAAAAGACGCTAAATTATTCACGTAAGCTCTAATTTCTTCTCGTAAATTTCTAAGTTTATGAACCAACACAAATTCAAAATTTCAAAATAATATTCAAGGATAAATTTATTTCCTGAAATGTCGGACTGTCACCAAAAACGGTGTATGTAAACGTAAGCACGTAACGTAGAGTCCTCCGGTTTAGACGTAGTCGATGTTACTTCAAGACATAAATCCAAATTTCTTCCCAAAAATAAGTGAGTTCATATTATAACATTAAAATAATGTTTTCGAATAAATATTGAGAATAAAATATAAACCATAAATTGATGGATTGTCACATTAGCAACATACTCTCTCCCTCATTTTTGGTTCTAGCCGTGTGATACAAAGTCAAAGGGGGACAATGATTTGACAAGCATAGTATAATGTATGGTGACATAGTGTGTTGTAAGTATAGCATAGTATGGTATGTGTAAGAAAGCATGGTTAAGTATAAGGAAAGTAAGATGTGTAAGAAAAGTTGTAAGGTATTGTTAGCCCTATATTTTATATAGTCGAACAAGAATGTAATAGGTCATCTTAGTCGTTAATGGTCTTGTATTGTAATAGGTTAGTCGGGAAAACCGGGCTTGGTATTTAAGCTAATATTGTATAAGTTAGGGGCGTAAGCCCAAGCAAAGCCAAGCCCAGCCCATGAACAAGCCCACTAAGGCCTTATGGCCGTGGCATATAAATACCCTCTTCCATGTGTGGAAGAGGGTGTTGGTTAGCATTTGTTTCTCTCTCTAAAAGTGTTTAATCATCCAATAATCTCTCTAATTTCTCTTTCTACTTTTCTACTCTTTATCTCTCTAAATATCATCTTATATTGTGTTATGGATTAAAGTGGGATTAACATTTGGTATCAAGATCCTATAGTGGATAGGTGACTGAAGATTCGTGGTTCTTGTTCTTATTGATTTGATAAGGTATTTGATCCATAATCCTTGATCCAAAATTTTTTTTTGTGTTTTTTTATGGTTTACTTTTATTACAAATCATCTACATAGTTGTGGTAGAGATTTGGTGTTGTTTATTTGGGTAAAAACACAAAAGTTTTGGGTTTTTGGATCAAATTTTGGCTTAAAGTTACGTTTTTTACAAGTTTGTTCCGAGAAAAGAGGGATATCGATCAACTGTTAACAATTTCGGAAAAGTGTTTTGTTTTTCTGAAAAAGTGAATTTTCTGAAAAACTGGTTATTCCGAAGAAGTTCAGTTCTCTGAAAACATCCAAATTCCGAAAAAGTAGTTATTCCGAAGAAGTTGTTTATTTTCTGAAAACCTCAATATTCAGAAGAAGTTAAAATTCCGAAAAAGAGCTTTTTCCGAAGATTATTCCGAAGAAAGGATTTTTCCAAAGATTTTTTGAAGAAGTGTGTTTTCCGAAGATTATTCTGAAGAAAGGATTTTTTCCGAAGATTTTTCCGAAGAAAGTATTTTTCCGAAGATTATTCCGAAGAAAGGATTATTCCGAAGATTATTCCGAAAAAGTCAAGTACTCCGAAAATATCCATTTTTCTGAAAAAGTCAATTTTTCCGAAAATCTTCAATTCTCTGGAAAAGTCATTTATTCCGAAGAACCTCATTATTCTGAAAATGTCATTATTCTGTGTGTTTTTTTGGCCTTGGAATTTTTGGTTTCTAGAGAGACAATTCTTAGGGGTTTTTAACATCTTTTCTCAAGAATATCAACCACACCTCATCACAACACATCCACTAAGATCCTAATCCATTCACAATCATCGACAATGTCCAACAACTATATCAGCAATGCGACTGCAAATCAAATTCGTTTGGAACAAGGTGGCAATGGAAATCCCCCTGTGCTTACTATCGGTTTCTATGTTCAATGGAGATCTCGCTTTCTCAGATTTCTTGATGGAAAAGAGAACCGAACGGCTCTTCGTCATTGCCTTGAGAACCCACCTCCAGTTTTCGAATTTAGACCCATTACCACACAAGTAGAGGATGGTACTTCATCAACTATACGAGCTATGGAAGATTTCGACACATGTTCTGCTGAGAAAAAGAAACTCCTCCAAGCTGAAGCTGATGCTGTGAACTACATATTCACTGGGATTGATAATGATATCTATTCCATGGTTGATGCATGTCCTAATGCTATGGAAATATGGAATGCAATTCATCGATTGAAGCAAGGTGAGCCAATCAATGTTCAAGATCTCGAGACTAATCTACTTTGGGAGTTTGGAAAATTCACATCTGAAGATGGTGATTCCATTGACTCATATTACTCGAGATTCTACAAAATGATGAATGAGCTTGTTAGAAATCAGTGCACCATCTCCAATCATCATGCCAATGTTTAGTTTCTACTTCAACTCAAACCGGAATGGCAAAGGTTTGTGACTTTGGTTAAACAAAGGGAAGATATCAAGACCATCTCCTATCACAAACTTTATGATATCCTGAAACAACATCAGAATGAAGTGAATGAACTAAGGGCTGAAAAGCCAGAACGGTCTGGTAACTCTATTGCTTTTGTGGCTACTACTTCAACAAAACCCGTACACCGTCAACAACCACCCACTCATTCATCAAAGTCATCAAGCTCATCCACCAAACCTCCAGCTACTGCTAAAAAGGCAAAAGCAATTGTCACCACTCCACCTCCAAAGTATGACACCGAGTCAGATGGAGACAATGATGATGAACAAACTTCAAGGGACAAGAAGATTTAAGAACTCATGTCTCTACTCACCACAACCTATAAGAAAATCTACAAACCTACCAACAACAACCTCAGATCATCATCCAATGCTCGATATAAGGAAGTTGATCATACACCTAATTATGATCGTGAGGCTAGGTATGATAATCAGAGGATGCCGAATCAAGTTGGGGCTAGAGATACTATAGGCACTCCGGTTGTGTAGAAGACTGGGATTCAATGCTTCAATTGCAAGGGATTTGGGCACATGGCTAGGGAATGCAAGAAGCCAAAACGGGTTAAGGATTCGGGATATCACAAGGAAAAGATGCTGCTGTGTAAGAAAGAAGAAGCAAGAATTCCACTCACAGCAGATGAAGTTGACTGGCGTGATGACACTGATGATGAAGCCGATGATCAAGAGCTAGAGGCACATTATGTGTACATGGCAAAGATTCAAGAAGTGCTTCCAGAGACTGCTGATACTTCTGGACCTATCTTTGATACTAAGCCAATTGAAAAGGTATCAACATATGATAACTATAATGTGTTTGCTAATGAACGACGGCATCCTGAGCAACCCGAAAGCATCAATGACATATATGTAATGGACACGGAGAATAGCGATATCTCTACGGATTCACAGCATATGTGTAATGATGACGGTAATGCTGCTCAGGATACTAACTCGGATGAGGACCGTGATTTGCTTGCGTCTATAATTGATTCTTTAAAACATGAAATTAAGGAAAACAAAGAGGCTAATAAACGTTTGAAGCAAGCAAACACATCCTTAGCCGAGGAGATAGACATGCTTAAAGAGTGTGATTATGTAAAAGAAGATGATCGACGAGTTGCAATAGCTAATGGTTTGGTATATGAACGTAAGGTGCTCAACGAACAATATTGTTCTGAAGTAACACACGAAATTAATATGTCAAAACAAAAGATATCGGAACTTGAAGAACAACTGCTGCTACATAAACTCCAAATTACTGAGTTAGAGTCGGTTAACAAAGAACAAACTGAGCTTTATAAAACTCGTGAAGAAAAGGATATTGAAAAAATTCTTGCTTTAGAAAAGAGAGTCGACACGTTAAATAACATTGTTTACAATACGGGTCAGTCTATTCAAACAATGAATATGCTCAATAGAAATATGAAAACGAGTTTTGCCAAGCCTGAGTATCTCAAGAAAGTTCAATGTACCAAGCCTGCTCTTTATGATATCGGTTGTTATGTTGATAATCTTGCTCTTATGCTTTCCCCTGACTGCGACGAAATCATTCGTCAACAAGAAGAAAGTCGATCGAACTTAAGTGACCTAATAAACCTTTCTGATTTTGATCATTATATTAAGTTTGTTCCTCAAAAAGAACTTTCCTAAGAACAAAAGATGTATAATAGAGTTCCACCACCAAGTGATGAACCCCAAAAGAAAGTTTCTTTAAAAAGGAGTTTCAAAAAGCAATCAATTCTGTTAGAAAAACAAATTTCGGACGAAAAACGAAAATGGGATGAGAAAAGTAAAAGTGTTCAGCAATTTGAGTTTATAAAACAAAGGGTTTTAAATTTGTACAAAGGTGTCGCCGATTATGAAAAAGTTTCTAGAGATACCATTTGGAATCTTAAACCTAACCCACAAGTAGAAGTCGTCATTCAACAATGCATTGTTCCAACGATTGATGATCTTTCAAAAAATGTGGAAATGTTTTATAAAGCTCTCACTGAGGAAATGTTAACTGATTTAAGCTATGTCAAATCTCTTGAAGATGAAGTTGATTTTCTTCAAATTAAATTAAAGACACAAGAACACCAACTTTCTAACGAAATTGATCGACTTTCTAAGGAATACTTTTATGCTGACCATATGAATGCTATACTTGGTGTGTATAACGATCTTGATCAATATTGTCATGTAGCATGTCTAGTGTCAGAATCGGACGAGAAATGTCGCAATCTTGAAGTAGAGCTTTCGAAACAAATTCAGTCATATAACAAACTTTCGAAAAGTTTTTCCCAACTTGAGAAACACTCCATTTCTCTTGAACTTGCTTTACAAAAAGGTGATAAATCTTGTAATCATAAAAATTGTCAAGAAATGGCAGCTTCTTCGTTTCGACAATTAAATGAAAAAGGTTTCGAAATAAATGATTTGAAAGCTCAGCTACAAGAAAGGGACATATTGTGCTCCAAGTGCAACTATCATCATACTGTTGATAGCCCATGCCAGACCTGCTACAAATATGGACAATGGACCCAAAAAGGGAGTAGTGTGCTATGAGTGTAGAGCAGCGGGACACGTGAGACCAGGTTTGTAACACCCCATTTTGATAATAGAATGTCACGCGTAATTATGGCGTGTAATCAAAGCATACAAGGAAAAATGTCTAAACATTACATGACCATAAAAGGAAAATACTGGAATCAAACATCGGTAGTCCAAAAGTAAAGCTCATCACACACAAACATAAGTACTGTAAAGGAAAGGACTAAACAATGTCCATAGCAAGAGTATCAAAGTCAAGATAATGCGTAAAGTAAAGAAAGGCTAGAAAGATTCCAGTCCATATGCACGCACGCTTAAAGTTTACGAGCGTCCCTGAGTACCTGCCGTTTCGGGAACATAGAAAAGGAAAACGGCTGAGCAATACGCTCAGTGCACGGATGTACAATAAAGCATGAATAGGATAAGCATATAACATATAGCAGCGGAAGAAACTAAGTGCCGAATAACCTGGTTAAGTCTTGGTAAAACTGGTTTTATAGTTTGAAAAGCCTTATGTTTATCTTATAAAAACTGTTTAGCATATTCTACCATTAGCCAATATAGGTCATGAAAATTCACCGTGCATGAATACTTGGAGGGGTGACCTCATCATGCAAATAAGAGGGGCTGCCTCTAATTTAATATACTAGTTTTGGGTATGAGGGATCGACTCCTTGTGAAGGATGCAAGGCACACACCACATTCACACTGGGTAATCTGCTGAAAACATGTAACTAGGATGCACCCATACGCCCCACATGATAAATATAATAATATGGCCAAAAGCTGAAGGGACGCCACGAGCAATCACTCCGCTGTGGTGAAGTCATAACACCAGTGCCTCTAGTGTTATGGTTATGGTACCTCCATAACTAGGTGAAACTGGTCATGCATGTATATGGCTATAGGTATTCTAAATTAAACATAAGCAAATCAAACATATAAACTTATACTACGGGAAAACATTTGGCTGCATACGAGGAATCCTAATAAGGAAAGAATGTCCATACTGAAAGGACGGGAATCCGTACCTTATGTCCAGTGAACGAAGAAGACGAACTGAGGAGAATCCTACTTCGGTATCACTAATGCTACGTAAATACATACGTGAATAAGTATCTGATTACTAAATACGTAACTTGTTTTATATCATGTCTTAGCTTATTTTATACGTTCATGTCATGTTTTACTGTTTTAAGCCTTAAATTGTGTTAATCTTATATTCCGTCTATTCTGATTAAGTATTACTTGTATTTCATGTATTATTATACTTACTGTGTAATAATAAGTAACTTTCTAAAAATAGCAGGTTTCCTAAAATAGAAAGTTTCCAAAAAAAAGAAAGTTACCAAAAATAGAAAGTTTTCAAAATTAGAAAGTTTCCAAAAATAGAAAGTTTCCAAAAATAGAATTACTGCTTAAAAAGATAAGTTTATAAAAATAGAAAGTTTCCATAAATAGATTAGCTGCCTTAATTAAATAAGTTTCTAAAAATAGAAAGTTTCCAAAAATAGATTAGCTGCCTAAATTAAATAAGTTTCTAAAAATAGAAAGTTTCCATAATTAGATATAAGCTGGTTAAATAAGCTAAGTATATAAGCTTAAGTGTTTTCTGATTATTTTTCTAAGTCCTAATGATATAAGGTATAGTTTATTAATTATTACATGTAATTTAAATAAACTATAGGTTAAAAGTATTTAATTAAATATATCATGTTTTTAATTAAATAAAGTTAAATACTTAGGTTAAAACATGTATTATTAACTATTAATAAAATAACCTAAGTCATGTTAATTAATTAATTATAACCATGGTTTTTAATAATTAATTAATTATAAGGTTTAGAAAATATAAATACTTAGGTTAAAAATTCCATGATCTAATAATTAAATTATAACCTAAGTCATGTTTTATTAAATTAATCATGTCATATTTTATTAATTTAATTTATAACATATGATTTATAAAAGCATAACCTTGACATAAACCATGAACCGAATCGTGACTAGAAACCATGAACTGGACTCGAAATCAACACCATACCCCGAACCACTTCGGGGTTCCCCCTTGTTTGCTGCTGCCGTGGGACCCACACCACCAAACCGGGACCACATGGTCTCGTTGGTGGTCTATTAGCCAAACCGAGACCCCTTTGGGGTTCGGTTTAGGCGTCGGCCAAACAAAACACCCCTAAAACCCTCCTTTTTGATTTACCCAATAACCATTTACATGTTTGATTTATGTTTTTAATTAGGTTTCAAAAAAACATCATGTTCTTATTTAATTTATTAAATCAAAACAAAAGAAATAGGATTAAAAAGGTATACCGAATGTGTGGATCTAACGAGGATGAACACACACGAACACTTGCACAAAAACCAAGATCAAAATCAAATAAACACCCCCCTTTGGTGTGTTATGTGCGGCGGCCACAAGAGAGCAAGAAGGAGAATGATAAAACTTTATAGGTTTTTGATTTGTTTTACTGTAAAGTGAAAAGTGAAAACAAGATTTCACATTAACCCTTGTTAGTTAAAATTTAGATGGGCTTGGCCCATCTCTTGATGTAGCCGCGGTTAAGGGGGCCCCACATGGGGTACCTGTACCATTTTCCGTGTCTCGTTATTTAAGTGTTCGTTCGTGTTTATTTGTGTCCGTGTTTTATGTGTTCTCGTTAAATATTAACCGTGACTTAATATATTTATTCGTGCTCGTAATAAATATATATACGTAATTAATATTAGTTCGTGATTTAATTACGTTCATGATTTCATGATCGCATGTTCGTGATTAATTATTGTTAAATAATTATTGTGTGTTCTTACGTAATAAATACTTATCGTGTTCTAACACGTACGTAATACATAAAATTCTAACACGTGAACGTAATCATACTATAATAGGAAAGATTTAATCTACTACGTATGATCTTAAGGGTACTATTCATGGTAAAAGCATGCGGGTTTTACAACTCTTCCCCCCTAAAAAGAATAATTCGTCCCCGAATTGTAGATAAAGTAAACTGGAAAAGAAGAACATACCCGAATTCAAAATATGAAATGAGGGTAAGAAGCCCGGATAGACTCCTCTGTTTCCCAAGTGGCTTCCCGCTCGGTATGATCCCTCCAAAGGATTTTGACGAATGGAATCGTCTTCCTTCTCATGACTCGTTCTTGTCTGTCAAGAACTCGTTCGGGTTCTTCTATAAAAGTGAGATCTTCACGTATCTGTTCGAGTGGATACTTAACCATGTGAAGGGGATGATACTGGTACCCTCTGAGTAAGGACACATGAAACACATTGTGTACATGCGAAAGCTGCGGAGGTAACGCTAACCGGTAAGATACTTCACCGACTCGTTCAACGATATCAAACGGTCCGATGAAACGAGGATTGAGCTTCCCTTTAATCCCGAAGCGTCTAACACCACGTGCCAGTGAAACCTTAAGGAAGACGTGATCTCCTACGTTAAAATGTATGCCCCTACTATGCTTATCTGCGTAACTCTTCTGACGTGACCGTGCCTCCTGAAGTTTTTGCTTAGCTACTGTGATCTTTTCATTGGTCATCTCTATGTTTTCTGGTCCTTCAAGTGTTCGCTCACCAACCTGATCCCAGCAGATTGGGGCGCGACACTTTCTGCCATACAACATCTCGAAAGGAGCACACTTGATACTTGCGTGCAAACTCTTGTTGTAGGCAAACTCCACCAAACAGATGTAATTGTCCCAGTCACCCGTCTATTCCAACGCACATGACCTCAACATGTATTCCAATGTCTGAATCGTTCGCTCCGACTGTCCGTCCGTTTGAGGATGAAAAGCCGTGCTAAGCTTAAGTTGTGTACCCCAAGCTTTCTGCAGACTCTTCCAAAATCGCGAAGTGAAACGAGGATCTATGTCTGAGACGATGTTGGATGGAGAGTCTCATGATCTCTCTTCTATACGTATCGGCGAGTTTACTTACCGGATCTTCCTTACGGATCGGTAAGAAATGAGCTAATTTGGTAAGTCGATCTACGATAACCCAAATTGCATCGTGCTTCCTCTTGGTAGGCAGAAGACCAGTAAAAAAATCCATGGTGATTTTGTCCCACTTCCACTCTGGAATATCTAACGGTTAAAGGAGACCGCCATATCGTTGATGCTCGATCTTAACCTGCTGGCAGGTAAGAAATTTGGAGACGTAAGTGGCCACATCCTGTTTCATACCACTCCACCAAAAGTATTGCTTGATGTCATGGTACATCTTAGTCGAACCAGGATGTATAGAGAATGGGGAGCTATGAGCTTCAGCTAACAAGGCTTCTGGGAATTCTTGGTCATCAGGAACACAAAGTCTCGTGCCCTGCCATACGATACCATCTGCATCTACTCTGAATTCCGTCTGTTTCTCGAAAATCTGTACTATCTCCCAGATTTCTCCATCATCTTTCTGAGCTTCCTTGATCTTAGAGAGTAACTCGGGTTCTACTCTAAGATTAGCCCAGTAACCGTGTTGTCCACGTACCATGATCTCGTTGTCTAGTCGCTCCAAGTCTCTTATGATTTCCTCCTCAATTTTAATGCCGTTGATCATTCCGGACTTCCTGCTAAGAGCATCTGCTACTAAATTTGCCTTTCCGAGATGATATTGTAGATTAATGTCATAATCCTTCAACAGCTCTAACCATATGCTCTGCCTCATGTTCAATTCACGTTGAGTGAAGATATACTTCAAGCTCTTGTGGTCCGTGAAAATATCACATGATTCTCCATATAAGTAGTGCCTCCATATCTTCAATGAAAACACGACTGCAGCAAGTTCCAAGTCATGCGTGGGGTAATTTTGTTCATAAGGCTTAAGCTGCCGTGAAGCGTACGCAATCACTTTCCCATGTTGCATGAGAACGCAGCCAAGTCCCTTCCCCGATGCATCACTATAGATTTGGAATCCACCCGTACCAGATGTGAGAGTAAGAATAGGTGCAGATACTAGCTTCTGCTTCAGGTCTTCAAAGCTCTTCTCTCGTTCTTCAGTCCAGACGAATTTCTCCCCTTTCCGCATCAGTTTGGTCAATGGTAGTGTTAAGCGGGAAAAGTTCTCCACGAACCTACGGTAATAGCCAGCTAAGCCTAAGAAACTGCGGACTTCCGTCGCTGATGTCGGCCTCAGCCACTTAGTAATGGCCTCGACCTTCGCTGGATCTATAGTGATTCCTTCTACTGATACAATGTGACCTAGGAATGTCACCTTGTCTAACCAGAACTCACACTTGGAGAATTTAGCATACAGCTGCTTCTGGCGAAGAATTTGTAGTATTGTACGAAGATGGTCTTCGTGTTCCTCCTTGGACTTTGAGAAAATCAGGATGTCATCGATGAAGACAATGACGAACTTGTCCAGAAATTCATGGAAGATTCTGTTCATCAAGTCCATGAACACTGCTGGAGCATTTGTCAGGCCAAATGGCATAACTACAAATTCGTAGTGGCCATAGCGGGTACGAAAAGCAGTCTTGGCGATATCCTGCTCCTTGACCAGTAGCTTATGATAGCCTGACCTAAGATCAATCTTGGAGAAGTGTTTGGCCCCTTGGAGTTGGTCAAACAGATCGTCTATACGCGACAGTGGATACCTATTCTGGATAGTAATCTTGTTGAGCTCGCGATAGTCTATGCAAAGACGCATACTGCCGTCCTTCTTCTTAACAAATAAGATCGGCGTGCCCCATGGAGATGCGCTCGGTCGAATGAAACCTCGTTCAAGAAGTTCTTACAGTTGATCCTTCATCTCCTTCAGCTCTATGGGAGCCATGCGATAAGGAGCCTTGGAGATTGGTTCAGCTCCTGGAATAAGCTCGATATTAAATTCCACTTCTCCGACACTATTGGTTGATCCTGAATTGATGAAGATTCAACATCCATGTCGTGAACCGTAGCTAGATAACCCTCGCAGCCATGTGACAGTAATGCACACGCTTGCAGGGTAGATATGATTTGTACAGACCGTCCGGGTACGAACCCGTTACGAATGTACTCTAGTGCATTTACATCACCGAAGATAACTCGATATGAATGGCAATCTATGGTAGCATGATGCTTGGATAGCCAATCCATGCCCAAAATAATGTCGAAGTCATTCATGTCCAGCGGAAGTGCGTCAACAGGTCGAACCTTATCGTCAAATTCTAGGGGAAGACTCTTGTATACATGGGTGATTAATACAGAGTCCCTCAAAGGTGTGGAAATAGTAAGCCTATTCTCTAGTGGCATGGGGAGCAGCCTAATGTTCTTAGCATAAGCCGTAGAAATGACCGAGTGAGTAGCACCCGTATCGAAAAGAACACACGCATCTTGACCGTACATATACAAGATTCCAGTGATGGTACCTGTAGACTTGTTGGCCTGGTCTCGAGATGTCGTGTAGACTTGTTGGCCTGGTAGGAGCCGACTTGGAATCAGCATGTCCCGATGTGCCCTCCATCTCGCCCTTACGGCAATCCTTCATGATATGGCCAAGAAGACCACACATAAAGCATGCGTCAGTGTTACGACGACATGGCCCTGGGTGCCTACGGTGGCAAGTAGAGCAAAGAGGATGAGTATATCCTCCAGCAGGTGCTCTGGCTGGCTGAGAACCTAATAAAACATTTTACATAAGACATGATAATAGGGTACAGAGGACAATGCGGATAATCGTAAGATTGAATACCAGTGATAGCTGGACAGCTAGGCTGTGAACCTCTCTGGTTCTGGTCCCTACCGTTTCCATGGTACCTGGTAGAAATTTTGCTAAAGTGTCAGAATATGAGTTATACATGAAATCATAAGAAAATGCGTAAGTATTAGGACCTGCCGCTGTTGGAGTGTCCAGCGTTGTTACGGTAATTATCATTACCGCCACGCCTATCCGTAGCAGAACGGTCATTAGTCTGACCGTTTCCCTTGGGCTGATGAGGCTGCTGTTGAGTAGCCGGCTGAGACCGGTCCCCAGTTTTCTGCCTCCGAAGATACAATTTAAAGAGATGAATAATTGACATATATGGAAATAATATGGATTGATCACCGCTTGAATACGAATGTTTACCTCTTGTCGGGTCTCTCAACTTCCCCGAACTCATCTCTCTCCTGCAGCATCTCCAACTTACGTGCTGCATCGGCCACTTGTGCTACAGTGTTGAACGTAGCACACACCAGATTGTTTGCGACCGATGTGCGAAGAGCCCACCTAAAGTGGTGTGCCTGCTCTTCAGGAGTACCTGCTGCTGCACCAAGGACACCAGCTAAGCGAAGAAAGCGCTGCATAAACTCGTTGCTATTCTCCTTAGCTCTCTGTCGAACCCCATGGTACTCCCTCTTGAGCTTGTCTTGCTCAGCTTTGGGAAAGAACTGCTCCATCACCCTGTCCTTGAACTGAGCCCATGTCAAACCAGCAACCCAATCTTCACCTCCCTCAGACTGCATCAACGCTAACCACCAATTTAGCACATCGCCTTCTAACCGATAGCATGCCAACCTCGCCTTGTACGCGGGGTCACAACCCATAGCATTGAAAAGTTTCTCGATGTGAGCCAACCAGCTTTCAGCATCGGTGGGGCTATCTGTTTTTCTCAAAATCTCGAGGATGGAGCTTGTTGAATCTCTCCAGCCATACTGCTAATTTATACACGCATTTTCTATGGGTTCTCTATTTATCTCTCACAGTCCTCTCGAATTGATCTCGGCTTTAAGTGGATTGATTTGTTCTTGGTTAATAAAAAGTGGTTGGTTTGTTTATCTATTTTAAACTAATAACTATTAATTAAGTGTCGAAGAGTAAAATTAAAGCTTTAAACGCTTAAACTAAAAAGACAAGTTAAAAGTGAATTCTTGAAAACTTAAAGATTTTATTAGAAAAATAAATGGACATTCAATAAAAACTAACACTTGGAAAACTTTATATAAAAAAATGAACTTAATTGAAAAGTACTAAAAGAAAGTAAGAACGGAGAATAGCAAAACACTAAATCGGAATAAGGGAAAAAACACCAATCGGAATGTATTCCGATCAAGTGATCGGAATGTTGGGTAAATTGAAGCGATCGGAATACTAACAAAACAAGTACAATCGGAATACTAAAAATGGAACCAATCGGAATATCTTGAAAAAGAAGCAATCGGAATATGGAGACAAGATAACGATCGGAATAAGGGACAAGTTGGCAAATCGGAATCTCAAAATTTGGGGCCAATCGGAATGATACAAATACTTACCGTCGGAAAATGAAAATAACACCAATCGGAAATCCTAAACCCTTTTCCGATCGGTAGATCGGAATGAGGGTTGTGTGTCTGGTCGGAAAGCACCAATCGGAAAGGGGTTTTATAACCCTTTCCGATACCCCTATGATCCGAAAATTAAGCTAAGTGAATAAGCTATCAATAAGCCGATCACCAAACTAGCTCGAATCCAATAAAAAGCTGATCAAATAAGCACTAAAAACAACTTTATCTAAGCTTCAAATAAACTAAAACATAAATTAAATGATAAAGAGATGAACTTTTTATAAAAACTTTAGAAAGTAAATAAGCTAAATCAATAAATAAGCCAATAAGAACAAGGATCTTAAAGCTTATTAGTGTATAAACTTAAGGAAACATAAAAAGTAATCAACTTTTTAAGCACAAATCATTGATGAACAACACGGATCATACGAGATTTGCACCGAAATCAATCAAAATAAAAGAAAGGAAGGATGAGATTAAAGATTAAAAGATAAAAACTTGAACTTGATTAATTAAAAAGTAATACAAAGTTTTGATCTTGAATGGAAAAGATGAACTCTAGTAAGAGAAAGTTTAGAACTTTCTCTCTCTAAAACTAGAAAACTCCCTAAAAACTAAGTGTAAAAACTAAGTGTGTGAAATTTGTGAAGTAAGGGCCTTTATATAGGCGTGTCTTGTGGTGGTGGGCTTGTGATTGGGCTTTGGCTTGGGCTTCTTTTTCTTCTTCCTTCTTTAGTCTTCACGCTTCTTTAAATAAACGTTTCTGACTTGGATTCGAGAAGTGTCGGTGAATAATTCCAACTCGTCTTATAATCTTTTGTTTAATAGACTCGAGTTCTTCGACATAAATGAATCTTCCATCTTTGGCTCTATTCTTCGATAAATCTTCAAATAGGCACAACAACTTCAAATCTTTTGCATCTCTTGGACAATAGACTTCGTCTTGAGTCCTTTTCTTCGATAAAACCCGTGCAATCCCATGTTTTCTTCAATATTCATCCGGTCGACTCTGAAAACACAATAAACACAAAAACCACGCATAATTCCAAACAAATGATATTAAATACGTGTTTTGGTCTTGTTTTAGCCAGAATTAAGTGGTAAAAGGATGGGTGTTTTCACACCTATCAAATCCCCTACACTTAACCATTGCCATGCCCTCATGCAATGCTTAGTGATAAAGCAATTTTACACTTTTCTCATAATCAATCAACCTTGGCCTTATTAAAATACTACTAAACAAAAATAAAAATACTAAGAGAAATTAAAACTTTAAAGTAAACAAAAGGATGGAAATAATTTGCAAAGAAACCAATGAATTACATTAGGGCTTTGGTGCTGCGAAGATTTGTCACCCTCAAGTTTCACGTTCCCTAAACTAAGCTTAAAAACGAGATCATTGTTATTATAAGTTAGTAAATCAAACACTTACACACATGGCTTAATTAAATGCTTAAACTCCCTTATTCCTAGGTGTATCTCTTATATTTTATTTTTGTCTTAGAATGATCATGAAGATGCATTTTTGGACTTATTTCGATAGTTTATTTAGGCTGAAAGCAAAGTAGGACGATTTGATCAATAGTTAGCTAAAGGACAAAATCTCTTAAAACTGCTTCTCGGGATATCAAAAAGTTCATATCTTGACATAACTCGGTTCACGATTTGAGACCTTTCTCGGGCCGATATTTGGCATGTACTTCATACTTCATATCTTGAGAGACGTGCTTGAGATAATGGTCTTCTCATCGTAATAGAGTTTCTTCACTTGGAGACTTTTGAGGGGTACTCCAACTTTGTTGACCACGACTTCATGATTATTTCTTCAATCTCTAATTGGGATTTTGAGATACAACGATCCGCCTCCTTTTCGGACTTGGATCTATTTATCCTCATACCTTGTTAGGGTCTTTTTGGATAGACTTCTCCATCATCTTTATGGGAGTTGATTGCTTTTCGTCGTGAGTCTTGATCCGTCATATTGATTTTGGGAATAATGCTTTTCACATCACTTTGGATCTTCAACAATAAAATGGAATCCTCATGCCTTGTTAGGCCCTTTTCGGACTCGCCAATCTTCGCGCCCCGCTTCATAAGTTATGCCTTGGCTATGAACTCTTATCATTACCGAGCAACTTTTAAACGATCTTGGGCTAGAAGCTAAGTAACCTTTCAAATCGTGCGACCTTACTTATTGCAGATAAATTATTAGCAAGTGATGGGAGAATAGGCAAATAATTACACCAAGTGAGCTTGTGCAAGAATACCGACTTATAATTGACTCTATCATTTCTCGTCCTCCACAATTTAAAATCTCAAGTAATGAGACTCGTGGATACTTAGCCTAATAAACCAATTAAGGTATACATGGTTAAGGATACTAGCTAGAATAAACTTAGATAAGTCTATTCGGGTTGAGTCAAAATAAACGCAACGGGCCTAAAATGTCAAAAGACTTCTAAACTAGCTACACCACTTTATTAATATTTTTGACTTTATTGCGGGATATATACATATGAAAGCAACGATAAAAATTTAAAAATTACGACTATATGGCCAAAGTTAATTAAAAATTTGAAAAATGTTGAAAAAGATGATTTTCCGGTTAAATGAAGGCATTTTCATGGAAAAGTCCACTTAAAACTTCGATAGAAGTCCCCCCTACACTTAAGATAAACATTGTCCTCAATGTTTAAGCATGTGGGAAAAGTCTCCCCTACACTTATGACATTGTGCACGTTGGTTAACTCAAGTTAAGGAAGAGACGACTAAAATGATCAATTTCAAATGTGAGTATGAAGAAAATTGAATCACGATAGTTGAGAGATAGAACCGGATTTCGGATAACACGAGAGCACGGTTCTTCAGAGATTCCAAGAGTGCACTTATCCCTGTAATCACATCACCACACAAATACAAACACGTATACAGGCTCCCCTACACTTAGGGGGTTAAAACATAAAAGGATAGATACTCGGGCTGCCTCCCGAGGAGCGCTTGTTTTTGATAACCGAGTCACGAGCCTAACTCGACCCAAAATTAGTTCATGGGGAACGTGGTGAGGGATGGAATCACCTCCTGAGAAGTGTCCTCACCAGAGTACAACTTCACTCGTTGGCCATTCACCTTAAAACTGGGTCCATTGGGTTGAGCGAGCTCGAGAGTACCATATGGAAAAATTTGGGCAATAATGAATGGGCCGGACCAACGAGATTTGAGCTTTCCCGAAAAGATTTTCAACCGAGAGTTAAAAAGTAAGACTTTGTCTCCAACATGGAACTCTCGGTTTTTGATCTTAGAATCGTGAATGAGCTTAGTCCTTTCCTTATAGATTAAAGAATTTTCATAAGCCTCATTACGGAGTTCATTGAGCTCATTGAGTTGGATCTTGCGTAGGTCACCGGCTTTATTGATATCAAAATTAGCCCACTTCAAGGCCCAGTGAGCCTTGTGCTCCAACTCAATGGGGAGGTGGCATGCTTTCCCGTACACAAGACGATAAGGCGTACAGCCGATCGGGGTCTTGTAAGCAGTACGGAAAGCCCACAAAGCATCATCAAGTTTATCAGCCCATGAGGCACGATGCTCTCCCACGGTCCTTTCAAGAATTCGCTTCAGTCCTCGGTTGGATATTTCAGCCTGGCCATTAGTTTGTGGGTGGTAGGCTGTGGAAAGACGATGGTTTACACCGTACTTAGCCATGACTCTTGCGAATTGGTCATTGCAAAAATGAGTCCCACGATCACTAATAATAGCACGAGGCACACCGAATCTAGCGAAAAGAGCTTTCAAAAAGTTACAAACCACCCTTGCATCATTAGTAGGTAAAGCTTTGGCTTCAACCCACTTTGAAACGTAGTCAACGGCTACAAGGATGTATTTGTTTCCTTTAGAAGAAGGGAATGGCCCCATAAAGTCGATACCCCAAACATCAAAGATTTCACACTCTTGAATGAAATTCTGAGGCATCTCGTCTTTATGTGTGATCGTGCCTTGTTTTTGGCAAACATCACATCGTTTAACCATATTGTGAGAGTCACGATATATGGAGGGCCAATAAAATCCCGAATCAAACACTTTTTTGGCGGTGTAGTTGGGACCAAAGTGACCACCGGTGGGTCCTTTGTGGCAAGCATCAAGGATTTCCGAAGCTGCCGGTCCATCAACACAACGACGAATAATCAAGTCAGCACATTGTTTGAATAGGTAAGGGTCGTCCCAAAAGTAAGTCTTAATGTCGGTGAAGAACTTTTTCTTTTGTTGGGACGTCAACCCTTCCTTGAGAATTCCACCCGCCAAGTAGTTTGAAAAGTCCGCAAACCACGGGGTTTCATTAGATTTCGAATTTATAGACATTAAGGTCTCCAAGGGAAAAGAATCATTGATTTCTTTGTTAGGATGATCCCCTTGGTAAGGATCCTCAAGTCTGCTGAGATGATCCGCGGCTATGTTTTCAGCTCCTTTTTTATCGCGAATTTTGATTTTAAATTCTTGGAGCAGCAAAACCCAGCGAAGAAGTCTTGGTTTGGAATCTTGCTTTGTCAACAAGTACTTCAGCGTGGAATGATCGGTATACACAATTGTTGTAGAAAGGACAAGATAGGGGCGGAATTTTTCAAAAGCATAGACAACAGCTAAAAGCTCTTTTTCCGTTGTCGTATAATGCAATTGTGCCCCTGTCATTGTCTTGCTAGCGTAATGGATTGGTTGGAAGTGTTTATTCACTCTTTGTCCCAGAACCGCTCCAATAGCAAAATCGCTAGCATCGCACATCAACTCAAAGGGAAGCTCCCAATTAGGGGTAACCAAGACAGGTGCCTTAGTTAGCTTATCCTTAAGCGAGTTAAAGGCTTCAAGACATTCTATGGAAAAGATAAAAGGAGTATCTTTTTCCAAGAGGTGGGTCATCGGGCGAGCGATTTGAGAAAAATCTTTGATAAATCGACGGTAGAAGCCCGCATGACCCAGAAAACTTCTCACACCCTTCACGGTTGTAGGTGTAGGCAACTTGGCGATAACATCGACTTTAGCATGGTCTACTTCAAGACCGGCTTTGGAAATCTTGTGTCCCAGCACGATGCCTTCTTTTACCATAAAATGGCATTTTTACCAATTCAGAACAAGGCGAGTGTCTTCGCACCGCTTAAGCATACGTTCAAAATTGGCAAGGCAAGAAGAGAAGGAATCCCCGAAGACCGAGAAATCATCCATGAAGACTTCCATGGTTTGTTCAACCATGTCATGGAAGATAGCTAACATGCACCTTTGGAAAGTCCCGGGGGCATTGCATAAGCCAAAAGGCATTCTTTTGTAAGCAAATGTGCCATAGGGACAAGTGAATGTTGTCTTCTCTTGATCTTGGGGATCGATGGGTATTTGGAAATAACCGGAGAAACCATCAAGAAAGCAGTAATATTCATTACCCGCTAAACGTTCAAGCATTTGGTCCATAAAAGGTAGAGGGAAATGATCCTTTCTCGTGGCATCATTGAGTTTGCGGTAGTCTATACAAACTCTCCACCCAGTAACGAGACGAGTGGAAATCAACTCGTTGTGTTCATTGGGAACAACGGTTATTCCGCCCTTCTTAGGCACACAATGGATTGGACTAACCCATGGTGAATCCGAAATAGGGTAAATCATACTCGCATCAAGAAGTTTGATAACCTCTGTTTTGATGACTTCATGGATTTTTGGATTCACCCTTCGTTGGCTTTGAATTGTGGGCTTAAAGTCGTCCTCCATGAGAATTTTGTGTGTGCAGAAGTGAGGATCAATTCCACGAATATCAGAAATCTTCCACGCAATAGCCTTCTTATGATCTTTCAACACGGCAATGAGGCGAGTTTTCTCTTCATCTTTCAAATCCTTAGCAATGATGACTGGCGACTTCTTCTCTTCTTCAAGGAATACATACTCAAGATGGGGCGGCAACTCCTTAAGTTCCAAATCCGGAGGATTTCCGACGGGAGGCGTATTCGAAGTTGAAGTATCGATAGCAATGACCGTGGGAGATGGAGGCGAAGGATTGTCTTCGTTGAGAAGATTGTCAAAGAAATTCATGTCTTCATCCCCATCTGTGGGAGAATCATTAGTAGCTAAATTCACATCTCCCATGGTATCTTCAAGATTGTTGCAAAATAAATCACTATCTCCAAATAGAGACAATGATGAACCAATAGAGGACACGGTCTCAACATTGGGAAGAGAGGTAGGAATACTTTTGCAAGCATCATTAAAGTGTTCTTCACAAGCCTCATCAAGAACGTCAATACAATTAACACTCTCATATGAATAAGGTTGTTTAGATAACTTTCCCATGTTGAAGACTACTTTATCGTCACCCACTCTCATGATAAGCTCACCGGCTTCAACATCGATGAGAGTGCGACCGGTCCTCAAGAATGGACGACCAACAATTAGTGGCACACGGGGGTCCATCTCGTAGTCGACGACAACAAAATCAGCAGGGAAGGTGAATTTGTCGACTCCTACAATGACGTCTTCGGCTATCCCCACTGGATAAGCAACCGTACGGTTAGCTAATTCCAAAGTCATTTTGGTGGGGATAAGCTCTGGGAGAGATAATTGCTTCCAAACGCTTAGAGGCATGAGATTAATACTGGCACCTAGATCGGCTAGGGCCATGCAATTCTCTACTCCCGGGAAATTGCAGGGGATTAAGAAACGACCCGGATCACCAAGCTTGGTTGGCAATTTCCTTAAGAGCACTGCAGAGCAATTCTCATTAAGTTGGGTGTTGGCAATATAAAGGAGCTTTTCCTTGTCGCTCAGAAGATCTTTAAACATTTTCGCATATTTAGGCATGTGAGCGAGAGCCTCAGTGAAGGAGATATTGAAATTCAGTTGTTTAAACATCTTAAGAAAGTTCGAAACCTGAATATCGTCCTTACTTTTGAGCTTCTCTTTCCTCAACCTAGATGGATAAGGTATATTGGAAGAAGAGGAAGGCTTTGGTAGAATAGGATCACTCACATCCTTGGGTGGGGGAGGGGTAGAAGGAAGAGGTGGGGAAATTGGGGAAGGAGAAGGATGAGGAATAGGAGCAGGTGACTCGTTCTCCTTAGTCACAATCACCGGTGGAGGTATAGGAAGCTCGGGTTCCTTGGTACCTTTGCCACTTCGAGTGGTGATTGCTTTCATCTCCCCTCTTGGATTCGCAACGGTGTTACTCGGAAGAGTACCCGAAGAAGAGGGTTGATTACCTTGGAAGAAACTAGCCATCATGTTCCTCAGATCATTAGTTTGGCTATCCAACGTATTTCTCATGTCGGCTCTCAAATCGTTCCCTTGTTTGACCAAATCTGCTTTCAAGTTTCGTACTTCCTGTTGGAGATTTTCCACGATCACATCATTGGTCCTCATGTAGGTTGCAACCTCTTGGTGTAATGCAGTGGGTTGGTTTGGAGGAGCATTGTATGTGGGTGGTTGATAAGCAGGTTGTTGGTAAACTTGGTTGTTACGTTGAGGTGGTTGTTGTTGTTTGTGAGGTGGGATGTATGGTGTACGAGGTTGTTGTTGTTGTTGAGGAGGGCGGTTGAGGTTTTGTTGTTGGTTTGGGTTGTTTGGGGGGAAACCAGGTGGAGAAAGATAGTTGTTGGAGCGGTAGCTAAGCAAATTACGATCACCTTGAGGTCTAGCTTGATAAGCAGGTTGGGGATAGGTGCCATATGCTGCATTCACATTCTCAGCAGGGTAGTCTTGGGTGGCAGTACAAGTGGTGTAAGAGTGTGGACCACCGCATATCTCACAAGGTTGGCTGACAGCATTAACTTGAGCGTTTTTAGCATTGCTGCTGTTGTTGTTGCTGACGGTGTGGGTAACGAGCGATTCAAGAAGCGTAGTGATTTTGTCCAATCGCTTGTCGCTGTCATTAGTGCTAGCACTAGCGACATTGGTCCGAACACTCTTGGTTTGCACACGAGACTTATTCTCAATGATATCCCAAGCAGCATTGGAAGTCTTAGCCAATAGATTACCCCCCGAGGCACTGTTTAGTGAATCTTGGTCACTCATGCTTAAACCATTGTAAAAAGTATTGATTTGATGTACTTTGGTAAAACCATGGTGTGGGCATTTTCTTAAAAGATCTTTAAAAAGATCCCAAGATTCTCTAAACGACTCATCGTACTTTTGTTCAAAATTTATGATTTCATTCCGCAAAGCGGTAGTACGAGAGGGTGGAAAAAAGTAATTGATAAACTTTGTTTCCAAATCCGTCCACGAGAGAATACTCTGTGGCGGTTCCTTAGCAAGCCAATGTCGGGCTTGTCCCTCTAAAGAAAAGGGAAAAAGTTGTAACCTGATAACCTCTTGTGGAACACCATTGAACTTGACCGTGTTAGTGAGTTGCAAGAATCTCTTGATATGGTCATGTGGGTCATCAATGGTACGTCCCAAGAATGGTTGAGCAGAGACCATCTGGATAAAGCCTGATTTTAGCTCGAAATTGTTGGCGGCAAATGGTGGTATAACAATTGGATCAGTGTTGCCATCTACATGAGCTTGCAGCAGTTCAATCATCGGGCGATTATCCGGAAGAGGCTCATTGTTGTTGTTATTGTTCATGTTGTTGAAAGGTGGGTTGTTGTTGTTATTATTATTGTTTGGAGGTGGTATGTTGTTGTTGTTTTGTACACCGGACATGTCTAAGTTATCGAGAGGCTCGGGCTCTTGATAAGACGTGGATCGAGTTCGCATACACCTGCAAAAGAACGAACAAAGGAAAACAAAGCAAAAATATTTTTGGTTTTAATGTTTTTTAATTTTTTTTTATATTTTTGAAAATTTTATATTTTTTAGGATTTTTTTGAAAATTTTGATGAAAAAGTAACGTTCACGGGGAACGGATCCCAAAATCCAAGTTCTCACAAAAAACTTTTGATCTTAACGAGAAGAGCCGGCAGCGGCGCCATTTGATACACGCATTTTCTATGGGTTCTCTATTTATCTCTCACAGTCCTCTCGAATTGATCTCGGCTTTAAGTGGATTGATTTGTTCTTGGTTAATAAAAAGTGGTTGGTTTGTTTATCTATTTTAAACTAATAACAATTAATTAAGTGTCGAAGAGTAAAATTAAAGCTTTAAACGCTTAAACTAAAAAGACAAGTTAAAAGTGAATGCTTGAAAACTTAAAGATTTTATTAGAAAAATAAATGGACATTCAATAAAAACTAACACTTGGAAAACTTTATATAAAAAAAATGAACTTAATTGAAAAGTACTAAAAGAAAGTAAGAACGGAGAATAGCAAAACACTAAATCGGAATAAGGGAAAAAGTGTGCACCAATCGGAATGTATTCCGATCAAGTGATCGGAATGTTGGGTAAATTGAAGCGATCGGAATACTAACAAAACAAGTACAATCGGAATACTAAAAATGGAACCAATCGGAATATCTTGAAAAAGAAGCAATCGGAATATGGAGACAAGATAACGATCAGAATAAGGGACAAGTTGGCAAAATGGAATCTCAAAATTTGGGGCCAATCGAAATGATACAAATACTTACCGTCGGAAAATGAAAATAACACCAATCGGAAATCCTAAACCCTTTTCCGATCGGTAGATCGGAATGAGGGTTGTGTGTGTGGTCGGAAAGCACCAATCGGAAAGGGGTTTTATAACCCTTTCCGATACCCCTATGATCCGAAAATTAAGCTAAGTGAATAAGCTATCAATAAGCCGATCACCAAACTAGCTCGAATCCAATAAAAGCTGATCAAATAAGCACTAAAAACAACTTTATCTAAGCTTCAAATAAACTAAAACATAAATTAAATGATAAAGAGATGAACTTTTTATAAAAACTTTAGAAAGTAAATAAGCTAAATCAACAAATAAGCCAATAAGAAAAAGGATCTTAAAGCTTATTAGTGTATAAACTTAAGGAAACATAAAAAGTAATCAACTTTTTAAGCACAAATCATTGATGAACAACACGGATCATACGAGATTTGCACCGAAATCAATCAAAATAAAAGAAAGGAAGGATGAGATTAAAGATTAAAAGATAAAAACTTGAACTTGATTAATGAAAAAGTAATACAAAGTTTTGATCTTGAATGGAAAAGATGAAATCTAGTGAGAGAAAGTTTAGAACTTTCTCTCTCTAAAACTAGAAAACTCCCTAAAAACTAAGTGTAAAAACTAAGTGTGTGAAATTTGTGAAGTAAGGGCCTTTATATAGGCGTGTCTTGTGGTGGTGGGCTTGTGATTGGGCTTTGGCTTGGGCTTCTTTTTCTTCTTCCTTCTTTAGTCTTCACGCTTCTTTAAATAAACGTTTCCGACTTGGATTCGAGAAGTGTCGGTGAATAATTCCAACTCGTCTTATAATCTTTTGTTTAATAGACTCGAGTTCTTCGACATAAATGAATCTTCCATCTTTGGCTCTATTCTTCGATAAATCTTCAAATAGGCACAACAACTTCAAATCTTTTGCATCTCTTAGACAATAGACTTCGTCTTGAGTCCTTTTCTTCGATAAAACCCGTGCAATCCCATGTTTTCTTCAATATTCATCCGATCGACTCTGAAAACACAATAAACACAAAAACCACGCATAATTCCAAACAAATGATATTAAATACGTGTTTTGGTCTTGTTTTAGCCAGAATTAAGTGGTAAAAGTATGGGTGTTTTCACACCTATCACTAATGTTACTGGAGGAGGAGGAGGAGGTACCTGGTTATGCTGCTGATTGTTGGCAGCTTGAACCTCAGCCCTGATGTCGTTCCTCAGTTGAGGAAGCAAAGCTTGCATTGCAGCTTGGATTGTAGCATTGAGTTGTTCCTGTTCGTGTGTGAGAACCATCTGATAGTATAGCATAAAACATATGATTAAACAGCTCAAAACATAAAATATATATATACATAAAAAAATTTATACCAAAATTCAAGAGAAAAATTTTATGCAAGAAAATTTTTTGTATGAATGCATGATGCAGTTTTATGAAAACTTTTGTATGCTCGAGAGTGAACGCCTATGGTCAGTTCACCCAAAATAAAAGACATGGCGAGGGGACGCCAATGGGTCTGTCCCAAATTTAAAAGTTTCGATAAAACACATGCGACTAAATAGGGTCAGTCCTGTACCAACCATTACTTAGTCATAAACCTGCGACAATGACATATATGTGTATGCATAAAATTGATGAATGCATGAAAACGACTGTCAGTTCTAGGAAGACCATAGTGACTACCCACTAATCACAGGTCATATTTTGAGAGCCTACAGGTCGAAGCCTTGGCTCTGATACCATAATTGTAACACCACATTTTGATAATGGAATGTCACGCATAATTATGGCGTGTCATCAAAGCATACAAGGAAAAATGTCTAAACATTACATGACCATAAAAGGAATATACCGGAATCAAACATCGGTAGTCCAAAAGTAAAGCTCATCACACACAAACATAAGTACTGTAAAGGAAAGGACTAAACAATGTCCATAGCAAGAGTATCAAAGTCAAGATAATGCATAAAGTAAAGAAAGGCTAGAAAGCTTCCAGTCCATATACATGTACGCTTAAAGTCTACGAGCGTCCCTGAGTACCTGCCGTTTTGGGAACATAGAAAAGGAAAACGGCTGAGCAATACGCTCAGTGCACGGATGTACAATAAAGCATGAATAGGATAAGCATATAACATATAACAGCGGAAGAAACTAAGTCCCGAATAACCTGGTTAAGTCTTGGTAAAATTGTTTTTATAGTTTGAAAAGCCTTATGTTTATCTTATAAAAACTATTTTGCATATTCTACCATTAGCCAATATAGGTCATGAAAATCCACCGTGCATGAATACTTGGAGGGGTGACCTCATCATGCAAATTAGAGGGACTGCCTCTAGTTTAATATACTGGTTTTAGGTAGAAGGGATCAGCTCCTTGTGAAGGATGCAAGGCACACACCACATTCACACTGAGTAATCTGCTGAAAACATGTAACTAGGATGCACCCATACGCCCCACATGATAAATATAATAATATGGATAAAAGCTGAAGGGACGCCACGAGCAATCACTCCGCCGTGGTGAAGTCATAACACCAGTGCCTCTAGTGTTATGGTTATGGTACCTCCATAACTAGGTGAAACTGGTCATGCATGTATATGGCTATAGGTATTCTAAATTAAACATAAGCAAATCAAACATATAAACTTATACTACAGGAAAACAGTTGGCTGCATACGGGGAATCCTAATAAGGAAAGAATGTCCATACTAAAAGGACGAGAATCCGTACCTTATGTCCAGTGAACGAAGTAGACGAACTGAGGAGAATCCTACTTCGGTATCACTAATTCTACATAAATACATACGTGAATAAGTATCTGATTAGTAAATACGTAACTGGTTTTATATCATGTCTTAGCTTATGTTGGGAATCTAAGTTAGTTAGATTCCCTGATCATAGATTTAAACACAAAGTAAGCTGTTAGATAGTCACTTGCCTGTGCCTAGGAGGCAGCCAAGTATCGCAAGACTCACAGAGATCCAATTCCATGTGAGCAACCTCAGAGGAGTCCATGTCAGAGACATTGTCAAGGAAGTCAAAGATTACTTGAAGACATACTCATTGGCTATGATGGATAACAGCCAAGATGTATCAGGGACTCAGAGGGGTTGAGGGTTAACAGGGGTGGCAATACCCTGTTAACACTCAACACACTTTGGACATGCCATTTGTGTGTTCGAGACAATGAAGAAAAAGGAAACTGTTTCAAGATCTGTTTCCTTAAAGCATAATGGCAGACTACCAAGAATAGAAGAGCATCATGTGACTGATGTCTGAAAAGTGAATATCTTGTGTAGTCACCATCAAGTACTATTTAGGTCAACCCCGTATCACTATAAATAGGATGTGTATCCCATCATTAATGTTTAACACTTTGAGAATATTCATAACATTAATGCTTAGAACTTATTGAATCAAACAGCTGCGACTATATTCATAAGTTAGGGTTTATAGTTTTTCAAAGTGTGCACAACACATTGTCATCAAACGGTGTTATCCAATTACACTTGTAATTCTTTATTATACAATAATAAGATTACGTTTGAAAAGTAATAACTTGTGTTGATTAATTAAGTTTAGTGTTTCTAGCATTGATTAGGGACTTTCAATTGGTATCAGAGCGGTGTTTGATATTAAAACCTTCAAGAAACATCGTTCTCAGTTTTATAACCAAGATCCACCATGCCAGAAACTTCTAACCCACCACATTCACCTTCTGGTAACAATAACAATGCAACACGATCTTCACCAAGACTCACCCCTCCTCCTAATGACGATGATCTACCCCAACTTCTTGACTCAAGAGGTGGATCACATGTCACAAGTGTACCATTCTTTGATGAAGAAGATTTTGCTAGTTGGAAGAGTCAATTTCTTGTGTATCTCGATGGACTTGAACCATTTCTTCTAGAAATTTTATAAAATGGTCCTTATGTTCCCATGACGCTTACCTCCACTGAAGAAAACCCTCTTCCCAAACCTCTCAAACAATGGACTCCAACTGATAGAAAATTGGCAAACCAAGATAAATGTCTCAAAAGCATCATCATATCCTGTCTTCCCAAACACATCATGAAGTCTGTCATTCAGTGTCCCACAGCCAAGCAAATGTGGACAGACCTCATCCTTGGCCATGAAGGACCCTCTGAAACCAGAGAAACAAATATTCAGGCACTCAGACTTCAGTTCAATGCTTTCAAGTCACTTGAAGGTGAAAAGGTTCAACAAACCTATACAAGGCTGAAGATTCTTCTCAATGACCTAGCTATGAATGATGTCAAAATTGGTCAAGCTGAGATTAATGCCACATTTGTCAACAGCCTTCCAAGAAAGTGGCTGAGTATGAATCAGAATCAAAGAGCAAATAACTCAATAAAAAATGTCACCTTAGCTCACCTTTATGGAAAGTATAATTATGAAGAAGGGCTGATTGATACTATACAAGTCAGAGACTGAAAGATTTGTAGTTCAAGGAGCATCTTCCAAAGCCTTGATCTCTGCACCACATCCTCATGACAGCGACTCTGATGTTGAAGAAGACACCCGCAGCAGCCAAGAGTTCTTAACAGACCTTAATGCAGAGTTTCATGAAAGAGCCTTGCTAGCCAACCAAAGAAGATTCTTCAAAAGATCAGGGAGAATAGGATAAGCTAGTAAACAAACTGACAGATCAAAAGAAACTTGTGTTGCCTGTGGAAAGCTTGGACACTTCCAAAAAGAATGTCCTTCCACCAAGACATCCTCACCTTCCTATCCATCATCTTCCACCAAACCTTACAAGTTCAAACAACAAAACAATAACTCATCTCACCAATCCAACTCATCAGACAATGAGAAGAAGGATTACAAAAACAAGTACAAGGCACTTAAACCTGAGTTAGAACAAATGAATTTGAAGCTTGAAGCTCTGTCTAAGAAGAAGGGAGGTGATAAAAAGACAGAGAAAGGGTTGGTAGCTGAAGCTTATGATGTAACACCCCCAAATTGGCCCAGCGGAAGCCCACGAGTATTGGGGCCTGTTACGTCATGATTATCTGAGTCTGGATCCGAGAGAACGACCTCTATGCCAAATATCACAATGTTGACTCCAAATAATCATACAGTCAAGTACCTGAGAATACATGCTTAAAAGTGTCAACACAAAGGTTAGAGAGTTCATAAGTTTTATTAAAATGTTTAAGACTTTAAAAGTTTACAAGGACAACTACTAAAAGTAGTGTCGCAAAAACGTTCAGGAATCCAGAGTTTCACAATAAAGAGACATTACATCAAAGTTCAGTCATAAATCAAAGTTTAGAACTAGCACAACAGTTAACACAAAAACTTCAGTTCATACACAAGTTGTAATTCATGATCACATAGCATTTCAGCTCGGTTTTTAGGTTCATGAACTCATTCACACCCGAGTTCAATTCAGTAGCCACGGTCAATATACATAACAATGTCATGTTCTCGGTTCATGTCAGTATCACAATCGAGATCACATATTAGGACTAGAGCAATAAGCATATGAGTATCATACCAAACCAGCATATAAGTATCATATCAAACCAACATATGAGTATCATATCAAACTAGCATACCAATATCATAACAGACCAGCATATAAACATCATGTCAAACTAGCACACAAGAATCATATCAAACCCGCATGTAAACATCATTTCAAACCATCATATAAGTGTTATATAAAAACCCCATGCATGAATCACGTCAATACCACACCTAAGGATTAGATTAATCCACATACAATAATCCTATCATATCTCATGCAGGAATCAGGACCACATAATAAATTCTTGTCAAGAGCATTTCATAACTATAGTCAAGATTCACGTCGATATCACAATTAAAATTAATATCGGACCAATACATGATCGCAGTCAAGATTCATATCAATATTTATAGCAAGGTAAAAGTCAAGATTCGCATTCAAGATTCATAGCAAGATCAAAGCCATGATTCACATTCAAGATTTATAGCAAGATGGACCACAAAAGTTCAGTTCAAGTACCCAAGGCAACTATAGAAGATATAGTTCCAAGTGTAGGATAAATCGGGTGTTTTGGTGTTTATGATAACGCTAAGCTCATGATATCGAAGCTAATGATCTAGTACGTACACTACAATGTACATATAAGTTGCCCCAAGTGGGAGTCTAGCCAAGACTACCCAAGTTCACACAAATGATATACACCCGTCCGGCGTCAGAATGCCCGAGTGGAGGTTGTCAAGCCTTAATAGATCTATCCATAATATAAGAGCTTACTCTACCAGAGTAATTAACGATTCATGATAGTGGGGACTATGGCTATCGCTACTTAGGCTAATCATAAACGAAGTTAACTGAGCGTTCAGAAAATTCAGTTTTTTTTTGCGTCCACAAGCAAGTACAAGCAGTCATTTCAATTCACAGTATTAAACATACAAAGCAGTTTAAAAGGAGCTATAGGATATCTCAGATATTCATAAGTGCAAATCATCAACAATCCGAAGTGTAAACTCATATTTCACGTAAACAATCATCAAAAGTACAAGCACGTACACAGTATAAACAATCTTCAAAAAAGATATCAACGCATATGTATCACAATAATACTTGAAAAGTATAGTTATGTAAATCGCAAACAATCACTAAAATACACGAACACGTATTTGACATCGACAAGCATGTATCTCCCCCAAAGAGATTCGAAACATTTATAAAGCAATTTTGAAAAGAGAAAGAGGGGGTATGAACTCACATCGATGTTGCAGAACAATTTGCAGAGACGCGAATACAAGAGCAGTGTAGCGTAGGCCGGAACTGCTCGATACCGGAAGTCACAGTTTATCTTATCGATCATCTCCCAGCATCCCAAATCGATGCATTCCAAGCTTTCCTGATGAAGGGTTTCTTCAATACCATCGGTTCATAAACCGTTTAAATCCCATGTCAAAATCGTTCGGTAATCGGTTCAGTAATCAGTTCAATAATCGGTTCAGTAATCGGTTCAGTAATTGGTTCGGTAAGGTGAAGCGGAGGATACCACCATGTATGTAATATATATACCTAATATATATTACACACGAAGGAACGGAACATGTATATAATTCATAGCTTGAATTGTATAACAAGAACAGACAACGCACGAATAACTCATAATGTACATGACACGCGACATGTACAAAACTCCAGAAAGATGACAACAAAAGAATAAAATACTCCAAGCATACAATACCTTGTAAATAAAATAAACCTAAATAATTCGACACACTTTCAAAATCATCTATTAATTAAATAAAGATCATTTAATAAAAGGGGGCACACGTTTCAGAGTTCCATATGAAGTTTCAAAAGTATATATAATAATTATGATTTTATAAAATAATATTTTATAAATCGTTGTTTCACTATTGTCCATTTAATATTTCTAACAGAGGGTTTTAGTTTCTAATTAATATTTAAGAAAACTAAATAAATATTAATTTTATAAAAATTTCGGCATGACCTATTCGTTTTTATAACGTTTCCCGTAATCACAAAATATCACATTTTCACTTTCACAATCAATCCGCGTTTCACTTATCCATATATTTCTATTATATTAAATTACTTGTTGTCGAATCGTAAGCAAACAAAAATATTAAATAAATTTACCGATAATCAAGTCGAAAATAAACCATTACTTTCAATCAAACACTTTCAAACTGCCATAAACGAATAACCCAACACCTTTTTAAGGCACTCAAAACCCATATCCAAACGCCCCCCCCCCCCCCCCCCCCCCCGTTGGGCTGTCAAATGCGTTGCCAAACACTCTTAATCAAATTTTAACCACATCAAAGCCCTTAACGGCTGTCAAACAAAGCCAAACGACGCTAACGGTCGTTAATTCACAACAACCAACATAATATCATTTTTTGGATCTATACACAACTCACGGGAACAATACCAACAAAACAAAAACAATATTCACGAGCCCGACACCCTACGTAGGTGCAGTCGTGGTGATGTCACGGAAACCGTGCAAACAATAATAACAGCGACACCACGTCGGCGACTGAGCCGTGACGACGATGGTGATGACGGGTCTGTGTGGATTTGTTGGTTCATGATGGTGAGAAGGCAGTTGGTGGTGGCGTTTCGTGGTGGTTACGATGGCTGTTGGTGGTTAAGGTGACAGTGATAGTTGTGTCTACTGCGATGGTGTAAAGGTGATAGCAATTCGTGGATGGTTGGGGTGGTGGCGTGGCTGTGGTGGCCTCGTGGTTAAGACCACAGCAATGGCTACCAGTTGAAGACTATGGTGGTGGTTCGTCGACATGAAGATAGTGAAAGGCGGAGTGATTATGAGTGTGATGTGGTGATGTTCTAGTGGTTGCGACCGGCGGATCTGGTGGTATTAATAATAGTGGCGGCCGATGGTTGTAGGTGGCGGCGACGGCCAGAAATCGTTTTAAAAGGGTGGATCGGGTCATTTTAGGAGGGTTTGGTGTTGGCCGGAAAAGTGACGGCGCCGGAATCCGGTGGCCGAAAATCTTTGAGGGAGAGAGAGAGAGTTTTACTAGTTTAGGGTTAGTGTGTGTGTGTTTTTCTATATGAGAAGTGAAAGGAAAATTAGGGGTTTTGTTATTTATATAAAAGAAATAAAATTGTTAAAACTAAATGAGAAGTATAATATAGTTGAGGGTTTATTATGTAAATTATTTTTACAACTTTTCTTTTATCTTGTTTAAACATGGCTCGGGACTCGATCGGGATCCGATAAAATTAGAATGAAAACTCGAAATTTTCGCCATTGCGTTAAAATACTTTTTCCACGAAAATAGATCATTTATACGACTAGTAACTCATAAAAATCTTATAAATCCATTTAAATGTTAAATATCATCCAGGTTTCTCAAACAAGCATAGTTTTAATGAAAAATAAACTTCAACTCCATCATTCGCGTTTTTAACAAACATTATTAAAATAAAAATATTAATAATTTATTAAATTATTTTATTTAAATATCTCGTCACAATTAAATATAAAATTTAATTTATTTTTTTTAACGTGTCGGTACACAGACTGTGCGATTTTCAAACATTGTCAAAATATGTCCCGTTTTTAAAACCAATGAGTTTGGTAGCGCTCAAAAATAAAATAATAATAATTATAATTTATTATTATTTATGGTAAGGAAAATTCTCTGGTGTTACATCATCCACGAGTTATTTTGAGTTTTGTCCTCAAAACTCGATCGTTGTTACTAGGTTTGGAAGTGTCAAGAATGTCGGAAAGAAATAGGTTAAGCTGGAATGTATCCGAAAGGGTTGGCAATCAATCTGACAAAGCAGTAACGATTCAAAGAACAGATATGGACAACTAGAAGCGAAGAGTTCGACAAGTCGCCAACATCTTAAATGCCGATAAGGGTTCATAGAATAAATAAAGGACAATTACAAGTGAAGAATTTTAGCAAGTCGTCGACTAAGAAAAGTTGAAATAGGGTTCACAGCAGTCAGCTTGTTAGGCTCACGTCGATCGGTGTTCATTCGAAAAAAATCCGTGCAACAATTCATGAGTCAAGTGAAATTTATGAAATCTTTTGCCAAAACGCAATAATGATAATGGTAAGAAGAGAAATCAATGATTAAAATCATACGGACGAATCATGAGTCAAAAGAAACACATTCCAGAATTGGAATCATAGAAGAATAACGTAAATATGAAATGATGTCAGATGTGCTTAAGGCCACTTGTTTATAATTCACATTTACATACATAGGCGTCCCAATCTATGTAAATATAAATAATAAACCTTTGGTTAAGCGATTTATGACTTCTTTATTCAAATGTAAAGGCGTCCCAATCCATTTCAATAAAGACCTCATAACTCATCTTACTAAAATATTCTCCACAAGAGTTACCATCGGAGTAGATAAAATATCTAAGAAAATATATACTGCCAAGAGAGTTTACGGCCAGTTTATTTACACCTTCTGTATTCAAACGTCCCATACCATCTCAATACAGAACCATAAATAAGTTCATGGTCTGGTGGCTTATGATTTCGTATTTGGATGTCCCATACCATCTAAATATTAAATCATAATTAACTTGTCGTTAGGAGGCTCATGCTCCATATTTAAATGTCCCATTCCACTTAAATATGGAGTCACATCGCAGCATTCAGACAGACAAACTATGAAAATGATATCACATCAGATTACATCAGATAATCAAACGAGACGTCGACCATTTACACTCCAATAATAGACGTTCGCAATACCGAGAGTGTAGACGTGTATGGAGTGTACGATCATAAAACGCAATTAAGAGGATAATATAACTATTAGTAGTTATCAGTGGCAAAATCTCATTGAAATAGATATAATTTCAAAAACGTTATTAGAGGAAATTATCAAAGGAAAGCGCAGGAGTCGTCAATGAGCTGCTTTCCATTCAAATTCATAAGCGGGAGAAAATAAATGTCAATCACGCAATAATGTGCGCAATAACACGTACTAAACAAAGAACCCATATATAATATAATGATATATTATAATAGTCATTAAATAAATAAAGGATCTAGCCGATTACACGAGTCTCACTCATCGCCGAGGAAGTCTCGTAATTAAGTATGAATGTATATATAAAACAATCGTAACTCGTAATGCATATAGTCAGGTGGCAGCGTATAAAGCAATCATAAACATATAAGACAATTATCTCTATGGTGCATAAAGCAACCGCAAGCAGAAGTCATGTAGCGGTATATAAGATAATAGAAAACGCGCAAATCAAACATCTATTGCATCCCAAAACATTAAACATATGAAGCAGTTCGATATGGATTATATACTCATCTCAAGCAAAGATTCAATCCGCACAAGTAAGGTCAAGTAATAGCGAACAACACTAGCAGCAATCTAAACACAATATTATAGTTCAGGTGAGGACAAATAAATCACATAAGCCTATCACGTATGTCACTTGCCAATTATGAACTTAATTGCATTGATAAAATATGCCTTATCAAAATCATACAGTTAACATTAGTATCTTATACTTAAGCAAAAATGTTTATTTTTGACTCGACGTAATTTCGAAAGTCTCTCGATGTAAATTTTAATTTACCCAAATTTAATTTAGTAAATTTCGCCACACACTTTTTACGGAAAATTCGACAGCCTTTCGGCGCCATTTCAAAATTTGCCATTTTTAGTATGTACTCAAATCTCGATCAAAGTCTCATATTTTCAACACTTTCTCCAATCACAGTCAACCAATAGCTGATCTTCAGCAAAATACTCACTTACAACGTTCACGTAGTAGCAATTGCCAATTAAGTCCAATACACGCTCTTACCCCTTTTCAAAATGTTTCCAGCAATCATATACAACATTTTATACTAATTTAGACACTCAAAATAGCTCGGTTAACTCAAAACGTTCTTTCAACCATATTTAAATTATAGACAACAAGTAAACTTTTAGCGTTTCCATAGAAATTAAATTTTCCGATAACAAATTTCAAACACACATATCCTTCTCATTTCAAATTTGATGTTTACTCATAATGTATCAAAACGAATTATTAACTTGTACTTTCATAATCTCGTGTTAATCTAGTGTCAAAACAATTTTTATAACGCTTCAAGCTCAATATAAATTTAGGACAAAATGTATAACTTTTGAAAAATACATTTTGACCGCTTTTTGTAACACTCTCAATTTTCGTATCGGTACAGCGGAAGGGTCTTTTAGAGTGTTACGGGATAGCACAATAACTCCAATCATAGACAACACATAAAATGGTTGTACAAGGTTCAGCATACATTCATT
Organism: Glebionis coronaria; assembly: GCA_025667525.1. NCBI lineage: Eukaryota > Viridiplantae > Streptophyta > Magnoliopsida > Asterales > Asteraceae > Glebionis > Glebionis coronaria. The sequence continues at coordinate 397,093,541 of CM046874.1, read as the reverse complement.
CGATAAAAAGTTTTGAAGTCTACAACAGGTCCCAAATTATACAGGTCATTTAGTTTACAAAACATAGATCGAATGAACATTTTTAATATTATGTGGGCCATCAGAGTCGATCTCCATCCGGATTACCTTCAAGCACCTGAGATAAAAACATGCAAAAATCATATCAGCGAATGTCGAGTGAATTCATAGAGTTTAATAAAAACCGTTATATAAAACAATCGTTAAAATCAGAACACAAGTATAATATCGGAAGTAAGTCCACGTATTGCTAGTCAGGCAATATATAAATCAAGCATACATCTTAAACCGTCCATGAGACCGTAGCCTCAATATTACCATTATAGGTAATATTATTATCGTTATTAGCGTCGTATCATATCGGATATTTAGATTATATAGGATTATTATTAGCCGCATGACATTGTTACCTTACTATGAAAACAGCGGGCCGCGAACCCGACAAACAATTTGCCCATCTAAGTTAGCGTGTCGTCACAAAAATCACGCTATGGAATCTTCTCATACATAAATTCGCTTACCAATCAATGTCGTACGACGGGGATCAACCGTTAAGGCGCGAACTGGGGTGATCGTCCCCAAATAGTACTATCAAATGCATAAGCGTCTACCCAATCCCGGTAGTTCACAATTCATGCTAATGGGACTTTAAGTGACATAACCTAACTACTAATAATCCTTTTTGTCTCGTTTATAGGGTCATAGCATCATTAGGGTCCATATCATTAAGCATACCATCGGGACTACTTGTGTTCTATTTTTATCAAAATCAAGCATGTTATCTCCCTCGCGGGTTTACAAATCATTTTATAAAATATTTAAAAGAGTGCGAGGCTATGAACTCACGTTGATAATGAAAGGCGGATTATCGGCTACGGGCGTGCTTCGGTCACGAAAACCTATATAAATAATAATTGGTCTTAGACTTTGTCCAATGACTTTTATCAAAATAACAATATACATATGATGATTTTGTACATATGATGATGATCAAGTGGGTTTATATATCCTTGTTTACTCATTTTAGTGTTTACGTTTTAGTAACTTTCTACTAGTTTACTAGTTTTACCTATTTACCTATTTTAAGTCCAATAAGCTTAGTATAAGTTCTTTAACTTGTCTTAATCCATTTTATACCTATATTATCAGTATATATACTTTCCATGTTGGACCCAAATGGGTTAAGCCCAATAAGTTCTTTTTATAAGTGGTTAACTTATTTAGTCCAATTATTAGTCCAATATGCTTAGTTAGCTCGTTAATGTCCGTATGTCCTATAGTTCGGGTTTTATCGGTTTTTACTTGTATTAGTTACTTATATATCAGTATATGACTTTTAAAAACTTTACATTATACGGGTTTGATCGTCTAAGTTTTAATTGGCGAAAAACGTTAATTTTACGGCAATAGCCGAAAAAGTCGTAAAAATCAAGTTTATATTTTTTATTACTTATAAGTATTATTCCACTACCATTTTTATAAGTTATTCATTTATTTAATCTTTTACATATTTATATAAATAAATTTCTTAAGTTAGTGGATTTTTATTTTACATTTTATATAATAAAATTTGACTGCTTATATAATAATAATAAACATTAATTCTCAAAATCTGATTTTTATTTTCATATTCACCATTTTTATCATATCTATAGTTCTATAATGAATTAGAAGCTCATTTTTGGGTGGCATGATCTTCATATTATGTGCTACATTTAACTTAGGTATAGCTACTGCTCATTTTAAGTTTATCTATGCTTAACAGTCCCTACAAAACAGCTTATTCAGATTTGTATACTCATTTTGTTTTGATCATATCTCACTCATTATATTGATTCCATTGCATGGCCAACTCTCGCATGTGTATAACATCTTGTACTTACTGTAAATGGATTCTACCATGCAAGTTTATCAGTTCAAGTTTTAGTTATATACTGTTTTTATACAGCCAACTAAATAATCAAGATTTTAGCCTTATTTCTTATAGTTATTAACCTTTTTAAGCATATTTATCAACACTTGATCCCCACACAACATTTTTATCATCATATACATCATATAAATATACAATAAGAAAGAAAATACATTTGTTCTTTACAAAAATAACAAGTGAAAATGGAGAGGATGATCTTCTTTACCAACCAAGTGTATTTCTTGTTTTTGGAAGACAAGAACTTGATGAACACCACAAGTAACTCCAAGATCATCAAACACCAAGAATAATAGTTGAGAAATCAGCCCTAGGACACAAGCAAATCACCTCCTATGTTGTTAATATGGCCACCAAATGATCAAGGCTTCAAGATAACTCCATGATAGAGCTAGATAACATGTATTTCATGGCTAGAAAAGATCAAAAGGGGTGTTTGTAGCTTAAAAGTGGACGGAAATGGTGAAGGTTTTGAGAGAGTTTTGTGTTGGTTTGCATGTATGGAAAGATGGAAATGAGAAGTGTTGATGGTTTTAGCTAGTGGAAGTGGAAAGAGTAAGCTTAAGGTGTAAGCTTATTTACACTTGTAACTAGTTAGCTAACATGATGCCACATCCTTAGATGTGGTGTCATGTGCCGTCCCATTTAAGCTAGTGGGGTGGGACAATGTATTTTGTCCCATATCACTAGTTTAAGGATATTCCTCGATTCTAGTTTTCTCGATTTGCGTGCCCTCGGGTCATTTCACGAAAAACGTTTTTATAAATTATGAATCAACGTCACAAAACGAATCCAATAAAAATTGTCTCATCAAAAACGGAGTTCAAAAACGTAAATACGTAATCCTAAGGTTTCTGGTTTAGTGGTAAAGGACGCCAAATTATGCTCGTAAGCCCAAATTTAAATCCGTAAATTGTGAGTTCGTCAACCAACACAAAAATAAGTTTCAAAAAGGGATCAACGTCCTCGTGATCCATTTCATTTGGATGTCCGTTTCTTATTGAAATCGAAGAGGTGCGGATATTTCTTCCACATTTCATCCTCTCGTTCCCAAGTATACTCCGGTCCATGCTTTGAATTCCATCGGATCTTGACAATAGGTATCCGACTTTGTTTCAGTTGCTTTACCTCACGGTCCATAACTTCTACAGACTCTTCGATAAAATGCAACTTCCCATCTATTCGAACCTTATCTAATGAAATTTTCTCATCACTCACTGCTAGACATTTCTTCAGATTAGATACATGGAATGTGTTGTGAACACCATGAAGTTCTGTGGGTAACTCTAGTTTGTAAGCCACCGGACCTACTCTAGATAAAATCTTAAAGGGTCCAATATAACGGGGATTCAATTTCCCTCGCTTTCCAAATCTGATAACACCTTTCCATGGCGATACTTTCAACATTACTTGGTCACCCACATTAAACTCTATTGGCTTCCGCCGCACATCCGCGTAACTTTTCTGTCTACCACGGGCAGTCAATAACCTATTCTTAATCTGAACTATCATCTCCGTAGTCTCCCGGATCAATTCCGGTCCCGTGAGCTGGGTATCCCCAACTTCACTCCAACATACAAGAGATCTACACTTCCTACCATACAAAGCTTCAAACGGTGCAGCCTTAATACTAGAATGGTAACTATTGTTATACGAAAACTCGGCTAACGGCAAATGTTTATCCCAATTCTTACCAAAATCTAACACACAAGCTCTCAACATATCTTCTAGTGTTTGTATCGTCCTTTCACTCTACCCATCAGTCTGGGGGTGATAAGCAGTGCTCATGTCGAGATTCGTTCCCAAAGATCTTTGGAGATATTTCCAAAAATTCGATGCGAATCTAGGATCTCGATCTGAAATGATCGATACAGGCACTCCATGCTTGCATACAACATTCTCAAGGTATATACGAGTCAGCTTCTCCAGTGAGAACTGCTCTTTAACCGGAATGAAGTGTGCTGATTTGGTCAGTCTATTGACAATAACCCAAATCGAGTTGTTTCCAGATGATGTTCTAGGAAGCTTGGTGATAAAGTCCATCATAATTCGCTCCCACTTACATTCAGGAATCTTTGGCTGTTGAAGTAGTCCTGATGGCTTTTGATGTTCAACTTTGACTCTGGCACAAGTCAAGCATTGAAGAACATACATAGCTATGTCAGCTTTCATATTCGGCCACCAGTACAACTTCTTCAAATCATGGTACATCTTATCAGATCCTGGATGAATGGAATACTTAGATTTATGGGATTCTAACATAATCAAGTCTCTTAAGCCTCCAAACTTAGGTATCCACATACGACCTCTTAAGCATTTCACTCCATCAGCTCTAACCTCTAAAGGATCTCCTTCTCCTCGGAACCCTTCATTAACAAAATTTTCCTTCTTACAAGCTTCTATTTGCGCATTTCTAATTTGCTCAGGCAAATTATTGTGCACGGTCAAGACTAGAGAACGTACCCTGATAGGCTCTCTATCTTTCCTACTTAACGCATCGGCAACAACAATGGCTTTTCCTGGGTGATATTTTATATCACAATCATAATCACTTAACAACTCTATCCATCTTCGTTGCCTCATGTTCAATTCCTTCTGATTGAGAATATACTGTAGGCTTTTGTGATCGGTGAATACCGTACACTTGGTGCCATAAAGATAATGTCTCCAGAACCTAAGAGAAAAGACTACAGCTCCTAACTCAAGATCATGAGTAGTATAATTCTCCTCATTCTTCCTTAATTGCCTAGAAGCATAAGCTATCACTTTCTCCCTCTGCATCAAAACAGCTCCATAGCCTCTAAGAGATGCATCACAATACACTACAAAATCTTCACTCCCGTCGGGTAATGATAAGATTGGCGCACTACATAATTTTTGCTTCAATGTCTGAAATGCTCCATCTTCATCACTTCCCCAAACGAAAGGTTTATTCTTCTGGGTAAGCTTAGTCAAGGGTTTAGCTATCAAAGAATATTCTTTAATGAATCGCCTATAATAGCCAGCCATTCCTAAGAACTGTCGCACTTCCGTTGGCGTTGTCGGTGCAGACCAATTCTTAATAGCTTCAACCTTTGCAGGATCAACATGATATCCATCTTTGTTAATCACATGACCAAGAAATTGCACAGAATCTAACCAGAAATCACATTTCGAAAACTTAGCGTACAACTTTTCATCCTTCAACAATTTCAAAACAATCCTCAAATGTTCTCTATGTTCATCTTCATTCTTAGAATAGATCAGAATATCCTCAATAAACACAATCACAAATTTATCCAAGTAGGGCTTGCACCCTCGATTCATTAAATCCATGAAAACCGCAGGTGCGTTAGTTAACCCAAATGGCATTACTTGAAATTCATAGTGTCCATAACGAGTTCTAAATGCAATTATAGGAATATCTTCTTCATGGACGCGAAGTTGGTGATATCCTGACCGCAAATCTATCTTAGAATACACACTAGATCCTTGCAGTTGATCAAACAAATCATCAATCCTAGGTAAAGGATATCGATTTTTAATTGTCAACTTATTCAGTTCCCTATAATCAATGCACATACGAAAAGATCCATCCTTCTTCTTAACGAACAAGACTGGAGCTCCCCAAGGCGACGAGCTCGGTCGAATAAAACCTTTATCAGACAACTCCTTAAGTTGCATAGATAACTCCTTTAATTCAGAAGGGGCTAATCGGTAAGGCGCACGTGCCACCGGTGCAGCACCAGGAATTAAATCGATTCGAAACTCTACTTGCCTTATTGGTGGAAGTCCGAGTAAATCTTTAGGAAATACCTCAGGAAATTCACAAATAATAGGTACATCTTCCAATCGTTTCTCCCTAGACTCATTCCCGGTCACTTGAGCTAAGAATAACTCACAACCGTTCCTGATGTACTTTCGGACATTAATACATGAAACGATTTTCAAACGGGATTCACCTCGATTACCATCAATTACTAACGTCCTATTCCTAAGAGGAATCTTAACTTTCTTCTCTCCACATAAAATAGTAGCATTATTCAACGACAACCAATCCATACCAATAATAATATCAAAACTACCTAATTCTATCAACATCAAATCAATCGGAAAGGAATGGTTTAAGAGATTTAGAGAGCATCCTTCTAATAGCTTATTAGTTTTCACTAATTTACCATTAGCCAATTCCACCTCGTAACTGGTACTTATCTCAACAGGTTCAATGTCAATAAGGGCACTAAATTTAGTGGATACAAAGCTCCTATCAGCACCCGAATCGAATAAAGCAACAGCATAATGATTGTTGAGTAAAAACGTACCGGTAACGACATTCAGATCCTCTTTCTTCACCTCAATTGTTCCAAGTTGATAGATACCACCCTGGGGGTTTCTTCCAGGTACAATCGCTTTCAACTTGGGGCATTCCGATTTCCTATGACCTTCTTCATTACAGTTGAAGCAAATGGTTCCCTTCTTACACCTTTCAACCTTGTGTCCAAGCTTTCCGCAATTTCGGCACTTCCAGCAATCGCCAGCATGCCTCTTGTTGCCACACTTAGGACATCTATCATCGTTGCGCGGTGTATTGTTGGTAAGAGCATTTGCATTCCCCTTTCTCTGGTTCTGACGGCGATTGAAATTCTTCCTATTATCACCTCTATCTACACGATCACCGTCACCCTTTCTTTTCTCACCAACACGGGCTTCATCTTCCCTTTCCTAAATTATCTGTCCAATGAGTTGGTAAGCCATTCGAACAGCATCATCAGTGGTCAGTGGTTTAGATGATGTCACGTCCCCCGGATATTCCTGGTCAACCCTTTAATATATTGTTCAATTCGGATCTCTTCGGGTTTAACCAATCGAGGACATAGCAAGGCCAACTCATGGAATCGGTTTGTGTAACTATCAATGTCCACACCCTTCATTCTCAAATGAATCAACTCCAGTTCTAACCTAATGATCACGCTACGAGGACAAAACTCCAAAGTCATCCACTTCTTAATTTCAGCCCAAGGAGTAGCATTAGCAGCATCAAGACCCATGAAAGCAATTCTCCCGCTCCACCAAGTCAACGCACGACCTTTAAGAGTAGCCATAGCAAAATTCACCTTATCTTCCTCCTTACACTTACTAATCCGAAACACCGACTCAATCTTCTCAATCCACTGGCTTAGTCCTACAGCACCTTCAGTTCCATTAAAAGGTAGAGGTTCACACTTCATGAACGTCACATAAGTACAGCCACCAACTTCAGGTGCATTAGCTCCAAGTCCTCCTATATTTCCTCCAGCATTAGCATTCACATTATTAGCATTCACATTCACATTAGTACCGCCAATTCCACTACCGCCAGCTCCACTACCGCCAGCTCCACTACCGCCAGCTCCACTACCGCCAGCTTCATTTCTAGCATTTGCCATAAATTCAGTCATAGATGCGGTAACTTGCTCCGTAATAATCCTACGTACATCATCCTCAGTCACAGCCTTCTTGGGCGGCATAGTTCTATAATTTCACAATTTCAAAGTATTAAGCATTCACCCAACAAGGATTCATATAATATGGATTGAATTCATAATCAAGATACAAATAAGGCATAATATGGAATTCAAGACAAGATACATATTTCATTCGATTTTAAACAAAAGTATTGTCTTAGTTACATCCCATATCAAAGTTATAGCACTATATACACTCAAAATTCGTGCCAAGTCTACTACTAACAAGTCGGTTCAGTCACAGCTACAAAAGCACAAAAGATACAAAGGTCACTACTAAATACAGACTGGTCTAGTGAGAACCGCCAGATGGTCTATCATCCATCGTCTTCTGAATTTTCGTCGGACGATCACTAGACACATCTTCAGCTGGGCGCTTACGGATCACTCCTCTTTCAACCATGTCAGCATAAAATCTACTGTTCCAACCCACGGATATATTCAACTCCTTTTCAGCTTTCTCACGCATCGCACGAGCTACACTCAACTGAATCTCCATAGAATTCACCTTTCTCTTCATAGCAGCAAACTCACCACTTTCCAACACCGATAACCTCCTAAAAGCCTCGTTCAAACCACGCTCTACATCAGTCAAATCCAAACTAAGCAATTCCCGCTCTTTCTCGCCAACCTTAGTCTTCGACTCCAAATAAACAACTTGAGTCTGAACAACACCTAATCCAACCTCTGTCATACAACTCTTAACACGGGAAGCATCTAGATCACGTCTCAAGACCCATGGTGCAAGATCATCAATATGAGTAGCCTCTCGACTACTAGACGACTCTCCTATCTCACGTCTACGAGTAGCAATACCATCAGTACCGTCAGGTGCATCGTCATCCTCATCCTCCTCTGATTCAGAATCAGATTCAGATGATTCAGACATTTTATCCCTAGGTAGCTCAACCTCAGAATCAGACAAATAAACTGGTGGGGGTAAAGGCACGCCCTCTGGAACATCATAAGGGTAAATAAGCTCAGCTTCCTCATCATCATCGACCTCAACATCTATACCTACATCCTCCTCGACATCCTCGTCGTCAATCTCATCATCTAAATTATCTAACCCAATCTCCTCATCATTCTCTATATCAACATTCTCAATCTTATTCTCTACCAAGTCAACCTGAGGGGCAATCTGATCTCCTAGTCCTAACTCGGGCTCGGGATCCTCAAATGGTTCCTCCTCATCATCCATATCATAATCTACTAAGTCTAAATAAGGATCATCATCTACATTAGGTTCGGGAATAACATGGTTTTCTACAGGAATATTAGGGTCAGCCATGACAATCTGCATATATATATATATATCTCGTATTAGGATAACATACTAGTTAAACAATTACATAATGAAATCACGATATATACATATATATAAATTAAATTATATATATCAAAATATATATCTTCTCAATAGGGCTTGTTGGTAACGTCAGAGATCTCTGGCACCGTTATAGTCAAAAGAATTTTCAAATATTTTCTTAAATGTTCATTGTCAAAGGATTTTGAAAAGTTTTGTTCAAAACCTTGGTTTTTAAAATCTTTTGTTCTCTATTACGAGAGCTCTGGTACCAAACTGTAACACTCTGAATTTTCGTATCGATATAGCGGAAGGGTCTTTCAGAGTGTTACGGGATAGCACAAAAACTCCAATCATAGACAACACATAAAAATGGTTGTACAAGGTTCAACATACATTCATTCGATAAAAAGTTTTAAAGTGTACAACAGGTCCCAAATTATACAGGTCATTTAGTTTACAAAACATAGATCGAATGAACATTTTTAATATTATGTGGGCCATCAGAGTCGATCTCCATCTGGATTACCTTCAAGCACCTGAGATAAAAACATGCAAAAATCATATCAGCGAATGCCGAGTGAATTCATAGAGTTTAATAAAAACCGTTATATAAAACAATCGTTAAAATCAGAACACAAGTATAATATCGGAAGTAAGTCCACGTATTGCTAGTCAGTCAATATATAAATCAAGCATACATCTTAAACTGTCCATGAGACCGTAGCCTCAATATTACCATTATAGGTAATATTATTATCGTTATTAGCGTCGTATCATATCGGATATTTAGATTATATAGGATTATTATTAGCCGCATGACATTGTTACCTTACTATGAAAACAGTGGGCCGCGAACCCGACAAACAATTTGCCCATCTAAGTTAGCATGTCGTCACAAAAATCACGCTATGGAATCTTCTCATACATAAATTCGCTTACCAATCAATGTGGTACGACGGAGATCAACCGTCAAGGCGCGAACTAGGGTGATCGTCCCCAAATAGTACTATGAAATTCATAAGCGTCTACCCAATCCCGGTAGTTCACAATTCATGCTAATGGGACTTTAAGTGACATAACCTAACTACTAATAATCCTTTTTGTCTCGTTTATAGGGTCATAGCATCATTCGGGTCCATATCATTAAGCATACCATCGGGACTACTTGTGTTCTATTTTTATCAAAATCTATCATGTTATCTCCCTCGCGGGTTTACAAATCATTTTATAAAACATTTAAAAGAGTGCGAGGCTATGAACTCACATTGATAATGAAAGGCGGATTATCGGCGACGGGCGTTCTTCTGTCACGGAAACCTATATAAATAATAATCGGTCTTAGACTTTGTCCAATGACTTTTATAAAAATAACAATATACATATGATGATGATCAAGTGGGTTTATATATCCTTGTTTACTCATTTTAGTGTTTACGTTTTAGTAACTTTCTACTAGTTTACTAGTTTTACCTATTTACCTATTTTAAGTCCAATAAGCTTAGTATAAGTTCTTTAACTTGTCTTAATCCATTTTATACCTATATTATCAGTATATATACTTTCCATGTTGGGCCTAAATGGGTTATGCCCAATAAGTTCTTTTTATAAGTGGTTAACTTATTTAGTCCAATTATTAGTCCAATATGCTTAGTTAGCTCGTTAATGTCCGTATGTCCTATAGTTCGGGTTTTATCGGTTTTTACTTGTATTAGTTACTTATATATCAGTATATGACTTTTAAAAACTTTACATTAGACGGGTTTGATCGTCTAAGTTTTAATTGGCGAAAAACGTTAATTTTACGACAATAGCCGAAAAAGTCGTAAAAATCAAGTTTATAGTTTTTATTTCTTATAAGTATTATTCCACTACCATTTTTATAAGTTATTAATTTATTTAATCTTTTACATATTTATATAAATAAATTTCATAAGTTAGTGGGTTTTTATTTTACATTTTATATAATAAAATTTGAGTGCTTATATAATAATAATAAACATTAATTCTCAAAATCTGATTTTTATTTTCATATTCACCATTTTTATCATATTTAGAGTTCTATAATGAATTAGAAGCTCATTTTTGGGTGGCAAGATCTTCATATTATGTGCTACATTTAAATTAGTTATAGCTACTGCTCATTTTAAGTTTATCTATGCTTAACAGTCCCTACAAAACAGCTTATTCAGATTTGCATACTCATCTTGTTTTGATCATATCTCACTCATTATATTGATTCCATTGCATGGCCAACTCTCGCATGTGTATAACATCTTGTACTTACTTTAAATGGATTCTACCATGCAATTTTATCAGTTCAAGTTTTTGTTATATACTGTTTTTATACAGCCAACTAAATAATCAAGATTTTAGCCTTATTTCTTATAGTTATTAACCTTTTTAAGCATATTTATCAACACTTGATCTCCACACAACATTTTTATCATCATATATACATCATATACATATACAATAAGAAAGAAAATACATTTGTTCTTTACAAAAATAACAAGTGAAAATGGAGAGGATGATCTTCTTTACCAACCAAGTGTATTTCTTGTTTTTGGAAGACAAGAACTTGATGAACACCACAAGTAACTCCAAGATCATCAAACACCAAGAACAATAGTTGAGAAATCAGCCCTAGGACACAAGCAAATCACCTCCTATGTTGTTAATATGGCCACCAAATGATCAAGGCTTCAAGATAACTCCATGATAGAGCTAGATAACATGTATTTCATGGCTAGAAAAGATCAAAAGGGGTGTTTGTAGCTTAAAACTGGACGGCAATGGTGAAGGTTTTGAGAGAGTTTTGTGTTGGTTTGCATGTATGGAAAGATGTAAATGAGAAGTGTTGATGGTTTTAGCTAGTGGAAGTGGAAAGAGTAAGCTTAAGGTGTAAGCTTAGTTACACTTGTAACTAGTTAGCTAACATGATTCCACATCCTTAGATGTGGTGTCATGTGCCGTCCCATTTAAGCTAGTGGGGTGGGACAATGTATTTTGTCCCATCTCACTAGTTTACGGGTATTCCTCGATTCTACTTTTCTCGATTTGCGTTCCCTCGGGTCATTTCACGAAAAACGTTTTTATAAATTATGAATCAACGTCACAAAACGAATCCAATAAAAGTTGTCTCATCAAAAACGGAGTTCATAAACGTAAATACGTAATCCTAAGGTTTCCGGTTTAGTCGTAAAGGACGCCAAATTATGCACGTAAGCCCAAATTTAAATCCGTAAATTGTGAGTTCGTCAACCAACACAAAAATAAGTTTCAAGATATTATACGAGAAAATATTTCACTACCTGAAAATGTTAGATTGTCACACTTTTGAACGCATCTAATTATAGTAACACTACTAGTTTGTAACCAAAACTAATAAACACTAGTAATCCACCAAGAACACATTTATATCTGAAGATTCTATAAATGCAACAACATATATTTTTATAAAAACTATATTTATGTTTTTTAAAATATATAGATTTAGTAGATCCACATAAAAATGTATAGGTCTAAAAGATACCATGCGGAAAATAATTTACTTCCTTCATTTTCAAGATTACACATGATAAGTGACATACATGCATAGATCTAAACAATGCAAGAATAAAATTAACGAAATATATGGTATATTACTATATGAGCAACGCATAAGGTAATAACAAACATGCAAATCAAATATTCATATGGCATTGCATAAAGCAATCCAACGTATAAGACATATATTCATATAGCAATGCAGGGAGCAATCACAACATGTAAAGTAAACATTCATATAATAGCGGAACGAGAGATTGCAATCATGCATGAAAAAGTTTTCATATAGCAGCGAATAAGCAATCGTATTATGTGAAGCACGTATTCATATATAAGAAGAATAAGCATATTGACATGCTAAAACACAAGAGAGCATCGGTTATAGTCTAGGCCTATACAATAACACCTAGTTATCTATAACCAAGGCTCTGATACCAATCTGTAACACCCCCAAATTGGCCCAGCGGAAGCCCACGAGTATTGGGGCCTGTTACGTCATGATTATCCGAGTCTGGATCCGAGAGAATGACCTCTATGCCAAATATCACAATGTTGACTCCAAATAATCATACAGTCAAGTACCTGAGAATACATGCTTAAAAGTGTCAACACAAAGGTTGGCGAGTTCATAAGTTTTATTAAAATGTTTAAGACACTTTAAAAGTTTACAAGGACAACTACTAAAAGTAGTGTCGCAAAAAGTTCAGGAATCCAGAGTTTCACAATAAAGAGACATTACATCAAAGTTCAGTCATAAATCAAAGTTTAGAACTAGCACAACAGTTAACACAAAAACTTCAGTTCATACACAAGTTGTAATTCATGATCACAATTCATTTCAGCTCGGTTTTTAGGTTCATGAACTCATTCACACCCGAGTTCAACTCAGTAGCCACGATCAATATACATAACAATGTCATGTTCTCGGTTCATGTCAGTATCACAATCGAGATCACATATTAGGACTAGAGCAATAAGCATATGAGTATCATACCAAACCAGCATATAAGTATCATATCAAACCAACATATGAGTATCATATCAAACTAGCATACCAATATCATAACAGACCAGCATATAAACATCATGTCAAACTAGCACACAAGAATCATATCAAACCAGCATGTAAACATCATTTCAAACCATCATATAAGTGTTATATAAAAAACCCATGCATGAATCACGTCAATACCACACCTAAGGATTAGATTAATCCACGTACAATAATCCTATCATATCTCATGCAGGAATCAGAACCACATAATAAATTCTTGTCAAGAGCATTTCATAACTATAGTCAAGATTCACGTCGATATCACAATTAAAATTAATATCGAACCAATACATGATCGCAGTCAAGATTCATATCAATATTTATAGCAAGGTCAAAGTCAAGATTCACATTCAAGATTCATAGCAAGATCAAAGTCATGATTCACATTCAAGATTTATAGCAAGATGGACCACAGAAGTTCAGTTCAAGTACCCAATGTAACTATAGAAGATATAGTTCCAAGTGTAGGATAAATCGGGTGTTTCGGTGTTTATGATAACGCTAAGCTCATGATATCGAAGCTAATGATCCAGTACGTACACTACAATGTACATATAAGTTGCCCCAAGTGGGAGTCTAGCCAAGACTACCCAAGTTCACACAAATGATATACACCCGTCCGACGTCAGAATGCCCGAGTGGAGGTTGTCAAGCCTCAATAGATCTATCCATAACATAAGAGCTTACTCCAGCAGAGTAATTAACGATTCATGATAGTGGGGACTATGGCTATCGCTACTTAGGCTAATCATAAACGAAGTTCACTGAGCGTTCACAAAATTCAGTTTTTTTTTGCGTCCACAAGCAAGTACAAGCAGTCATTTCACTTCACAGTATTAAACATACAAAGCAGTTTAAAAGGAGCTATGGGATATCTCAGATATTCATAAGTGCAAATCATCAACAATCCGAAGTGTAAACTCATATTTCACATAAACAATCATCAAAAGTACAAGCACGTACACAGTATAAACAATCTTCAAAAAATATATCAATGCATATGTATCACAATAATACTTGAAAAGTATAGTCATGTAAATCGCAAACAATCACTAAAATGCACGAACACGTATTTGACATTGACAAGCATGTATCTCCCCCAAAGAGATTCAAAACATTTATAAAGCAATTTTGAAAAGAGAAAGAGGGGGTATGAATTCACATCGATGTTGCAGAACAATTTGCAGAGACGTGAATACAAGAGCAGTGTAGCGTAGGCCGGAACTGCTAGATACCGAAAGTCACAGTTTATCTTATCGATCATCTCCCAGCATCCCAAATCGATGCATTCCAAGCTTTCCCGATGAAGGGTTTCTTCAATACCATCGGTTCATAAACCGTTTAAATCCTATGTCAAAATCGTTCGGTAATCAGTTCCGTAATCGGTTCAATAATCGGTTCAGTAATCGGTTCAGTAATTGGTTCGGTAAGGTGAAGCGGAGGATACCACCATGTATGTAATATATATACCTAATATATATTACACACGAAGGAACGGAACATGTATATAATTCATAGCTTGAATTGTATAACAAGAACAGACAACGCACGAATAACTCATAATGTACATGACACGCGACATGTACAAAACTCCAGAAAGATGACAACAAAAGAATAAAATACTCCAAGCATACAATACCTTGTAAATAAAATAAACCTAAATAATTCGACACACTTTCAAAAACATCTACTAATTAAATAAAGATCATTTAATAAAAGAGGTCACACGTTTCAGAGTTCCAAATGAAGTTTCAAAAGTATATATAATAATTATGATTTTATAAAATAATATTTTATAAATCGTTGTTTCACTATTGTCCATTTAATATTTCTAACAGAGGGTTTTAGTTTCTAACTAATATTTAAGAAAACTAAATAAATATTAAATTTATAAAAATTTCGGCATGACCTATTCGTTTTTATAACGTTTCCCGTAATCACAAAATATCACATTTTCACTTTCACAATCAATCCGCGTTTCACTTATCCACATATTTCTATTATATTAAATTACTCATTGTCGAATCGTAAGCAAACAAAAATATAAAATAAATTAACCGATAATCAAGTCGAAAATAAACCAATACTTTCAATCAAACACTTTCAAACTGCCATAAACGAATAACCAAACATATTTTTAAGGCACTCAAAACCCATATCCAACCCCCCCCCCCCCCCCCCCCGTTGGGCTGTCAAATGCGTTGCCAAACACTCTTAATCAAATTTAACCACATCAAAGCCCTTAACAGCTGTCAAACAAAACCAAACGACGCTAACGGCCGTTAATTCACAACACACAACATAATATCATTTTTTTGGATCTATACACAACTCACGGGAACAATAACAACAAAACAAAAATAATATTCACGAGCCCGACACCCTACGTAGGTGCGGTCGTGGTGATGTCATGGAAACCGTGCAAACTATAATAACAGTGACACCACGTCGGCGGCTGAGCCGTGACGACGATGGTGATGACGGGTCTGTGTGGATTTGTTGGTTCATGATGGTGAGAAGGCAGTTGGTGGTGGCGTTTCGTGGTGGTTACGATGGCTGTTGGTGGTTAAGGTGACAGTGATAGTTGTGTCTACAGCGACGGTGTAAAGGTGATAGCAATTCGTGGATGGTAGGGGTGGTGGCGTGGCTGTGGTGGCCTCGTGGTTAAGACCACAGCGACGGCTACCAGTTGAAGACTATGGTGGTGCTTCGTCGACATGAAGATAGTGAAAGGCGGAGTGATTATGAGTGTGATGTGGTGATGTTGTAGTGGTTGCGACCGGCGGATCTGGTGGTATTAATAATAGTGGCGGCTGATGGTTGTAGGTAGCGGCGACGGCCAGAAAACGTTTTAAAAGGGTGGATCGGGTCATTTTAGGAGGGTTTGGTGGTGGCCGGAAAAGTGACGGCGCCGGAATCCGTGGCCAGATTAGGGTTCCGGTGGCCGGAAATCTTTGAGGGAGAGAGAGAGAGAGAGTTTTATTAGTTTAGGGTTAGTGTGTGTGTGTGTTTTTGTATATGAGAAGTGAAAGGAAAATGAGGGGTTTTTTTATTTATATAAAAGAAATAAAAATTGTTAAAACTAAATGAGAAGTATAATATAGTTGAGTGTTTATTGTGTAAATTATTTTCACAACTTTTCTTTTATCTTGTTTAAACATGGCTCGGGACTCGATCGGGATCCGATAAAATTAGAATGAAAACTCGAAATTTTCGCCATTGCGTTTAAAATACTTTTTCCACGAAAATAGATCATTTATACGACTAGTAACTCATAAAAATCTTATAAATCCATTTAAATGTTAAATATCATCCAGGTTTCTCAAACAAGCATAGTTTTTATGAAAAATAAACTTCAAATCCAGCATTCGCGTTTTTAACAAACATTATTAAAATAAAAATATTAATAATTTAATAAACTATTTTATTTAAATATCTCGTCACAATTAAATATAAAATTTAATTTAATTTTTTTAACGTGTCGGTGCGCAGACTGTGCGATTTTCAAACTTTGTCAAAATATGTCCCGTTTTTAAAACCAATGAGTTTGGTAGCGCTCTAAAATAAAATAATAATAATTATAATTTATTATTATTTATGGTAAGGAAAATTCTCTGGTGTTACATATGATTGGAATGATGAGCCACTGACTTCAGATGAGGATGATACTACTAGAGTCAGGGCTTTCATGGCTATAGCTGAGGATGAACCAGCTGTTGGAAAAAGTGATGCAAGATAAGGACAATGGGTTGACATCACAATGAAAAGGGTACACAGGCTTTTATCTATGTCTGATAGTGATGAACGCAAACATGTCCTTGACTACACCATTGTTGATTTACACTTTGTTGAGGAACAAAGAAAGAACCTACTTGATAAGTTTCACTCTGTTAAAATTGAACTGCTAAATGCTAAATCTGAATGTGAAACTCTCAGACGGGTTAATTTAGAGAAAATATCCCTTCAAAATGAAGTCACTAGGTTAACCTTGAAAAACATTGCCTTAAATGATCAAGTTTCTGAATTAAACAAGGTTATTGAAAAATGGTTGTGTAGTGGGTTCACTATAGATCAATTGCTTAATGATGAGCTGTCTGCTGACATTAAAAGGGATATATCTGCTAAGAAAAATAAGCTGAGAATTCTCACCAAATCCAAAGACATTGTTTTCAAATCTACAGAGACTATTCATATGTCAGATCCCATTTTGACTGATGACCCTGTCTCTGAAGATATGGCTGAATTACCACCCTTGCCCAAACTCTATGGAGTTGAACCTAGAAGTTCCTCACGAGCTGCTAAGGGTGAACTTAGAACAGATGTTGAGAAAGTACCAACTAAAGTATTTAATGTACCTGTTAAACAATCTGGTAAGCAAGTTTCTTTTAAGCCTTTCTCAACTAAAGCTGTGAACAAGGTTGACCCTTCCACTAAAGAACGCCTGTTGTCTCTAATGAAAGAAGTAGAACTCTTAAAACAACACATTAAGCCTTCCGCTGAATGCTCAACTTCTCGTGAACCTAAGTCTGTCCTAGGTGAACCCAAAGGGGAAAGGTTAGTCAAACCTTATTGCAATATATGTAAGAACTCTCACCACATGACCTTAGATCATGATAGACATATGGCAGTTAAGAGAGCTCAGACACCCTCTAGGGATAGACAACAGGGTTAAAAAAGACAACAGGGAAACTACAGACCTTATCCTCCGTGTAAATTCTGTGGATTCACAGACCATCACTCAGACGAGTGTGGTGACTTCCCTGGTTGTGATATCTGTGGAAGTTTTACCCATGAGACAGCTAATTGTCCCTCCCATCGCCAAAAGTTCTACAGGAACACAAGAATTTCTAATCAGCAATTCAGGGAACCCACTGGAAAGTGGGTTCACCATAGGAACTAACCTGTTTCTATGTATCTGTGCAGAAACATCTCAAGGAATCGGTATGGTATCTAGATAGTGGCTGTTCTAGACACATGACAGGCATTCAACAATACCTGCACAGATACTCAAGGGAGCCAGGTCCTAAATTGGTGTTTGGAGATAATTCTTTAGGTGACACAGAGGGATACGGCTCAGTGAACTGCAATGGGATAACGTTTACCAGGGTTGCATATGTGAATGGTCTTAAACACAATCTTATTAGCATCAGCCAATTGTGTGATACTGACTACAAGGTTTTGTTTACTAAGACTCAGGGAACCATATTCAACAAAAACAATGATGTTGTGCTTATTGCACCTAGAAGGAGAGATGTTTATGTCATCAATATGGCTATTTGCTCTGAAGACAGCTCAAGTTGTTTTCTTGCTAAAGCCTCTGAAAGTGTCAATTGGCTGTGGCACAAAAGACTGTCTCATCTCAACTTCAAGAACATCAACAAGATAGCTACACAAAACCTGGTTGCTGGTCTACCTTCAATGATGTTTTCTAAAGACAAGACTTGTTCTGCCTGTGTCAAAGGAAAGCATCACAAGTCTTCATTCAAGACTAGGCAATCATTCTCTATTGACAAGTGCTTACATCTCCTTCACATGGATTTGTTTGGGCCTGTCAAACCTCAGACCATTAATCAAAACAAATACACCTTGGTCATAGTTGATGAGTTTTCAAGATATACATGGGTGTTCTTCCTCAGAAGGAAAAGTGATGCAGCTGATACCATCATGTCCTTCATCAGACAGGTTGAAAATATGAATGACGTTAGAGTTAAAGCTCTAAGAAGTGATAATGGTACTGAATTCAAGAATCATCAACTTGAATCTTTTTGTGATGAAAAAGGTATTTCACAAAACTTCTCTTCAGCTGGCACCCCTGAACAAAATGGTGTGGCTGAAAGAAGAAACATGACTTTGATTAAAGCAGCCAGAACCATGTTGAATGGTGCAGCCTTACCAAAGCAATTTTGGGGAGAAGCTGTTCACACTGCCTGCTACACACAAAACAGATCAATCATTGTCAAAAGACATGGTAAAACTTCCTATGAAGTTTTCAGAAACAGATCTCCTGATGTCAGCTACTTTCATGTTTTTGGATGCCCTATGTTCATTTACAACTACAGGGATAAACTTGGAAAATTTGATGAAAAAGCTGATGATGGTTTCTTCTTGGGATACTCTCCAACAGCCAAAGCCTTCAGAGTTTTCAACATCAGAAGACAAGAAGTAGAAGAAACCTTTCATGTCAGATTCAATGAAGATGATGATGTCATACATAGAACTGGAACAGAGGGTGATGAAATTGATTTTAATGAAAATGTGTCTTTCCCAAGTGATGAATTCTCCAAACCTAGACCTGCCAGTCATCACCATCATCACTCCAACACTCTTACTCCTTATGTTCCTGCTTTTTACCCTCTGTCTACTCATAATATAGAAGTTGCTACCTCTCAGGAGCTTGATGAAGAAGAACCACAGACCTCTTGTAGTCCTTCTTCTTCTACTGCTATTGATGACTCACCAATTCTTCAAATCCTTGAAGAATCTCCTGCTGATAATGAACTTGTACCTCTTGATATGGCTGAAGTAGACTCTGACACTGAAGTAGTCTTTGAAGAAAGCCCTCCTAGTTAGCAGGATGAAACTCAAATAGTACCAGCTGTCCCCACAAGTGTTCCTGTCATTGAGTCCCCAGCTCCTCAAAATAAGTGGTCAAGAGATCAACACATTCTTCTTGTCAACATTATTGGGGAACCTAATGCAGGGGTTACCACTAGACAGCGAATTCATGACTCAGAATCTGCATCAGCCAACGAATGTCTCTTTGCTGAATTTCTCTCTCAAATTGAACCTAAGAGAGTAGCTGAGTCTCTTGTAGAAGATGGGTGGGTAGCTGCTATGCAGGAAGAAATCAATCAGTTCAAAAGGAACAAAGTGTGGACACTAGTGCCAGCTCCACCTGGAAAGAATATCACAGGCACTAGATGGATCTATAGAAATAAGATGGATCAAATTGGAAACATCATCAGAAACAAGGCCAGGCTGGTGGCACAGGGGTATACTCAGACTGAAGGAATTGACTATGATGAAACATTTGCTCCTGTTGCAAGACTTGAAGCCATCAGAATCTTTCTGGCTTATGCTGCTTATATGAGCTTCACTGTGTATCAAATGGATGTTAAGAGTGCATTCCTCAATGGAGATTTGGCTGAGGAAGTGTATGTTGAACAACCTGAAGAATTTGAGAACAGCGAATTTCCAAATCATGTGTACAGATTACACAAAGCCATGTATGGGCTGAAACAAGCTCCAAGAGCATGGTATGAAACTCTCTCTAATTTCTTAACTGAAAACAAATTTGTCAGGGGTTCTATTGATAAAACACTCTTTACCTTCAAGGATAAGAGTGATTTCATAAATGTGCAGATTTATGTGGATGATATCATCTTTGGGTCAACAAATGTTAATCTTAGTAAACGATTTGCTAAATTAATGACCAAGAAATATGAGATGAGTATGATGGGTGAATTAACTTACTTTTTAGGTTTTCAAATTAAACAGTGTCCTAAGGGAATTTCAATTTGTCAAGAAAAGTATGTTAAGGATTTACTTAAAAAATATGACTTAGTTGATTGTGCATCAGTGAAATGCCCCATGCTTCCACCCAACAACTTGGGTCCTGATGAGTCAGGGGTCTCTGTTAATGAGACTTTATATAGAGGCATGATTGGGTCACTCATGTATCTGACAGCTAGTCGTCCTGATATCCAATTCTCCATATGTCTCTGTGCAAGGTACCAAGCTAACCCAAAAGAATCCCATCTAGTGGCTATTAAGAAAATTTTCAGGTATCTCAAAGGAACACCATCCCTAGGTCTATGGTATCCCAAGGAATCAGGCTTTGATCTCTAGGCCTATTCAGATTCAGACTATGTTGTATGTTATATTGACAGGAAAAGCACCTCAGGCAGCTGTCAAATCCTAGGAGGAAAATTGGTTGGATGGAGTGCTAAGAAGCAAAACTCTGTGGCTATGTCTTCAGCTAAAGCAGAATATGTCGCTGCAGCCAGTTGTTGTGCTCAGGTGCTCTGGATGAAAAGTCAATTGGCTGACTATGAAATTTTATATGACAAAGTGCCAATCTTTTGTGACAACACCAGCGCCATTGCCATCTCCAACAACCCTGTTCTTCACTCTCGTACCAAACACATTGATATCAGGTATCATTTTATCAGGGATCACATAATGAAGGGAGATATTGAGCTGCACTTTGTTCCCACAGAGCTGCAACTAGCTGATATTTTCACAAAGCCTTTGGCTGAACCTTCGTTCAACAGGCTAGTTGCTGAGCTAGGGATGCTCAATATCTCAAAGCCTGTGGCTTGATAATAAATGTGTTCATTAAATGACTGATTCTATATTAAATGTTTTTCACATGAAACTAGGTAGTTACTTTCCAAGTAAATGCAAAAAACATTCTCAATATTTAATCATTTATTTTTCGAATAACGAGGAGACAAATAAGTTTTGAAAGGTCAAGGGACCCACATGAGCAGTCATTTTCCCACTTAGCATTAAATGCGGTTGAATAACTGTTTTCATTTTTGAATATATATATATATTGTCTCTCGTCTCTCCTCACCTACCACTATTCTCATTTCACAAATCTATTTCTCTCTCTAAGTTCTTCTCTCTCTAAACCCATCCTCCATTTTCATTCTTCTTCGACCTTGAATGCATGGCTTTTCCCGTTCCCAAGGCAGCAAACGTTAACTTTGAACTCAACGAAAGCATCCTTGCATCAAACAACTCCATTGGATGGATCAAGGCTCCAAATGAATCCTACTCAGATCTGGTTAACTTCATGCAGAACTGTGATTTAAGTGAAGCATTCACCAAATCCCCAACCACCTTCTACCAAGAATACCTTAGGGAATTCTGGTACTCTGCTGAAGTAGTTGATGACACAATAACCTTTAGCCTCTCTTGCAACGAACACCCATTTGCCTTCTCACTTAAAGATTTCTCTAGTGTGGCTGGGTTAAAACATGGTGATGAATGCCTAAAGGTGGTTGATAAAAACGCTGTTAAGGATGCCCTGGCCCACTTAAACCCTTTCATGATATAAAACCTGCTCTTACACCAGCTGAGGTCCTCTCAAAGTCTCCTCTGAAGATCAAGTACTTTACACCCATGTGGCGTGTCCTCTTCACCCACATTGTCAAATCCCTGGGAGGAATGCAGGGATCCCAAGATCAGATGTCCTTCAACCACCAATCTATAGCTTATGGGCTGATCTGGGGAGCTGATGTTGATGTAGGAAGCATTCTCTTATCCAACCTAGTTGAACAGCTGAAAGGAAGAAACCAAGTCAGGGAAAAGAACATTTGCTACGTTCGATTTCTATCGTTGATCTTTGAAAACCTGTTGGGAAACAACTATCATAACTCTTCTCTCATTTCACTGAAACCCTATCGCATCATAGGTGCCATATACAAAGAAATTGGAGCTGAAGATGTCCCTGTCACATCCCACATGATGAATGTTGCTAACAAGCTACTCTCAGCTGAGAAGTCCTTGCTCCCTTCTTCTGAAAAGGTGATTACCTCTGGTGTGTCTGGCAAGTCTAAGTCTTTGACCTCTGGGCAGCACACCACGACGTCCAAGGCTTCATCTGGCCAACAACCTAAGAAGAAGAAAAACCCATCTTCTTCCCACACCAAATCTGTTGCTAAGGCCAAGGGAAAGAAGACTGTGAACCAAGACACCTCCTCTGTTCCAGATACTCATGTGGAATCAGAGACTTCAGCTGACCAACAACAAGGGTCTAGCGTCTCAATGTCAGCTAAGACAACAGGAAACCAGCCAAATCAAGCTGATATCACACAGGTAATCAGTGTAAATTTTTAGAGGTTCACAAGCAGCCACTCTCAAATGTCTGTAGGTGAGAGTGGTGAAGTTAGGGTAATCCTCGACCCATAGAAGTCTGTCTATGCACTTAGAACTCTTTAAGACTTCTGTACACCCTGTCTATGCACCAGGGAATGATTCATTTGTGTTTATAAAGCACCCCGATGACCCTGCACCCTCTAGACAGTATTTAGGCTAACAACAACCTGAATACACATATGTCTCAACCTTGATCAGCTGTACTTCGCACAGCCTCTTGGTTCCCTCAGAAAAAGAATCCCAAAGGATTTATCCTTTTCAGGGGATCTGAATCATCACCCTCAGCTCTCCTCGGGGCAGCGTAACAGGCGACCTTCACCCACATATGTTTCACTATTAAAAGAGTCCCAAAGGTTTTTTAACCTTTTGGGGGGGGCTGAATAATCACCCTCAGCATTCCTAGGTTTTAACCTTTTGGGGGGGGGGGGGGGGGGGGACTGAATAATCACACTCAGCTTTCCTAGGGGCAGCGAATGGCGATCATTAACCATATAACTTTCACTCTTAAAAGAATCCCAAGGATTTATCCTTTAGAGTGGCCGAGTAATCACCCTCAGCCTCTCTGGGACAGCGAAATGGTGACCATTCCCCTTATTTACTTCCCTGTTACTAATAACAACAACTTGTAGGTTAAAATTGTACAGCCAAACGCATCATCCCTGGAGCAACAGGAGAAAGAGGCTGATACAATTATTCAGGACCAAACAAATGACGAAGAGCCTCTACTTAATATTGAAGAAGAAATGTTGTCATTAGTGGATGATGTTTCTGATCTTGAATCAATGCCTGAAGATGAAATCCCTGAGGGGATGTTTGAGGAGGAGGATGAAGAAAAAGAAGATGATCAACAATCTGTCTCTCCTCCCAAGGAAATAGCTGTGTCCACTCCAGCTGGAAATAATACTCCTCCTCCCAAGGAAGCTGTTGTCACTCCCAACTCTGCTACCTCCACAACCACAGTCTTCCAACGCCCTGCCTATGATCCAACAGCTGAATTTCTCATGTTTGATCATCCTGCCCAAACCAACTTTGATCTTTTACCAAGGGGGATGATTATGCTCAACAAAGCCTGAACATCCATAATCTTCAGCCTGTTCATTATCAATCTGACATTGAATGCTTATCAAGAAAGCTGGATGTGATCAAGTCAAAAATGCATAACTTCACTGTCACATTTCCAGGGATCATAAAAAAAGCTGTTGCTGATGCAGTTAATGAACCCATCAAGGATGGTGCAAGAAAAGGTGTAGCACAAGGACTTAGTCACTTATCCACAAGACTCAAGGATGTAATTGACATAGAGGTACCTGCCTTATTTAATGAACATGAGTTAACTATGCACAAAGAGTTTGAAGCTGTTCGAAACAGGCAATATCGTCATACAAACTTCATCGTTAATCGTATTCAGGGAAATATGAATGGAAACTGCAACGTTCTGCTGAAGATTGCCAGAGCTTCAAGGAAAAGGCAACGTGCTATGGCTGCCTCTGTTGAACAGATTGTAAGGCACTTTCAAACACGTTCATCCAAACGTCTGAGTAGACAGGATGAACGTGAGGGGGAGAAGGAAAAGGTTCTTAACCTTGAATATGCTAAACAAGGCTTTACATCCACTGACAACACCATTTCTTCACCTGTCCCCTTCCAAGTCATCACACCTGTTATCATACCTAATGATGAGGATAACACTCAGGGGGAGCAACAGAATCAAGATGGAGTTGATTCATCAAAGTCCCTGACTTTGGTTAACACCAGCGAGTCTGGGGATGATGGTGAACCATCTGCCAAGAAGCTAAAGTTCACTGTTAGCTCCCTTCCCAAAGCAATACAAACTCAGGCTCAGACAGCGTTTATCAGAAGAGCTGAAGTTTTAAAAAACATGAGTATGGAATCCTCTGTCTCGAAGAAAGGAAAGGATATAGTTTTGGTTGAGACAGACACCAAACTAAAGAAGATAGATGCGATGCTAGAGACAGGAGGATCCACCACAGACCTTTCCCATTTTTCAACCTTTACACCTTCCAATGAGAATCCTTTAACACCTGAAGAAATAGAGAAACAGGCTGAGGAATTCAAAAGACTAAATGAAATCAAGACAGCCAAAGAACTGAATGAGGCTACTCTGAGGAAGATGACTCCACCTGAAAGGGAGAAGCAGAGACAAAGGTTGAGGGAAATGGAAGCTAAACGCGCAGAGGCACTAAGAAAAGTCAAAGCTGATTATGACGCCTGCGTCAACAACAGGTATGCACCTGGCAAGATAACCAAGTTCAAATACACAATTCACAAATCCACCAATACCCCACAAATGATCTTGTGGAGAGACAACCAACAGGGAAACATGAATGTATTTGACGACTTCAGGCTAAAGACACTTGGGTTATCTGAATGGTTTGAACTTGAAGCCTTAGCTGCCAAAAGAACTGGACAGGCTAATTTTCTTCTGCTTAAGACTCTTAAGGCTATGTTTACCTGGATCAAAGAAACGGCTGCCAAACTCTAAATAGATCCCCCATCACAGCTTTTTGAACACGAATCCCCATAGACTGGTAAGAAAAGAAGAAGAGTTTCTCAACTTGTTAAGGAAACTTTTGTCATAGATGATGTTCAAGTTGATGGAATGCACAGGGATTTGATCCTACCAAATGGTATAGTTGGCCCTGTTGATGGTCAGACATATACAGAGCCTGAAAGAGGAATGGCATTCATGAACAGAGCTTGCCAGTATGCATTTCAAAGAGAAGATGAGCTTGGCTTAGCATCAACAATTCAGCTGCTTTGTCTCAAGAAGGGACTCAAGATTAACACAGAGTATTCCAAAGTTTTTGCAAAAGCTTTGCAGGCAGAATTGGATACTAGATCAGACATAGCTGAAGCTGAAGAAAAGATAAAAAATGATGACTATTGAAGAAATTCACAGCTCAATTTTACCTTCACATTTTATTTCACTTTTGTAATGTACTTATAATTTTCTTTAAGTATGAATAAAATCATGAGGTATGTTTGTTTAGATCTGTTATGAGTAAGAAGAAGCTATTAACTCACTTACCTTAACTTAGATAGATCTAGCTATATTTATGTTTAAATAGGGGGAGATTGTTGCGAATCTAAGTTTGTTAGATTCCCTGATCATAGATTTAAACACAAAGTAAGCTGTTAGATAATCACTTGCCTGTGCCTAGGAGGCAAGCAAATATCGCAAGACTCACAGAGATCCAAGTCCCTGTGAGCAACCTCAGAGGAGTCCATGTCAGAGACATTGTCAAGGAAGTCTAATATTACTTGAAGACATACTCATTGGCTGTGATGGATAACAGCCAAGATGTATCAGGGACTCTGAGGGGTTGAGGGTTAACAGGGGTGGCAATACCCTGTTAACACTCAACACATTTTGGACATGCCATTTGTGTGTTCGAGACAATGAAGAAAAAGGAAACTGTTTCAAGATCTGTTTCCTTAAAGCATAATGGTAGACTACCAAGAATAGAAGAGCATCATGTGACTGATGTATGAAAAGTGAAAATCTTGTGTAGTCACCATCAAGTACTATTTAGGTCAACCTCGTATCACTACAAAATAGGATGTGTATCCCAGCATTAATGTTTAACACTTTGAGAATATTCATAACATTAATTCTTAGAACTTATTGAATCAAACAGCTGCGACTGTATTCATAAGTTAGAGTTTATAGTTGTTCAAAGTATGCACAACACATTGTCATCAAACGGTGTTATCCATAACACTTGTAATTCTTTATTATACAATAATAATATTACGTTTGAAAAGTAATAACTTGTGTTGATTAGTTAAGTTTAGAGTTTCTAGCATTGATTAGGGACTTTCAGCTTATTTTATACGTTCATGCCATGTTTTACTGTTTTAAGCCTTAAACTATGTTTATCTTATATTCCGTCTATTCTGATTAAGTATTACTTGTATTTCATGTATTGTTATACTTACTGTGTAATAATAAGTAACTTTCTAAAAATAGCAAGTTTCCTAAAATAGAAAGTTTCCAAAAATAGAAAGTTACCAAAAATAGAAAGTTTCCAAAAATAGAAAGTTTCCAAAAATAGAATTACTGCTTAAAATAGATAAGTTTCTAAAAATAGAAAGTTTCAATAAATAGATTAGCTGCCTTAATTAAATAAGTTTCTAAAAATAGAAAGTTTCCATAAATAGATTAGCTGCCTGAATTATATAAGTTTCTAAAAATAGAAAGTTTCCATAATTAGATATAAGCTGGTTAAATAAGCTAAGTATATAAGCTTAAGTGTTTTCTGATTATTTTTCTAAGTCATGATGATATAAGGTATAGTTTATTAATTATTACATGTAATTTAAATAAATTATAGGTTAAAAGTATTTAATTAAATATATCATGTTTTTAATTAAATAAAGTTAAATACTTAGGTTAAAACATGTATTATTAACTATTAATAAAATAACCTAAGTCATGTTAATTAATTAATTATAACCATGGTTTTTAATAATTAATTAATTATAAGGTTTAGAAAATATAAATACTTAGGTTAGAAATTCCATGATCTAATAATTAAATTATAACCTAAGTCATGTTTTATTAAATTAATCATGTCATATTTTATTAATTTAATTTATAACATATGATTTATAAAAACATAACCTTGACATAAACCATGAACCGGATCGTGACTAGAAACCATGAACCGGACTCGAAATCAACACCATACCCCGAACCACTTCGGGGTTCCCCCTTGTTTGCTGCTGGCGTGGGACCCACACCACCAAACCGGGACCATATGGTCTCGGTGGTGGTCTATTAGCCAAACCGAGATCCCCTTGGGGTTCGGTTTAGGCGTCGGCCAAACAAAACACCCCTAAAACCCTCCTTTTTGATTTACCCAATAACCATTTACATGTTTGATTTATGTTTTTAATTAGGTTTTAAAAAAAGATCATGTTCTTATTTAATTTATTAAATCAAAACAAAAGAAAAAGGATTAAAAAGGTATACCGAATGTGTGGATCTAACGAGGATGAACACACACGAACACTTGCACAAAAACCAAGATCAAAATCAAATAAACACCCCCCTTTGGTGTGTTATGTGCGGCGGCCACAAGAGAGCAAGAAGGAGAAGGAGAAAACTTTTTAGGTTTTTGATTTGTTTTACTGTAAAGTGAAAAGTGAAAAAAAGATTTCACATTAACCCTTGTTAGTTAAAATTTAGATGGGCTTGGCCCATCTCTTGATGTAGCCGTGGTTAAGGGGGCTCCACATGGGGTGCCCGTACCGTTTTCCGTGTCTCGTTATTTAAGTGTTCGTTCGTTTTTATTTGTGTCCGTGTTTTATGTGTTCTCGTTAAATATTAACCGTGACTTAATATATTTATTCGTGTTCGTAATAAATATATATACGTAATTAATATTAGTTCGTGATTTAATTACGTTCATGATTTCATGATCGCATGTTCGTGATTAATTATTGTTAAATAATTATTGTGTGTTCGTACGTAATAAATACTTATCGTGTTCTAACACGTACATAATACGTAAAATTCTAACACGTGAACGTAATCATACTATAATAGGAAAGTTTTAATCTAGTACGTATGATCTTAAGGGTACTATTCATGGTAAAAGCATGCGGGTTTTACAAGGTTGTCCTAAGCGGGCCAACCAGAACAAGAACAGTGGGGGAGCTTCGTCGAGAGTGTACGTGGTCGGCAATGCAAAGCCAACCCCAATTCTAATGTCGTTACTGGTACGTTCCTACTAAAAAATCCTTATGCATCTGTTTTGTTTGATACTGGAGCAGACCGAAGTTTTATATCCATTGAATTTAGCCAAGTACTAGAAGTCGTTCCTACAATTTTAGATCACCATTACTCCATAGAACTAGCTGACGGTAAGACTGTAGATGCTGACACTATCATTAGAGGTTGTACCTTAAATCTTTCCAAACATCCGTTCAACATTGACCTTATTCCCGTAAACCTTGGTAGTTTTGATGTTATTATCGGTATGGACTGGTTAGCGAGATATCGCGCAGTCATTGTTTGTGATGAAAAACTAATCCGTATTCCATGGGGAAACGAAACTTTAATCATTCGAGTAAAGCCCATAAATATTTCTTGAGAGGATGTCCTATCTTCTTGGCCCATATTTCTCAAACAGATGAAGAGGACAAGCCCGAGAAGAAACAAATCAAGGACGTTCCTATCATCCGAGATTTTCCAGAAGTCTTTCCTGATGAGTTGCCAGGATCACCAACCCGACAAGTGGAATGTCAAATCGATTTGATTCCCAGAGCTGCACCTGTAGCTAAAGCTCCATACTGGTTGGCACCATCAGAAATGAAAGAACTAGCTGAACAACTTCAGGAACTATCTGACAAAGGATTTATTCGACCTAGTTCCTCACTGTGGGGAGCTCCTGTGCTATTTGTCAAAAAGAAAGATGGTTCTGTCCGAATGTGCATCGACTACAGAGAACTGAATAAGTTAACTATGAAGAATCGTTATCCGCTTCCTCGCATTGACGACCTATTTGACCAACTGCAAGGGTCAAGTGTGTATTCCAAGATTGACTTGAGATATGGATACCATCAAACTAAGGGTCAGGGAGGAAGATATTCCAAAAACAGCTTTTAGAACCCGTTACGATCATTACGAATTCTAGGTTATGCCATTTGGGTTGACCAATGCACCAGCTATTTTCATGGACCTTATGAACCGTGTGTGCAGACTCTACCTGGATAAATTCGTGATAGTATTCATAGACGATATACTCATTTATTACAAGAACGAACAAGAACACGGGGAACCTCTGGCACAAGTACTAAAGGTACTCAAGGAGGAACATCTCTATGCTAAATTCTCCAAATGTGAATTCTGGATTCCCAGAGTACAATTCCTCGATCATGTCATTGATTGTGACAGTATTCACGTACATCCAGCAAAGGTCGAATCTGTCAAGGATTGGGTATCTCCTAAATCACCGACAGAGATCCGCCAATTTCTAAGCCTTGTCGTGTACTACTGCAGATTTATTGAAGATTTTTCCAAAATAGCCAAGCTAATGACTAAACTCACACAGAAAGGAATAAAGTTCGATTGGGGAGAGAAGGAAGAATCAACTTTTCAACTGATCAAGTAGAAGTTGTGTAGTGCACCTATATTATCCTTGCCTGAAGGCAACGATGATTTCGTTTTATACTGTGATGCTTTAGATAAAGGTCTAGGTGCAGTATTGATGCAGAGGATGAAAGTGATTGCCTATGCTTCAAGACAACTGAAGAAGCATGAGAAGAACTACACCACTCACGATCTAGAACTTCGATCTATAGTTTTTGCTCTCAAAATCTAGAGACATTACCTATACGGAACAAAGTGCATAGTGCATACTGACCACAAAAGTTTGCAACACATATTGGACCAGAAGGAACTGAACATGAGACAACGCCGTTGGATTGAGTTGTTGAGTGACTACGACTACGAGATCAAATACCACCCCGGTAAAGCAAATGTAGTTACTGATGCTTTAAGTCGTAAGGAAACGGACCTTCCTATGAGAGTTCGGGCATTAGTTATGACAATCAGTTTGGGCCTACCCAAACAGATTTTCGAAGCTCAGACTCAAGCCCAATTACCTGAAAACCTCGTGAAGGAAGACGTCGGGGGAATTCTCAGAACCGACCTTACTAAGAAGAAGCTAGAACCAAGAGCAGATGGAACCCTATGCCTTCACGGACGAAGTTGGTTACCTTGCTATGGAGATTTAAGGAACGTGATCATGCACGAATCTCATAAGTCTAAATATTCTATACATCCCTGATCTTAAAAGATGTATCAGGATATGAAGAAATTATACTGGTGGCCGAATATGAAAGCTGACATCGCCACCTACGTGTAGAAGTGTTTGACATGTTCACGTGTCAAAACTGAACACCAGAGACCATCGGGTTTGCTTGTGCAACCCGAAATACAAAATGGATGTGGGACAACATCACCATGGACTTTGTCACCAGACTCCCAAAGACATCTCATGGTTACGATACTATCTGGGTAATCGTCGACCAACTTACCAAGTCCGCTCATTTCCTGCCGATAAGGGAGAACGATTCCCTTGCAAGACTAGCAAAAACGTACCTGATGGAGATAGTGAACAAACATGGAATACCAGTTTCGATAATTTGTGATCGAGACGGTAGGTTCACATCAAACTTTTGGAAGGCTTTCAAACGAGCCTTAGGTACCAATTTGGACATGAGCACTGCTTATCATCCACAGACTGACGGTCAAAGTGAACGAACCATCCAGACTCTAGAAGACATGCTACAGGCATGTGTGATTGACTTTGGAAATGGATGGGTTGACCACATTCCTTTAGTGGAATTATCCTACAACAACAGTTATCATGCCAATATTAAGGCTGCCCCTTTTAAAGCACTATACGGTCGGAAATGACGTTCACCTGTGTGCTGGGCAGAAGTAGGTGAATTTCAGCTCACTGGACCAGAACTAATCCAGGAGACTACAGACAAGATCGTCCTAATTAAGCAAAGAATTTAAGCTTCTCGCGATCGATAAAAGAGCTACGCGGACTTGAAACGCAAACCAATGCAATTTGAAGTAGGTGACCGTGTTATGCTCAAAGTATCACCTTGGAAGGGTGTTGTACGCTTTGGAAAACGTGGGAAACTGAATCCACGTTATGTTGGCCCTTTCAAAGTAATAGCCAGGATCGGGGAAGTAGCTTATCGTTTAGAGTTGCCCCAGCAACTGAGTCGGGTACACTCTACCTTTCATGTGTCTAACCTGAAGAAGTGCTATGCTGAAGAAACACTGGCTATGCCATTGGAAGGAGTTCAGTTTGACGACAAACTCCAGTTCATAGAAGAACTAGTAGAAATCATGGAGAGGACAGTTAGAAATTGAAACGCAGTCGCATCACGTTGATCAAAGTATGTTGGAACTCGAGGAGAGGCCCTGAGTTTACTTGGAAACGAGAAGACTCGTTCAAAACCAAGTACCCACACTTGTTCACTAGACTGGTGACTTCATCTTAAGCTTTGAGGAGAAAGCTAAAATAACGGGATGGTGCTATAAAACCTCTAATTTTACCTTATTGACTTTGTCAACTGTTGTACTCTTTATTTTTGGAATCTACATAATTCCACTTTTATATGACTTATTATTAACCATATACCTTTGTCATACCATCCTTCATATTTATTTGTACATATTATATGAACCCTTAGTCATTATTGACTACTCTGGCAATTGACTGGCCACCTGAATGAACCAGGACTCATCACCTCAGTACACATTTTGGGATAAAATGTAACATTATTTACTTAATTTATTAAGTACTTGGACTTATATTTATATGTATATTTTTACATATACTTCATACTAGGAATAAACACCTAACACTTTAAAACAATGTACATTATTTGACATTGTCATTTATTTACTTTATTCAAGTAAAATATTTATAATGATATATTCATTATATACTTTCACTAAATTACCTAAAGGTTTAACTAAAATACTTATAAACTTAACAAGTGCATACAATATAATACAAGGACTATTATTTTCACCCACGCTTGATACAAATTAACACAACTCTCCAAAATATAAACACGTGTGTCGTGTATGCGTACGTATGCATGAACTAATCCTAATTATTAAACCTACAAGCTATCATCCACTAATACACTATACCTTACACTTTTCTTACACACCTCACTTTCTACACTACATCTTACTTTCCTTAAACTTAACCATGCTATACTTACAAAAAACCATACCGCAAAGTCAAATCATACACTATACCACCATACAACTTACTATACTATCTTACACATACACTATTGAGACAATAACTTGTCCCCCTTTGACTTCTAAAAACCTACGGCTAAATCACCAAAATGGGAGGGAAATTAGTTTTCTAGTTTGAGCATGTGTGGAAATATCTTGCATGATATCTAACAATATCTTGCAAATCCTCTCAGGATACATTAGTACAAAGCCAATATCCACCAAATCTCCCTACATCCTTAATATAGTCGAAACACACACACAACACAAAGTATTTGAAATCTATCTCACTTTCACTCTCACCAAAACCCACGGTATATATTACTTTCCTCACCAAAATCCTTCCAAGTTCACTTATTTCCTCATTTATTAACCCAAAACTATGTCTCTTCCATCTTGAATGCTAATCATTGTCACTTCTACAAATACCTTGATCTTAAAGACAAGAAAAGGATCCCTAGCTACTCAAGTGAAGGCCACGGCTAACTGTTGGTTACAAGGGTTCACCATTGTTGAAACTAAGCTCTCATCCATACTCATTCTCCTATTCATTCCTAGATCTATCTAAACAAGTAACCTAAAACCTATCTTTCAATATATTTATTTTCATACACATAAACATACACTTGCATATCACTTGTACAAACTTAATGTTGAAACAAAACCATGAAAACCCTAGACATAATAGTTCATGGCTAAAATGGGTTATGATTTAATGTGTTATAAAAATTTTGCAAACTATAATGTATATAACCTTATGAACTTGTTAAACTATAAAAACTATGAAAAACCTAACCATGCATATACTAGACGTGGGGTTTTATCCCTATGGTTTAGTATTGACTAACTTTTTAATGGTTAAACAAGCTTAGAAACACTAGATCTATATAACTAGTTGCGTTAGATTGATAATATCACTATTTTGCCTTATATACAAAATTTAGCTATTAAGCCCACTATAATAAGCTTGCCTAAATAAACTCCATGTTTGTTAAATAATGTTTTTATAAAACTTTTGGTGTCAAAACTATGACTTTATAAAGTTTCGGATTCAAAACTTAGATCTATAAATGTTTCGGATTAAAAATGGTGAATATAATACGTTCGGGTTAATTTTGTAATTTTCTTAAGTTTAGGGATCTAAATGAATACTTATAGAAACTCCTTTTCCAAAAAGATAAACATAAGGGTTAATATTGTAATTAGCCGAGAGTTGAGGGTGGTGTTTTAACACTATCCGCAACTTCAAACATAACACAAGGACTTAAATGGAATTATTACAAGGTTAGGGTGACTTGTATAAGGGTTAATATTGTAGTTAGCCGAGAGTTGAGGGTGGTGTTTTAACACTATCCGCAACTTCAAACATAACCTAGGGACCCCTTTTGCCGAAACTTAATAGTAACCCTAGGGACCCCTTTTGCCAAACTTGCAAAGTTTAATAAACCCTAGATAAACCCTAGGGGCTGTTTTGGCATAAGCCAAAACGTAAATGAAGCCCTAGGGGGCATTTATGAAACTTGTTTTAAACCAAATAAAAGCTGAATACCATAAGGACTAAAAGTGACAACTTATGAAACTTTTATAAACCCTAGTTACACGTGTAACTAGGGAGGGACTTGTTTTGTCATTATTTGAAAGTTAAACGAACCCTAGGAATATTATATTAATATTGACGCGGGTAATTTTATTAATCGAGGGACTAAAATGTAATTTTCCTAAACTTAAGTTAAACCCTAATAATATGTATAACGTTAATATTAAAAAGCTAAAACTTAACTAATCGTAAAAGTCCAACGTTCGTTATTTTTCCCAACTTATAATGTAATAAGTATACAAATATCGGGAAACACTAAATTTAACTAAAATGTTATACATTTTATAAACCATATTTATATATAAGATATAAATTAAATATGATTAACTTTTAAAAATAAATATATTAATTATATTTATTTTCACTTTAAATATATATATATATATATAAAACTTCCTTTTTATAAATATTTAAATCACCTTATGAATCATACAAGTACGAGGATATTAATTTAACTGGTTAATTAATTTTAACAATATTATTTATTTTATACTTAAAGTAAATACTACTATAACTTGTAACGATGAACTAAAATATAGATATCGTAATAAAATGCTTAAAACCAGTATAAGCATGCACAGACTTGTTCTGAAACTTTTATGCATTATGTTATGCATTTACTGAGACCTTATAATTATTAGGTCGTTGACTGTATCGTGAGCATCATATCAGATTTACTTGTGACTATTTGCTGTACTACTAAGGTGAGTTCATGGCCCCACTTTATATATTGACAAACTTTTAAACCTTTTTATGGGGAAGAAAACATGCAACATATTTTATTTAATGGACATAAACTGAACTGCGAAACCTTTGATTACATTTGCCTATTGTAGATGAACCCGCATGACCCGTTCATCTGAAACTGATAGAATTATTGAATTACATGAATGTTATAAATAGATCTATTTGGGATTGACCATCTCCATCTGGGTGAGTCATGCTCACTGTGCCTAGGCCAGGACAACAGATGTTTCACATGTCAGCACTTATTATTTTTGGGTGCCTTTTTATAAGGCGAAGGGTCCTTATTTGTTAAGGGCTTAACTGTCAAGTCTCAGTTTCGGGCAATATGGGAATGTAATTACTTTTTAGTGTTGATGCTTTGTGCATTACTACTTTAGTGAATGTTTATTGTCCAAACTTATTTTATTAAACCTGTGAATTCACCAACTTTATGTTGACACTCTAAGCATGTTTTCTTAGGAAACTGAAGCAGGTATTGGTGTGCATGGAGTCAAGCATCATGATAGGATGCATTTATAGAGCTCATCTGGGGTTTTTTAAACTGGGGAATAATTCAAACTGCTGAATAATGTTTAAGACAATTTTAACAACATTTGCACTTTCATCCATGGAATAAATGTAATGATAATATTTTATCTGTTGCTCTATACGCTATCTGCTGTTGATCCGCCTACGTGACACCCAAATATTATTTCCGCTTCATTTGACTCAATTTGGGGGTGTCACACTCTGAGTAAGGACACATGGAACACGTTGTGAACGTGTGATAGCTGAGGCGATAACGCTAAACGATATGACACTTCAACAACGCGTTCTATGATGTCGAACGGTCCGATGAAGCGAGGACTGAGCTTCCCTCTGATTCCAAAACGTTTAACTCCCCGTGCAGGTGATACCTTGAGAAAAACGTGATCACCTACGTTGAAAGATACATCTCTATGACGTTTATCAGCATAGCTCTTCTGACGAGCATGAGCTTCCTGAAGCTTCGCCTTGGCAACGACGACCTTCTCATTAGTCACCTCAATCATCTCTGGACCTTCAAGCAGTCGTTCGCCCACCTGATCCCAACAGATTGAGGTGCGACACTTCCTATCATAAAACATCTCAAAAGGATCACACTTGATGCTAACGTGCCAGCTGTTGTTGTATGCAAACTCCACTAGAACGATATAATCATCCCAGCTTCTTGGCCACTCTAGAGCATACGCCCGCAATATGTCCTCCAATGTCTGAATGGTACGTTCTGACTGTCCGTCGGTCTGAGGATGAAAGGCAGTGTTGAGCTTAAGTCTGGTAACCCAAGCTTTCTGCAGACTCTGCCAGAAACGCGATGTGAAACGGGGATCTCTGTCAGAGATAATTTCTGATGGAGTACCATGCAGTCTCATGATCTCCTTCTGAAAAGTGTCTGCTAATTTGCTGACCTGATGCTCCTTGCGGATCGGTAGAAAATGAGCAGATTTAGTCAACCTATCAACAATAACCCAGATAGCGTCGTTCTTCTTCTGAGTCACAGGAAGACCAGTAACAAAATCCATGGCGCTTTTGTCCCATTTCCATGCTAGAATATCTAGTGGTTGTAGTAAACCACTATCTCTCTGGTGTTCGATCTTAACCTGCTAGCAGATCATACATTTAGAAACGAAGGTGGCAACATCCTGCTTCATACCACTCCACCAAAAGTGTTGCTTGATGTCGTGGTACATCTTGGTAGAACTAGGATGTGTGGTAAATGGATAGTTGTGAGCTTCAATCAGCACAGCTTCCCTGAGTGTAGAGTCATCAGGAACCACTAGTCTAGTGCCCTGCCATAAGATACCGTCATTGTCAACACGAAACTTTGTTTGCTGATAAAGGTTATGAATGATAGCCCAAATATCACCATCGTCCTTCTGAGCTTCCTTGATCCTAGAATGTAAGTTTGGTTCCACTCTAAGATTAGCCCAGTAACCGTGTTGTCCTCGTACACAAAACTCAATATAAGTCATCTCTAGGTCATGGATGACCTCCTTTGCAATCCAGATGCCAGCAATCATACTCGACCTTTTGCTTAGAGCATCTGCCACCACATTCGCCTTACTAGGATGGTACTGAATGTTGGTGTCATATTCCTTCAATAGCTCTAACCATCTCCTCTGTCTCATGTTCAGTTCCTTCTGGGTGAAAATGTACTTGAGACTCTTGTGGTCGGTGAATATGTCACATGATTCACCATACAAATAATGTCTCTAGATCTTCAACGTGAAAACAACTGCTGCAAGCTCTAAATCGTGAGTGGGATAGTTTTCTTCAAAAGGTTTTAGCTGCAGTGATGCGTATGCAATAACCTTCCCATGTTGCATGAGAACACAGCCTAGACCCTTTCCTAAAGCGTCACTATAGATCTGAAATCCACCTGAGCCAGATGGGAGAGTAAGAATAGGTGCAGTCACTAACTTTTGCTTAAGATCTTCATAGCTCTTCTCTTGCTCTTCCGTCCAGACGAATTTCTCTCCTTTCTTTATCAGCTTAGTCAAAGGTAAGGCTAACCGTGAAAAGTTCTCAACAAACTTGCGGTAGTAGCCAGCTAAACCCAGAAACCTTCTGACCTCTATAACAGATGTAGGTCTCGGCCATTTGGTGATAGCTTCAACCTTTTAAGGATCCATGGTAATCCCCTCTGCAGATACAATATGGCCCATAAATGTCACCTTGCTTAACCAGAACTCACACTTACAGAACTTGGCATACAGCTGCTTTTGACGAAGAATCTGCAAGACTGTACGAAGGTGTTCCTCATGTTCCTCCTTGAATTCGGAGAAAATCAGGATGTCATCAATGAACATGATAACGAACTTTTCCAGAAACTCATGGAAGACACGATTCATCAAATCCATGAAGACAGTTGGAGCATTAGTGAGTCCGAATGGCATGACTACGAACTCGTAGTTCCCATAACGTGTACGGAAGGCAGTCTTAGAGATATCCTGCTCTTTAACTCGTAGTTGATGGTAGCCAGACCTCAGATCTATTGTAACACCCCCAAATTTACACAATTCAATACAGCGGAAGACTCGTTGGTGTTACGGGATAGCACATTACTCACATCATAGACAAGGCATAAAAATCGCCTCGTTTATTAATAAAGCATTTCCATTCATAAATATCAAATTTACATAGGTCCCAAGTCATATTATTTCATACACGTTTTACAAAGCATTTGAACGGAAATTATTATTTAAGTGCGGGCCATGAATTCTTGATGTCTTCCCGAGAATTACCTTCAAGTACCTGAGATAAAACATGTTAAAAGAAAAGGTCAGCGATAACGCCGAGTGAATTCATAGAGTTTAATAAAACCATCAATATATCATCGGTATATAATTATTACCGAAAACCATTTTGTACAAATCTTTGTAATAGGCCATAAAATAGCCAAAGTCATTTTATACAAATCTTCATCAAAATTCATAATATAGGCTTTCGCCTTCAAAATCATTATACGAACCATTGTCGTTAAAAACATCATACAATACGTTTTATAACGTTGTATAGAGTTAAATAAAAATAGTTATATGAATATGGTTATGTAAACCAGAACACGAACATAATATCAATAATAAGACCCTGTATTGCTAGTCAGGCAATATATCGTATTCAATGCATAAAGCAGTATTTTCGCTATCAGATTAGTATAAGCCGCATAACATTGTTACCTTACTATACCAAACAACGGGTAGCTAGCCCGAAACTCAATTTGCCCATCTAAATTAGCGTGTCGTCACAATAATCACGCTTGTGTAAATCTTCTCATACATAAATTCGCTTACCAATCAATGTGGCACGACGGGGATCAACCGTCAAGGCGCGAACTGGGTTGATCGTCCCCAAATAGTACTATTATATGCATAAGCGTCTACCAAATCCCGGTAGTTCACAATTCATGCTAATGGGACTTTTAGTGACATAACCTAACTTTAATAATCCATTTCATTTCATTTATCGGGTCATATATTCATTCATCGGGTCATACAATCATTCGGGTCCAAATCAATAAACAAACAATCGGGACAAATGGTGTCCTATTTTATCAAAACTAACATGTTATCTCCCTCGCGGGTTTATAAAACATTTCATAAAAACATTTAAAAGAGTGCGAGGCTATGAACTCACGTTGATGTGGGAAGGCGGTTATCGGCGATTTGGATGTACGGTACGTGCTTCAATCACGGAAACCTAGACAAATAATACTCGTCTTAGACTCTTGTCCAATGACTTTATAAAAATAACAAATATACATATGATGATTTTGTACATATGATGATGATCAAGTGGGTTTATATATTCTTATTTACTCATTTTAGTGTTTATGTATTGGTAACTTTTTACTAGATTACTAGTTTTACCTATTTACATGTTTTAGGTCCAATAAGCCTATTATAAGTTCATTAACTTGTATTAATCCATTTTATACTTGTATTATCAGTATTTATACTTTACATGTTGGGCCCAAATGGGTTAAGCCCAATAAGAAATTTTTATAAGTGTTTAACTTATTTAGTTAAATTATTAGTCCAAATATGCTAACTTAGCTCGTTAATGTCCGTATGTCATATAGTTAGGGTTTTATCGGTTTTTACTTGTATTAGGTACTTATATATCAGTATATGACTTTTAAAAACTTTACATTAGACGGGTTTGATCGTCTAAGTTTTAATTGGCGAAAAACGTTAATTTTACGGTAATAGCCGAAAAAGTCGTAAAAATCATGTTTATAGTTTTTATAACTTATAAATCTTATTCAACTACCATTTTTATAATGTGTCCATTTATTTAACCTTATACATATTTATATAAATGAAATTTATAAGTTAGTGGGTTTTAATTCACATTTTATACTATATTAGTTTGAGTGCTTATATAATACTATTAAACATTAATTCTTCAAAATCTAATTTTTAGTTTCATCCTCACCATTTTTATCATATCTTGAGTTATATAAGGAGATAGAAGCTAATTTTTGGACACCATAAACTACATGATATGTGATACAATTAACTTAGCTTTAGCTACTGCTCAATCTAACTCTAAATATCCCTAACAGTCCGTCCAAAACTGACTATTCAGATTGGTACTTCAATTTTGTTTTTATCATATCTCACTCATTATAATGATTCCATTGTATGGCCAACTCTCACATGTGTACAAGACCTAATACTTACTGTATATTGATTCCACTTTGCCATTTTATCAGTTTAACATATGGTTAGTTACTGTTTTAATACAGCCAACTTATTAAGCAAGATTTTAACCTTTTAACATATGGTTTTCCATCTTTTTAACCATGTTTATCAACACCAAATCCCCACACAATATTTTTATCATCATATATTCATCATATAAATATACAATAGGAAAGAAAATACAAGATTACATAATCAAAATAACAAGAGGATAGGAAGAACAATCTCTATACCACCAAAGTGATGAAAAGATGGGGTTGATGATGAACAAAACTTGGTTTTGGGTAACCAATCTTATGAGATATCAACATCACTTCTAGGATCACCAAGTATTTGTAGATTCCTCCAAAAATCATCCCTTGTTCTTCATGAAAACTCCTTGAGAAATCAGCTCTTGGACATCATCAAATCTTCTCCTTGGATGTTATAATCACCACCAATCAATAGAGCTTGAAAAGGGCTTTATCATATGTGTGAATAACATATGATTTCATGGTTAAATTTGATCAAATGAGGGTTTTTAGGGGTGGTTCTTGGACGAATTTTAGAGAGAGAGGGAGGAGAGTTGTGTGAGATTTGCATGGAGTTGAATAAATGAAGTTGTTAGTTTGTGTTGAGTGGTTTTGTTGTGCATGTAGTTTGTGTAAGTAGCTAGGACAAGTGTCCTAGCTTACTTAGTAAGCTTTGACACATCTTAGATGTGTTGGTGAAGTTTTGGCCTCCCATTTGTGGGGTGAGGCAAGTGTA
This sequence comes from Glebionis coronaria, assembly GCA_025667525.1. Classification (NCBI taxonomy): domain Eukaryota; kingdom Viridiplantae; phylum Streptophyta; class Magnoliopsida; order Asterales; family Asteraceae; genus Glebionis; species Glebionis coronaria. The sequence continues at coordinate 397,052,192 of CM046874.1, read as the reverse complement.
AACTTGTCTCATCCCACTAATTTACGGGTACTCCTCGATTCTAGTTTCCTCGATTTGCGTGCCATCGGGTCGTTTTACGAAAAACTTTTTTATAAATTATGAATCAACGGCACAAAACGAATCTAATTAAAATTGTCTCATCAAAAACGGAGTTCGAAAACGTAAATACGTAATCCTAAGGTTTCCGGTTTAGTCGTAAAGGACGTTAAATTATAATCGTAAAACCTAATCTCTTCTCGTAAATTTGTGAGTTATGAACCAACACAAATTTAAAACTCCAAAATAATATTCATGGATAAATTTATTTCCTGAAATGTCGGACTGTCACCAAAGACGGTGTATGTAAACGTAAGCACGTAACGTAGAATCTTCCGGTTTAGACGTAGTCGATGCTACTTCGAGACGTAAATCCAAATTACTTCCCAAAAATAAGTGAGTTCATAATATAACATTAAAATAATGTTTTTAAATAATACTTGAGAATAAAATATCAACCATAAATTGACGGATTGTCACAGCATTTACCCCTAAACAGGATCTTTGTCCTCAAAGATCATCTTATCTTACTACTCGCTTCTTATAGAGTTAAAGCCATGTGGGTATTTCCTCCACATTCGGTCTTTTCTCACAAGTGTAATTGTTACAATACGCGAGTTTCATCAAACATAACTACGGGAATAAGATCAGGCTTAATGTTGAATTACTTTCCCTATCCATGATGTTCACGGGTTTTTGATGAATGCAACTTTTCGCCGATCTAAACTTTATCAAGAATTAATCAGATTTTCACTTGATAGACATTTCATCAAGTTAGATATACGAATCATAATTTACGCAGCCCTTGAAGTCCTAGGGTAGATCCAGCTTATATGCCTTTAAAACCAACTTTTACATAATCTCAATGGTCCCATACAACAGGGACTTATTTCCCATGATCTTTCAGATCATCTATTCATTTTTCCATGGTTAAATTTTTTGGCATAACTTCGCTACCCATCTGGCACTTCAAGATCTACATTTCATATTCACATAACCTCCTGCCCACTACCGGCAGTCAATAATCAGATCCTAATTTCAACAATCATTTCAGGTCTCGCGGGTCGAGTATTTTGTAAGGTTAGGTTCGCCATCATAGGAAACCTTAAAACTAAAAGACATGTCCAACTCACGGTGGGTGTATGTCGGATGTCTTCATCCCAACTCCTGATTACAGATGCTCTCATATAGATCCTAACAAGATTCGATCTCGATCCTAATACGATGATTATCAATGATAATCTCTCCAAAGGAAGCGATTATATGATTTATTACCAAAGGTCAATCATTCAAACATAAAACAGCACTTCTAGTATTTTGTATCGTTACTTTACCTCGTCCCTTCGATTGGGGTGGTATACAATACTCTCATCAAGATTCGTTCTCAATGACTTCTGAGCAAATTTGTAGAAATTCGATGCGAAGCGAGGATCTTGATAGAGATGATCGATACAGGCACACCATGTTTACACAACTCCTTTAAATACAAAAGAGTCAATTTCTTCATCGAGAATTTATCATTAACTGGAATGATATTAGTAGATTTGGTCAGTCTGTCGACGATGACCCAAATCGAATCAAATTCAGATGATGACCTTTTCAATAGTTAGACGTTTACTAATGTATGAGGCGATGTCTGCCTTCATAATTTTCCATTAGTACAACTTCTTCAGAATAAAATACACTAAATCATAAATGTCATGAATAAAATACTTATACTTACAAGATTCCAACATAACTATATCTCACAATCCTCCATATTTAGACAATCACAAGTGGCCTTTTATACATTTAACGCTATCGGCTTCTCAATTCTAATGGTTCACATTAGATGCGAACCCCTTTTATTATCTATATTATCCTTTTTACAAACATCGTTTATTTTTATATTGTTCGGCAATTTATTTTGCACCTTCATTATTAAGGAACATGTCCTAATTGATTCTTTATCCTTTCTATATTATGTGTCGATATCTACATTCACCTTTCCTGATGATATAATTATCATGACCAAAATTCACTCATAATTTCTTTCTTCATATTTTCTAAGTTTTAGTTTCATCTCAACTATTATTTTTATCTGTTTTACTCAATCCGACGTCTAAAGCGTTGATAATTATTACAACTAATTAAATATTAAATATTCAATTTTTATGAAACGTAAACGTAAAGATTTTAAATTTCTTAGTCCATCCAATTATATGAAAATGTTCAAAATAATTTTAAATTTAATTAACACGATTTTTGTTGATTTATCGAAAATAATTAATAGGATTCGTATATGTTCAAAAAAATCTTTGTTTATATTTTGGTCAGAATTTTCTTAGTTGAAAAGCAAAAATTGTCATTTCAAAATTTAAGTCATGGTTTAACGGTTTCCTCAATCCCTCTTAGGTTGTCTTGAGGTATACACAAACATTTACCCCTAAACAGGAGTTTAGTTAAATGATTTGTGCATAAGGGAATAATCCCTTTAAAATCCTTTGTTAAAGCATTTGTCAAAACACATTTGCACTTTCTTTTTGGAAAAACCCAAAATCTTAAAAGGGCTCTTAATTTTTGAAGAGTCAATATAGATTCCATTATCTTTTAATCACACGGTCAAATAATGTAAAGGATTAAGTCTTTAATCTCATGTTAATTATTCAAGGTACATGTTTTTATTGTTCGGCCAATTCAGGGAAATCTATAAATAATTATTAACTCAATCTTATTCTTATAAACAAACAATTGGTCCTTAATGATCACAAGCATGGATTTATCAAATTACAGCCTACACACGTGACTCACCAAATTTATGAATGCTACATGTGCATTGATCAATCCAAACGACATCACGTGAAACTCATAATGTTCATTACAAGTTTTGGATGTAATGATTGGAATAGATAATCTTTTTCGCGGACGCGGAGTTGAGGATAACCATGCCGTGAATCAAATCTTTAAAACATACGCTAGAACCTTGTAAATGATCGAACAAATCTTCCATTTCGAGTTATGGATATCATTTTCGATTGTCAATTTACTCAGTTCACTGTAATCTATAAATATAAGGAATGATAATATCATAGCTCTTCATGATGACGAGCTTGGTAGAATAAAATCTTTCTCCGACAACTCTCTTAGTTGTACGGTAATTCCTTTAATTCAGATGGTGCTGACGTACAGTGCACAAGCCACAGGTGCAGCACCGGGAATATAATCAATACCAATTTCAACTTGCCTTAATGGCAAAAGTCTAGGTAATTCACCAATAAATACCTCCTAAAGTTTCAGATAAAAGAAACATCTTTTAATAAATTCATATTAGGTTCTTTCTAGATTATAATATCTATGACTAATTCACAACCATTCACGGTATAATTTCAAGTCATCGATCAAGAATTATTTAGATCACTTTTGATAGTCAACATCTTATCATTTAGGGAAATCCAATTCGAGTTCCCATCAATTAAGACAATGTCGTCATGTCATAATCAATCAATTCATTCTACTGGCACTATCAACTTTCCAGTTTCATCACCGTTGATAAGATGCGAACTTCTCAAAAGACTAATAATAACTCGTAATCCTTCACAAATTCAAGGATATATGGAGACATAACTAACCTTAAAAAAAGAAAGGTCAAGGCATAATCTACGCGAGAGAATTTCAAATCAGATACAGACGAAAACATTTAACGAATATGAATATATCCTATGTTTTCATAATTTAAGTATGCATTCGAAAGCTCCTCGGATCGTTACCCATGTCATTCAAATGAGATCTAATCAAAAGAATGATAGGAACGTCAATACATCCAGTCGGGTATCAACACTCGGCAATCAAATACTTTTCCAAAGAATCTCACTACGGGAGAATTGGACAAGAAGGGAATATCAATTGTCAAATAAGACAAATTCCACAGATGAGTAAATTCAACTCAGAAGAATAGATGCTATAGGCACATATGTAGGTGTCCCTTACACTATGTCCCTATTTTTCACTTCTTGCAGATCTCATAAATTTTAATCTTCCACAATCTTCAAAGAAAATTTAGTGTTTATTAATCAGTTTTATGGTGACTACTAATCAGCCTTGCATGGTCCATTCCAAATTGTATGTAGGCGCGCAACTATATACAATTTCAAGATTAACGATGCAATACTCAGTTCGTCAAAATTTTATCATCATGTTTATAATAAAAACATTTTCATGCTTAATTCTTAAATAAGAATCAAAAATAAATTTACAAAGATTTTCTTTGTTATGAGAACAATCAAGTTATCCAAGGTGTTTCATAAACAACTTCATTTCGATGACGATTACTTATAAATCTCACTTTGAATAATCCGTATGATGATGAAAATTCAATTTTTTCTCAAGGGATACTGTTTTATCTTAAAAAAACAATGAGTGATCTGCAAAAGAGTGATTAAAAGTTGTTCATCAAGAACTAACTACTATATATCAGGAAATGAGCTTAGCCAGTTAATCATGAGGTGCATGACCTCGGTGGCACTCAAAAAGAATAATCCACAACGTAACTCAATTAGAGATGAGTACTTGTTCAATGGTTGCATCACTAATGCGAACATTTGGAACAAGCAAGAAAAGATAGATAACATCTATACATGTAGAATTTAGCAATCAAAGGTAGTCTTTTCATTAATCACAAACAAGTCTAAATTGTACCGTAACACATTACGTGTCACTATGTCATACAATTCCAAAAACTCATCCTACCAACTGATGTCTCAGTTAAGTTAGGGATTATTTTTAAAAGATACCACAATGAATACTAATCTACAAGAGTCATTAGGTGTCCCACCTGTCCCGGAAGATCCATCGGTCCTAATTCAGAGGAAGATTTCTTCAATTTATTTATTGGACACTGGGCATCCTCATTAGTGGACAATAGCCTAGGAACAACCCTTAACACGAATCAATAATCAATGAAAACCTTATAATTCAATCACAAAACTTAACGACTTCCTCTTAAAAATTTCATATTCCATACGAATTAAATTTTACTTCATTCAAGTTTCAACCAAATCATACTCAATGCAACATCCTACCTCATTTTCCAATCTTTCAATCTTATTACTAGACCTTCAAAGTGTAATAAAAGCTCGATATGAACAACACTTAATTTCTAATCCTATATCTCTTACAACAACAATTATCAAATGAGTCACTAGTATGAAATGACTTGATCATTCAACTAGACTTCTCGGAAAGGTACTAGTGGCATGAGGCTTTTCGGTAATGGTTCCAATGACAGCCTCAAGTGCAACATTCACCCTTTCGATTCTCAAATTTAAGAATTGGGTGACAACGAATCAGATGACATCTTTCTAGGTGGTAATGTTTTGTCAAACTCCACTCTATAAGGAAAGATCGTCATGACATCGATATAAGTTTTAATCTTGCCAATTCTTTTTCAGTATCACAATCAACTAATAACAACATTCCTACGAATATCAACCATTTGTTGGGATCATAGATATCTACAACTTGGTTTAGATCTAGGTAGCTAGAATTCCTACGAGAATAGCTTCGATTAATTAACTAGGAGATTTAGGGTTCCTTGTGACAATCTATGCCGTATAAATACCTCGTATAAATATAGAAATAATCATCAAACAATCATGTCATCAAATTACATCATATGTATATATATAATCCAAGTTATATATATTAAAATAACACTTCTCAGTCTGGCCTTGTCGGTAACTCGGGAATTCTTCGGCAACGTTATAGTCAAAAGATTTTTAGACATTTTGTGAAAAATGTTTATAGTTAAAAGATTTTGAAATGTTTTGTTCAAAACCTTGGTTTTAAAAATCTTTCGTTCTCTATAACGAGAGCTCTGGTACCAAACTGTAACACCCCCAAATTTACACAATTCAATACAGCGGAAGACTCGTTGGTGTTACGGGATAGCACATTACTCACATCATAGACAACGCATAAAAATCGCGTCGTTTATTAATAAAGCATTTCCATTCATAAATATCAAATTTACATAGGTCCCAAGTCATATTATTTCATACAGGTTTTACAAAGCATTTGAATGGAAATTATTATTTAAGTGCGGGCATGAATTCTTGATGTCTTCCCGAGAATTACCTTCAAGTACCTGAGATAAAATATGTTAAAAGAAAAGGTCAGGGATAACGCCGAGTGAATTCATAGAGTTTAATAAAACCATCAATATATCATCGGTATATAATTATTACCGAAAACCATTTTGTACAAATCTTTGTAATAGGCCATAAAATAGCCAAAGTCATTTTATACAAATCTTCATCAAAAATCATTATATAAGCTTTCGCCTTCAAAATCATTATACGAACCATTGTCGTTAAAAACATCATACAATACGTTTTATAACGTTGTATATAGTTAAATAAAAATCGTTATATGAATATGGTTATGTAAACCAGAACACGAACATAATATCAATAATAAGACCCTGTATTGCTAGTCAGGCAATATATCGTATTCAATGCATAAAGCAGTATTTTCGCTATTGGATTATTATTAGCTGCATGAAATTGTTACCTTACTATACCAAACAACGGGTAGCTAGCCCAAAACTCAATTTGCCCATCTAAATTAGCGTGTCGTCACAATAATCACGCTTGTGTAAATCTTCTCATACATAAATTCGCTTACCAATCAATGTGGCATGACGGGGATCAACCGTCAAGGCGCGAACTGGGGTGATCGTCCCCAAATAGTACTATTATATGCATAAGCGTCTACCAAATCCCGGTGGTTCACAATTCATGCTAATGGGACTTTTAGTGACATAACCTAACTTTAATAATCCATTTCATTTCATTTGTCGGGTCATATATTCATTCATCGGGTCATACAATCATTCGGGTCCAAATCAATAAACAAACAATCGGGACAAATGGTGTCCTATTTTATCAAAACTAACATGTTATCTCCCTCGCGGGTTTATAAAACATTTCATAAAAACATTTAAAAGAGTGCGAGGCTATGAACTCACGTTGATGTGGGAAGGCGGTTATCGGCGATTTGGATGTACGGTACGTGCTTCAATCACGGAAACCTAGACAAATAATAATCGTCTTAGACTCTTGTCCAACGAGTTTATAAAAATAACAAATATACATATGATGATTTTGTACATATGATGATGATCAAGTGGGTTTATTTATTCTTATTTACTCATTTTAGTGTTTATGTATTGGTAACTTTTTACTAGATTACTAGTTTTGCCTATTTACATGTTTTAGGTCCAATAAGCCTATTATAAGTTCATTAACTTGTATTAATCCATTTTATACTTGTATTATCAGTATTTATACTTTACATGTTGGTTCCAAATGGGTTAAGCCCAATAAGAAATTTTTATATGTGTTTAACTTATTTAGTTAAATTATTAGTCCAAATATGCTAACTTAGCTCGTTAATGTCCGTATGTCATATAGTTCGGTATATGACTTTTAAAAACATTACATTAGACGGGTTTGATCGTCTAAGTTTTAATTGGCGAAAAACGTTAATTTTACGGTAATAGCCGAAAAAGTCGTAAAAATCATGTTTATAGTTTTTATAACTTATAAATCTTATTCAACTACCATTATTATAATGTGTCCATTTATTTAACCTTATACATATTTATATAAATGAAATTTATAAGTTAGTGGGTTTTAATTCACATTTTATACTATATTAGTTTGAGTGCTAATATAATACTATTAAACATTAATTCTTCAAAATCTGATTTTTAGTTTCATCCTCACCATTTTTATCATATCTTGAGTTATATAAGGAGATAGAAGCTCATTTTTGGACACCATAAACTACATGATATGTGCTACAATTAATCTAGTTTTAGCTACTGCTCAATCCAACTCTAAATATCCCTAACAGTCCGTCCAAAACTGACTATTCAGATTGGTACTTCAATTTTGTTTTTATCATATCTCACTCATTATAATGATTCCATTGTATGGCCAACTCTCACATGTGTACAAGACCTAATACTTACTGTATATTGATTCCAATTTGCTATTTTATCAGTTTAACATGTGGTTAGTTACTGTTTTTATACAGCCAACTTTTTAAGCAAGATTTTAACCTTTTTACATATGGTTTTCCATCTTTTTAACCATGTTTATCAACACCAAATCCCCACACAATATTTTTATCATCATATATTCATCATATACATATATAATAGGAAAGAAAATACAAGATTATATAATCAAAATAACAAGACGATGGGAAGAACAATCTCTATACCACCAAAGTGATGAAAAGATGGGGTTGATGATGAACAAGACTTGGTTTTGGGTAACCAATCTTATGAGATATCAACATCACTTCTAGGATCACCAAGTATTTGTAGATTCCTCCAAAAATCATCCCTTGTTCTTCATCAAAACTCCTTGAGAAATCAGCCCTTGGACATCACCAAGTCTTCTCCTTGGATGTTAAAATCACCACCAATCAATAGAGCTTGAAAAGGGCTTTATCATATGTGTGAATAACATATGATTTCATGGTTAAATTTGATCAAATGAGGGTGTTTAGGGGTGGTTCTTGGACGAATTTTAGAGAGAGAGGGAGGAGAGTTGTGTGAGATTTGCATGGAGTTGAATAAATGAAGTTGTTAGTTTGTGTTGAGTGGTTTTGTTGTGCATGTAGTTTGTGTAAGTAGCTAGGATAAGTGTCCTAGCTTACTTAGTAAGCTTTGACACATCTTAGATGTGTTGGTGAAGTTTTGGACTCCCATTTGTGGGGTGAGGCAAGTGTAAACTTGTCTCATCCCACTAATTTACGGGTACTCCTCGATTCTAGTTTCCTCGATTTGCGTGCCCTCGGGTCGTTTTACGAAAAACGTTTTTATAAATTATGAATCAACGGCACAAAACGAATCTAATAAAAATTGTCTCATCAAAAATGGAGTTCGAAAACGTAAATACGTAATCCTAAGGTTTCCGGTTTAGTCGTAAAGGACGTTAAATTATAATCGTAAGTCCTAATCTCTTCTCGTAAATTTGTGAGTTTATGAACCAACACAAATTTAAAACTCCAAAATAATATTCACGGATAAATTTATTTCCTGAAATGTCGGACTGTCACCAAAGACGGTGTATGTAAACGTAAGCACGTAACGTAGAATCCTCCGGTTTAGACGTAGTCGATGCTACTTCAAGACGTAAATCCAAATTACTTCCCAAAAATAAGTGAGTTCATAATATAACATTAAAATAATGTTTTTAAATAATACTTGAGAATAAAATATCAACCATAACTTGACGGATTGTCACATCGATCTTGTAGAAATACTTGGCGCCCTGAAGTTGATCGAAAAGGTCATCAATTCGTGGCAAAGGATAACGATTCCTGATCGTGATCTTGTTCAGCTCATGATAGTCTATACACAAACGCATGCTACCGTCTTTCTTATACACAAACAGTACCGATGCACCCTATGGCGATGCACTGGGACGGATGAAACCTCATTCCAGAAGTTCATGCAGCTGGTCTTTTAGTTCCTTAAGCTCTATAGGAGCCATGTGATCGGGATCTTTGGAAATTGGCTCTGCACCTGGGATGAGCTCAATTTCAAACTCGACTTCAGGAACAAGTGGTATGCCTGGAAGTTCATCTGGAAAGACGTCAGTGAACTCTGACACAATAGGGTGATCTTGGATCAATGGAGACTCGACAGAAATGTCATGAATATTGGCTATAAAGCCCTGACAGCCGTGTGATAATAAAGCACGCGCCTCCATAGATGAAATAATTTGTATTGACCTCCCTGGCAGAAAACTACGGTGTATGTACTCTGTAGATTTAACATCACCAAAGATAACTCGATAAGTGTGGTAGTCAATCGTAGCCTGGTGTTTGGATAACCAGTCCATGCCCAAAATCAAGTCAAATTTGCACATGTCCAAAGGAAGTGCGTCAACTCTGTGGATCTTATCATCAACTTCTAGGGGAGGATCCCTATACACCTGAGTGATTTGTACAGAGTCCCTAAGTGGCGTGGAAATGCATAAGGCATTATCTAATGGCATAGGGTAAATCCTAACACGTACATCAAAACTAGTGGATATGACTAAATGAGTCGCTCCAGTATCAAATAGAACACATGCTGCCAAACCATTCAAAAAGAGATTTCTGGTGATGGTACCTGAAGTCTTGTTCACCTGGTCTCTAGTAGTAGTGAACACGCGACAAGAAATAGGAGGTGGCGTGGTGTCGGCATGTCCAGAGGTGCCTTCTATCTCACCATGGCGACAGTTCTTCTGCTGATGGCCTTGTTGGCCACACTTGAAACAACCACCAGTACCTCGGCGACAAATACCAGAATGTCTGCGCGAACAAGTAGGACATATAGGATGCGTGAATCCTCTAGCAGACGTCCTGGTTATCTGAGAGCCTGTTTCAGGATTACATGCATGAGACATGAGCATGGAACATAAACATGATTGCATAGAAGGTTTGAAAATTACTAGATGAGGTAGAACGGTTAGGCTATGAACCTCTACGGTCCTAATCCCTACCGTTGTTGTTGTTCCTGAATTAAAATTGTTGGAGTGTCAGAATACCATAACATAAGATAGTTTAACATGAAAGAAGGTTAATGTAGGGACCTGTTGTTGTTCGAGTTATTAGCTTGTTACGATAATTATCATTACCGCCACGCCTCTCTGAACCAGATCGGTCGTTGGTCTGACCGTTTCCCTTAGATGCTTGCTGCTGAGCGGCCGCAAGCTTACGATCGTCAGTCTTATGCCTGAAATATAAAGTTGAATAGAGGATGATATGAAAATGAAAATACATATAGAAATGAAGGGTTTACAATTGGTGATTGAAGATACCTCTTCACTGCTCTGTCAACACCAAACTCCTTTCGTTCCTGAAGCATCTCAAGCTTACGCGTTGCATCGGCCACCTGTGGTACCGTATTGAACGGAGCACAAACCAAACTGTTGGCAACCGAAGTGAGAAGAGCCCAACGAAACTTCTCAGTTTGCTCCTCAGCAGTATCAGCTGTTGCTCCCAAGAAACCAGCCAAACGGAGAAACCTCTACATGAATTTGTTGTTATTCTCCCCAGCAACCTGTCGGATATTATGATAATCTCGCTTAAGCTTCTCTTGTTCAGCATATGGAAAGTACTGGTTAAGGAAGAGCTCCTTAAACTGGTCTCATGTCAGCAGTGCAACCCAATTATCACCACCATTGGCCTGCTTGACAGACTTCCACCACTACAACACACCACCTTCAAACTTATAGCAAGTCAGTCTTGCCTTAAAAACGCCATCAGAACCCATCACATCGAATATCTTCTCGATGTGAGAAATCCAAGCTTCAGCCTAATTGGGGTTGTCAGTCTGCTCAAACGAACGGGGTCGCTGTTTGTTGAATCGCTCCAACCAATTCATGAGAGTAACAGGTGGTGGTGGTGGTGGTGGTGGAGGAGGATTGTTGTTGTTGTTTTAGTAGTTTTCAGGATGACGGCCATACTGAACGCCCTGAGCTTGAGTTTCAGCATGAACTTCTTCCCTGATTTCATTGCGAAGTTGGGGAAGGATGGCTTGTAGAGCTGCATTGACAGCTGCAGCCAACTCTGGGGCATTGCGTGTGTTCACCATCTGACAGTTTAAAACAAAATTCAACATAAATCATAAATCTGAAATGAGATGACATAAAAATGCATGAACAATGTATAGATCAATGAAGCAGTTTATAATGCATGAAATAGTTTAAAATGCATGATGCAGTTTATAAAAAACATTTATATGCGTGAGGGTAAACGCCTGTGGTCAGTTCACCCAAAACAAAAGACATGGCGAGGGGGCGCCTATGGGTCGGTCCCAAAGTTAAAAGTTTCGATAAAAGCACATGCGACTAAATAGGTCCAGTCCTGTACCAACCATTACTTAGTTTTAGGAATGCATGAAAAAATGAATGCATGAAAAAAATGAAAATGCATGAATATGAATGCATGAAAAAAATGTGAATGCATGAAAAAAGCACATTGATGAGATGGCATTTATACATGATCTCATCGTTCTTTTCGGGCTTTAAATGCATAAAAATGTCATAAAATACCATATATATGCTTGTGTTTGTTTACTTGTGTATTTTAGGTATGGATATCGTGAAAAAGACAAAAGATCACAAGTTACAAGGAAAAACGGACACGAGAAACGAAGCCGTACAAAGAACCGGGCCCTAAACATGGAATTCTCAACAAATACCCTTGAAGACTTGAAGACAAACAAGATTGATCCTCATTTATTGAAGAATTGACACTTAAAACCCTTGTATATTCATAATTACAAGTTTGGTCCCTTAAGTTTGTCAAAATTACACAAAAGGTCCCTCAACTTTGAAGAAATGGCAAGATTAGTCCCTCAACAAATCAAAATTGCCAATAATGGTCCCCCATAAAGACAAAGATACAATGAAGACCTTTGAAGATCAAGTATGTCCAAGATCAGTACTTGAAATATCTCAAAATGGCAAATATAACCCTTGAAACACTTTTTATAAAGTTTTGTGCCAAAATTGCCAAGTGGTGAAAGTTGTTACAAGTATAATTGGGCGCTGATAGAAGTTTACTTGCAATTGACAAAAGAAAGGAAAAAGAAGGACTGAAAGTGAGCAAATGAAACATTCAAACACGTTTTTGCGCCAAACACTTCTCAATCCACCAAAAACGGATCAAACACACTACTGTTTACCTTTTCACCACCCAGATTTTACACCACTTAAAACAAAGGGTTAATTTAAATTACCTTGACACACACTTAATTCACACGCCCAGAAACCCTTCCCAACCTTAAAACACTGACTCCCACTCACCAAGCGGCCCTACCATTCAAACCCGTCCACCAATCAAAACACAACTTGAGCTCCAAGCTTAGCCACGTGTCAAGATCAACAGCTGACACTCATTGCTTCATCACAAAGCTATTTTAAACGGTTTGGATGCATTTTGGACAGCTCACACCAAGAAAACGTCTAGAAGACCAAGGGCATTATAGAGAAATCACATCTAGGGTTTATGAATAGTGTTTAGCCAGGCATTTGCCTATAAAAGGAGACCTCAACATGTGAGAGTCCCTTTGTTCCAGTTTTAGGCTATCAATCTTTGTAATTCCTTTTTAAAGTAATAAAATTTGATTTTCTGAATTTTGAGAAATCTTGTTCTTGTTTATTAAAAGTTGGTGTTGGAATATCCTAATTCTGAGTTCCATTATCTTGTTTGAAGGTTTTTGAGGCAAGGTTTTAAGTGATAAAGCTCGTGCATCAAAAATCAGAAAGTTGGCATTATTTTTTATCTCACCTTATTGTTTGTTCATCTTAGCAGCATTGGAAGCTGGTACTTGTTTTGCTAGTACCTCAGCTCAAACAATCCAGGGCCTGGATGTAGGTCTTGGAGGTTTGCATCTTCTTCCCTTTTCATTTTCTCTTTAAGTTTCTGATTATTTGTGATTTTTGTGGATTATTGCTTGAATCTGTGTTATTTTGGGTGATTATTGTTGATTTGGCTTGGTTTGATGTTATTGAGGTGTTATTGATCTGATTTGTGGGTTGAATCTTCATAAGCCTTTGAAAATTTGTGAAATCAAGTTTTAAAAGGGTGTTTGGGATGACTGCATAAGTTAGATTTGTGGCTTGTTAAGTGCTTGTGTGTTGTTTGCAAGTATTGGTATCTGTTTGTTGGGAGTTTTTGTTCATCTGTTTGCAGGATTTGAGGCTTTGAACACATTGATTCTTGATTTGGCTATAAAATCTTCATAACTTGGTAAAATTGGCTAGGATTTTGAGGACACCTAGATCTAGGCTTAGGCTAGGGATAACAAGTGCTAAATCATAGTTAATCACACCAGGGTAGAAGGATTTGAGGCTTGAAATTGGATCAAGTGTCAAGTATATCAACAAACTGTTTCTACATATTGTTCATTGTTCATCAGTAACTTCTAGTGCTTTGATCTTGTTGATTTCTTTGATTCAGTGTTTGATTCTTGTTGCTTTGTGTTTATTGTTAGTTTATATAGCTTGTGTATGCATCTGGTTAAGTTTGGTTGGCTTATTTTGCTTAAACTTGCTTATTAAGTGCTTAACTGCTTATTTGCATATCTGGTGCTTATCTGGTGACTGTTTGGCTGATTGTGGCTTATTGTGTGGATCATTTTGTGATTTTATTGTTGCTATTGACTCCTTGTGATTCACTGATCACAAGGGTGCCTTTGTTTCCAATTGAATCAAACCAGAACTCTCAAAAAAGCTTGGTCAATTAGTCAAAGCAGTGGGAACTCCTTTCCCCTGTTGGTTGCCACTGATAGTGCAATTTTGGTGTCAGCTTATCAATAAGCTATAATAGCTTATTTTAACCAGCAACAACTTTGTTTTTGTAATAGGTGCTCATATTTTGACCCATTTGTTCATCCTGGAGCATTTGGGTGGTTGACTTTTAGGTTTGACTAGAAAACCAACTCCTTTGACTTTTACATAAGCTCTTTTGTGCTTATTCTGGCTTATTAGTTGTGCTTATTGGATTTTTGTTGATTGATTTTGCTTATTGAGTCCATTTGAAAGCTTTTGCAAGTTGAATCAGCTTCTGAGGTGCATTATTTCTCAAAAACGACTATTTTGTCGTTTTGTGGATTTTTGCTTTTCTATTTTCTGGCTTATTGAGTGAGCTTATTGGAAATTTCTTTTGACAGGTCTCTTAAGCATCCTAAAAGAGGGTTGTGTGTTAAATTAGAGCTTATGGCATTAGCTTATGGCTTAATGGGCTGAAAAGCCCAATAAGAATAAGCTTTGTGTTCAATAAGCTGTGATAAGCACATTTTCAGCTTTTGGGCCTTTAGAGTTTTTTTCTTAGAATTAAATTTTAAGTCAGATAGGGCTTTTCCAAGTCAATTGGGCCAAGTTTGACTTTTTGGGCCCAAAAGCCCATTTGTGTTGACTGAATTTGGATTTGGCCCATTTGAGGGACCATTAGGGGTATTTTGGTAATTTCACTTTGATTTTCTGATTATTTAGGTTAAAATAAACTAGTTTGCAAGTTTTTAGAATTTTTTATAATTTTTGGATTTTTAATATTATTTTATTATTATTTTAATATTATTTTTAAAATTTCACTTTTTCCAACTTTTTACATTTTTCTTAGGATAAATACATTAAAATAGGAATTTAGCAATTTTTAGAATAATTTTATCACTTTTAGATTAATTTTTATAATTATTTTACTTTTTAATAGTTTTTAAATCATTTTAAATAGTTTTTATTAGTTTTAAAATTTCTAAAAATAGTTTTTAATCATTTTAGGTCATTTTTGAGTTTTAACAATTGAAAAATCTTTAATTGGGCTTTTTGATAATTTATTTGATTTTTAGGGCTTTAATTAGCATTTAAAAATTAAATATTTAATTATTTAAAAGGTTTGAAAAAGTTTTGATCATTGGTAAACTCTTAGTTTAATATTTTAGATTTTTGGTAAATTTTTGGTAATTTTTAGAATTTATTTTTATTTTTGTGATTTTTAAGGTTCTACGTTTTAACTTTCTAATATTGATTTTGTGTTCATTTTTATTTTTACGTCTTCGTCATTTTCTCTTCTAATCCCCTTCTAAACCAATCATTAATCACAAACATTTAACAAATTTCTCACACACATATACCTCCTTGGGAAACGAACTTTCACACCATAAGGGTCATTAACACTTGATTTTTCCTAAAATCATTTGTTTGATACTTACCACTTTTACGCCTTTTTCCTAAAGGGTGTAATTTTACCACAATCACTTTGGCGCCGCTGCCGGGGAGGTGTGTCGTGATTAATTTGAATTGTTGTTTTTAATATTAACCAAATAGTATTTGTATTAGTAGAACTCTACTAATACGTATTATCGGTTTTCTTGGTTTTTCTTGTACAAATATTATTACTATATTGTATTAAGTATCACAATAAATTTACAATATCTCCAAAAGTGTGAAAACACAACCTTAATTGGGATTTCATCACTCAATTATTGTATTCGAATCTCAAACAAAAAAGAAAAAGGCAAAAATAGATAAATACTTTCGTGAAGCTCGATTTTGAAAGATACAAACTATAAGGTGGGTATAAGGCGGGTATTATAAAATATACCCTAAGGAAAAAGGCTCTTAAGTGCTTCGCGCCGCCTCGTTTCCCCGCTTGCTTGTGAGTATTTTGAGATTGAAGGCTAATCGAGGGTTTTGCCGCCCAAAGTATTATTACGTATAGTATATTTGCTTGGTTTCTTTGTGATTAAACCCTCTTGAACAATTTGGTTTTCACCAAAGTTCTAAAGTCATTCGAAGGCGTTCACTCCACGTGATCGTTTTCATTCCTTTGAGGCTTCTTTAATCAATAGTTTGATTCGAGGAGAGATTTTGTAGATTGTTGTCTACGAAGATACACCAAAATCCAAAAAAATTAAATATCATCAAAAACACAAAAAAATTGAAAAAACACAAAACACCCAAAAAGAATCTTCTTTGCTCACCTCCCATTCTTCGTGAAGTTTATGATCACTCGTAATCAAGCAAAACGAGCTCGTAAACGACTTCAAAAACAAGCCAATCAAGAGACGTTGATTGTTGAAGAACCTCCAATTGTTGAACCTATTGTAGAACAAGAAGTCGTCATGGCTAATCGTACTATGATGGAGTTGCTACAAGCACCCACCGAGGGTTTTGGAGAGGCTATTGTCATTCCCGCCATCCTTGCGGAGAATTTCGAGATTAAGACGGCTTTAATGTCGATGTTGCAAGCAAATAAGTTTAGAGGTCATGAGAAAGACAACCCGCATTACCATATTAGGAATTTTAACCGTCTCACAGCCACTAGCAAATTTAAGGATGTTCCACATGACGCCATTAAGATGATGTTGTTTCCATACTCGTTGGATGGACCCGCAAAAATTTGGCTCGAGAAAGAACCGCCAAATTCGATTTTGACATGGGCCGATCTCGTTTCTAAGTTTGTGAACAAATTTTTTCCACCATCTAAAACAACACACTTGAAAAATGAGATTTCACGATTTGTGCAAAGAAATAATGAAAGTTTTTCAATGGCATGGGAACGCTTTAATGAAATGTTACATGAATGTCCACGCCATGATTTTACGGAATTGCATCAAGTGGATACTTTTTATAATGGGCTTAATGATCATGAACGAGATTATTTGAATGCCGCCGCGGGTGGTAATTTTTTGTGCAAGACGACAAATGAGGCTTTACAAATCATTGAAAATAGATCTAAGGTTTATAACCCTCGTAACACACCGAGTGTTGCCAATATGGGTTCGTCATCTTCGTCACAATCGTCTCGTAGCATTAATGCGTTACATGATGAAGCTAATGAGGAAAATCGGTTTTTTGATAGATTTGCTAATCTTATGTCCCATTGGAAGGCTCAAGAAGCTTCCAATTCCGCTTCGGTTAAAGCGGTTGCTAAGAGTTGTTTATCTTGTGGGGGAGCTCATGATCTTTCCGAGTGCATTACCGCGGATGGTAACACTTCGAGTGCTTATGTAGCAACGGGAACTTACAACCAAAACGGTCAAGGTTCCCGCCAAAATCAAGCTCCACCAAACCAAAATGTTAACAATTATCGAAACAACAACCAAGGTAATTACCAAGGCAACACACGCAATTACAACAAGGGAAATTATCAAAGTGGGAATGGACAAATTTCTAATCAAAATCAAAACCGTGATTTTCAAAACACTACACAAGGTTTTCAAAATGCTCACACTAAAAATTTGCAAGGAGAATTTTTGGATTATGCAAAAGCAAATGATGCTAAATTTGATAACATGCAACGTGAGATGATTAGCTTAAGATCCGAGTTGAAAAACGAGCTTAAAAATGTACTTGCTAATGAACTTAAAACTCATGCAAACAAAATGGAAGGAAATGTCCAACGTCTTCAACAAAATCAACAAAAGATGGAATTAGGACAACATGAGATTAAGCAAGAGTTATTAAAAGCGGATGCTAGGCAATCAAAATTTGAGGACCGTATGGCTAAGATGTTTGAAGCAATCATGTGTAAACCCTCTTCCTCGGGTGGTCTTCCTAGTGATACCATTGCAAACCCGAAGGGAGAAATGAAGGTTATTACTACACGAAGTGGTAAAACTTTCAAGGAACCAATCTCTCGTCCAAGTACTTCTAAGGAGAAGGAAATCGAGAAAGAACCCGAGGTGATGGTCGAAAAGGAGCACATTACAATCCCACGAAGTACCGCTCATACCACACCTACGGTTGAACCAATACCAATTGTGGAACCCGAGTTTCCAAGGCCGTTGCCTAATGACCAACCCACACCACCTTTACCCTACCCTTCAAGACGAAACAAAGAGAAAATGCAAGAACGTAACAAACAACAAATCGAGCTTTTTATAAAAATGTTTCAACAAGTGCATTTTGATGTGAGTTTAGCCGACGCGTTGTTATATATGCCTCGTTTTGCTTCCACTTTTAAAAGTATGATGAGCGATAAGGAAAAGCTTTCAAAGCTTGCTAATTGTTCTTCGGTTTATCTTAACCGCATACCGGAAAAAGTTGGTGATCCTGGAAAGTTTCTCATTCCTTGTGACATACAAGATATGAAAGAATGCCTCGCCTTGGCCGATCTTGGTGCGAGCATTAATTTGATGCCATTTTCCATTTTGAAATCGCTTTCGCTTCCGGTTCTCATTCCTTCGAACATGTCCATCGAGATGGCCGATCATTCTACGATTATGGCATGTGGAGTAGCCGAAGATGTTTTCGTGAAAGTGGGGAAGTTCTACTATCCCGCTGATTTTATAGTAGTTGACATCCCCGCGGATCCTCAAGTTCCTCTAATTTTAGGTCGTTCATTTTTAGACACTTTGAGATCGCTTATCGATGTTCATGCAAGAACTATCACTTTGAGATTCAACGAAGAGGAACTTGTTATAAACGCTACTCAAAACTCGAAACCTTCTCATGTTTATGCAATCGCTACCATCAATCACATTGACATCGTTGATGTGGTTTGCGATGAGTTTTCACAAGTGTTAGGTTTTTTCGATAGCTCGTCAAGTGGCAATCCCACTATTTTGGATCCGATTCTTGCTAATTCCACACCAAATCTCACTCCATTCCAAGGAGGCGATCTCACTTCAAATGAAATCGACAATGAAGATGAGGTGTTGATTAGTGATGATACTTCTATTCCACCATTTCTTTCGCCGATGGAAGTTATGAGTGTTGAACCTAAATCTTCAATCGAGGAACCACCTATCCTTGAATATGCATTCTTGGAAGGTGATGACAAGTTGCCGGTTATTATTGCAAAAGGTCTTACTAATGATGAAAAAACCGAGCTCTTGAAAGTTCTTAAGGCTCATAAAGGGGCAATTGCGTGGAAAATATCCGACATTAAGGGTATTGACCCAAAATTTTGTACTCACAAGATTTTAATGGAGGAGGACTACAACCCCGCATTTCAAAGTCAAAGAAGGGTGAATCCCAAAATTCACGATGTCATTAAAAAGGAGGTCCTTAAACTCCTTGACGCGGGAATGATTTATCCTATATCCGATAGCCCATGGGTGAGCCCAATCCATTGTGTCCCTAAAAAGGGAGGAATGACCGTTGTGCCTAATGAAAACAACGAGTTAATTCCCACTCGTGTTGTGACCGGTTGGAGGGTGTGTATTGACTACCGAAAGTTAAATGACGCCACTCGTAAAGACCACTTTCCTTTGCCCTTCATGGATCAAATGTTGGAGCGACTTACGGGAAATGAATTCTATTGCTTTTTAGATGGTTTTTCCGGTTACTTTCAAATCCCTATCGACCCTCGTGATCAAGAGAAGACTACGTTTACGTGTCCTTATGGAACGTTTGCTTATCGTAGGATGCCTTTCGGACTTTGTAATGCACCCGGTACGTTTCAACGGTGTATGATGGCAATTTTTCACGATATGATCGAGAAGTCGATGGAAGTGTTTATGGATGACTTCTCGGTGTTTGGTAATTCGTTCACGTCATGTTTATCTAATCTCGAACAAATGTTGAAACGTTGTGAAGAAACCAATCTTGTGCTTAATTGGGAAAAATGTCATTTCATGTGTAAACAAGGAATCGTCTTAGGACATAAGGTGTCGAAGGCGGGGATTGAGGTCGATAAAGCTAAGGTAGATGTCATCGCCAAGTTACCTCATCCCAAAACCGTTAAGGGAATTAGGAGTTTCCTTGGCCACGCGGGCTTTTATCGTCGTTTCTTCAAGGACTTTTCAAAAATTTCTCGTCCTATGACACACTTTCTCGAGAAGGATGCTCCTTTTAACTTTAATGAGGATTGTGTTAAGGCTTTCGAAACTCTCAAAAGGAAACTTACCGAAGCTCCCATTCTTGTTGCTCCTAATTGGGAATTACCCTTTGAAATCATGTGCGATGCAAGTGATTATGCTATCGGGGCCGTCTTAGGGCAACGTTATGACAAGCATTTTCGTCCTATCCACTATGCTAGTAAGACGATGACCGAGGCTCAATTAAAGTACACCACAACGGAAAAGGAATTCCTTGCCGTGGTTTATGCTTTTGAGAAATTCCGACCTTATCTCGTCTTGACTAAAAGCATCGTGTATGCCGACCATTCGGCTATCAAGTATCTCTTAGCTAAGCAAGATGCTAAGCCGAGATTGCTTCGTTGGATGATCCTCCTCCAAGAATTTGATGTCACCGTGCTTGACAAAAAAGGAGCCGAGAATCTAGCGGCCGATCATCTCTCTCGTCTAGAAGATCCTCACAAAGATGTTTTCGAGAACAAGGAAATTACCGAAACATTTCCTCTTGAGACTCTCGGTGTAGTGAATTCTAAAGACACAACCCCATGGTTTGCCGACATTGCAAATTACCATGCGGGCAATTTCATAATCAAGGGTATGATGACACAACAAAAACGAAAATTCTTTCGTGACGTCAAGTTCTATTTTTGTGACGACCCTTATCTCTTTCGGATTTGTGCGGATCAACTCGTTCGACGTTGTGTGTTTGGTGCCGAAGCTTCTAATATCCTTAGAGCTTGTCACGAGGGACCCACGGGTGGTCACCACGGTGCTAATCTCACGGCTAAGAAAGTGTTCGATGCCGGTTTCTTTTGGCCTTCTATCTATCGTGATGCACACGCACTTGTGAAGTCGTGTGATTCGTGCCAACGTCAAGGAAAATCGTCTCAACGTGATGAAATGCCGCAAAACATAATTCAAGTATGTGAGATTTTCGACATATGGGGAATAGACTTTATGGGGCCGTTCCCATCGTCTCATGGCAACAAATATATCCTCGTCGCGGTGGACTACCTATCTAAGTGGGTGGAAGCTAAGGCTTTGCCTACTAATGATGCTCGTGTGGTAGTGAAGTTTTTGAAGCAACTATTCTCTCGGTTCGGAACCCCTCGTGCTATTATAAGCGATCGTGGAACCCATTTTTGTAATGACCAATTCGAAAAGGTTCTAAAGAAATATGGAGTTACTCATCGTCTTTCTACGGCTTATCACCCGCAAACGAGTGGGCAAGTCGAGGTTTCGAACCGAGCTTTGAAGAGGATTTTAGAGAGGTCAATTGGAGAAAATCGTGCTTCATGGTCCAACAAACTCGATGACGCTTTATGGGCCTTTAGGACCGCTTATAAGACACCTATCGGTTGCACTCCTTATAAGTTAGTCTATGGGAAGAATTGTCATTTGCCCATTGAGTTGGAGCATAAGGCATATTGGGCCCTTAAGCATGCAAACTTTGACTTGAAGACCGCGGGAGATCACCGGAAAATACAATTGAATGAATTGGATGAATTAAGAGATAATGCTTATGAAAATTCATTAATTTTTAAAGAAAAGACTAAAAAGTTTCATGATTCAAAGATTAAAAACCGGGTTTTTAACGTTGGTGATCAAATGTTGCTTTTTAACTCTCGTCTTAAGATATTTTCCGGGAAATTGAAATCTCGTTGGTCGGGTCCGTTCACCATTACACAAGTGTTTCCATATGGGACCATTGAGCCAGCTCAAGATGATGGTCCTAATTTCAAGGTGAATGGACATAGGCTTAAGCACTACTTTGGTGGGGAAATTCCTTTAATGGTTGCCCTCGACCAAGTCACCTTCCCCAATGATAATTAGCATTGAGGGGATCGAGTCGAGCTCATGACTCGGTAATCAAAAACGAGGTGCCTCGTGGGGGAGATCCCATGCTTATCTTTTATGCTCGCTATTCACTAATAAGGGGACTTGTACCCTTTCAACTCGTTGTCTCGTGATTGTTTGTGATTGTGTTATCTAGATCATCATCGTCATCTACGATTGAAGACTCTCGTGTTCGTTTACGTGAGCCTCCATCGTTCGTTTGAAGAAGTTTTTCAGGAATCCATGACATATCCTTTATTGTTCTAACAATTATCTTTTAGCATACTTAATAAACGGCTTTAGATATATTGTTGATCACCCTTTCCATGCTAGATCCTAAGCATTCGACTCTTCGTCTCTAGTATGGGGGTGCTCCACCTTTAGACTCGAAACATTGAGGACAATGTTTACTTTTAGTATGGGGGGGGTGAATAGGTACTTGCTTTGCTACGCCCTCACGCTTTCCAATTTTCAATGTTTTGTTAATAAGGCTAAAAATGGCCAAATTTTAAAATTTTTCTTAGTTTAATAAGTGTTTTTAAGACACGAATGTATATTTTCCGATGGGTAGAATAAGAGTTAATTTTTGACTTGATGGGCATTTGGAGCCATTTACATTCCTTAACCCGCTCAATTCAAGTTTTGCTAGACTTTTATATAGGGAGCTTTAAAACGCGAAAGTCTTAATTCATACGGGTTAAGAACAAGAACTTTTCACAAGTTCCTATAATTGATTCTAGAAAGTTACTTATCAAGGGAACTATAAAACGCATTCTCTAAACTTGAAAAAGTCCAACAAAGTGCAAGATCCTATAGGTGGCTTGAAAACCCAAAACTTTGATTTGATATAGTCTTAATGAAAGCTAATCCAAATTTGGCTTAATTTTGACTTGCATGGCTAAGTATTCACGAGTCTCTTTAATTAGAGGTCTTTATTTAGTGAAGAACGAGAAATGATAGAGTTAGACAAGTGATCATGCTAAACGTAGAACATGAAAGTGTTCTTTCAAAAACTCATGTGTTTTTAATTGTGGCTTTTTCTTCCCATAAGATCAATGCATTAGGAATAAAACATAATTGCAATAAGTAAGGTCGTACGATTTGAAAGGTTACTTAGCCTCTAGCGCAAGATCGTTTAAAAGTTGCTCGGGGTTGAATAGAGTTCATAGCCAAGGCTTAACTTATTGAAGCGGGACGCGAAGATTGTCGATCATCCAAAAAGGCCCTAACAAGGCATGAGGAGCTCTATTTTTGCTAAAGATCCAAGATGATGTGAAGTATCATTATTCCTAAATCAATATGAAGGATCGAGACACACGACGAGAAGCAATTACTCCCCTAAAGAATGGAGAAAGTCTATCCAAAAAGACCCTAACAAGGTATGAGGATAAATATATCCAAGTCCGAAAAGGAGGCGGATCGTTGTATATCAAAATCCAAAGTAAAGATTGAAGAAAAATGATGAATTCGTGGTCCAATATGAAGAATCTCTCAAAAACGTCAAGTGAAGAAATTCCAAATATATGAAGAGAAGACCATAATTTCAAGAACGTCTTCCCAGGATTTGATGTATGAAGTACATGCCAAATATCGGTCCGAGAAAGGTCTCAAATCGTGAAACAAGTTATGCCAAGATATGAACTTAAGGAGATACACGAGAAGCCGTTTTAAAACATTTTGTCCTTCGGCTAACTATCGATCAAATCGTGCTATTTTTCTTTCGGACCAATAACTACTCAAATAAGTCAATATGAATCACTTGTGATCCATGACAAATAGATAAAAAATGCTAGTAACCCATTTCCTTTTATAATAACTAGGATTGCGGAGAGAAAAAGTATTACACAATTTGGACGTATGAGTAGTGTTAGCATTGTGACTTGTACCAACAATGATCTTGTTTTTGCACTTAGCATGGAATGTATGAAAATCAAGGATGACGAAGTTTACTCTAAGGGGCATTTACTTGTTTCTATTCTTTGACCCTAAAAGTCACTTTTTGTGATGAAAATCATACATTATGTCTTTACACATCATCGTAGTATGTTGCAAGTATTTTACTCTTCAATAAAGGTTAATAAAATTAAATGTGGGTGATGCTTAGATACTTTATTCTAGCATTGCGTGAGGGCACGGCAATGGCTTAGTATGGGGGAGTGATGAGATGGCATTTATACATGATCTCATCGTTCTTTTCGGGCTTTAAATGCATAAAAATGTCATAAAATACCATATATATGCTTGTGTTTGTTTACTTGTGTATTTTAGGTATGGATATCATGAAAAAGACAAAAGATCACAAGTTACAAGGAAAAACGGACACGAGAAACGAAGCCGTACAAAGAACCGGGCCCTAAACATGGAATTCTCAACAAATACCCTTGAAGACTTGAAGACAAACAAGATTGATCCTCATTTATTGAAGAATTGACACTTAAAACCCTTGTATATTCATAATTACAAGTTTGGTCCCTTAAGTTTGTCAAAATTACACAAAAGGTCCCTCAACTTTGAAGAAATGGCAAGATTAGTCCCTCAACAAATCAAAATTGCCAATAATGATCCCCCATAAAGACAAAGATACAATGAAGACCTTTGAAGATCAAGTATGTCCAAGATCAGTCCTTGAAATATCTCAAAATGGAAAATATAACCCTTGAAACACTTTTTATAAAGTTTTGGGCCAAAATTGCCAAGTGGTGAAAGTTGTTACAAGTATAATTGGGCGCTGATAGAAGTTTACTTGCAATTGACAAAAGAAAGGAAAAAGAAGGACTCAAAGTGAGCAAATGAAACATTCAAACACGTTTTTGCGCCAAACACTTCTCAATCCACCAAAAACGGATCAAACACACTACTGTTTACCTTTTCACCACCCAGATTTTACACCACTTAAAACAAAGGGTTAATTTAAATTACCTTGACACACACTTAATTCACACGCCCAGAAACCCTTCCCAACCTTAAAACACTCACTCCCACTCACCAAGAGGCCCCACCATTCAAACGCGTCCACCAATCAAAACACAACTTGAGCTCCAAGCTTAGCCACGTGTCAAGATCAACAGCTGACACTCATTGCTTCATCACAAAGCTATTTTAAACGGTTTGGATGCATTTTGGACAGCTCACACCAAGAAAACGTCTAGAAGACCAAGGGCATTATAGAGAAATCACATCTAGGGTTTATGAATAGTGTTTAGCCAGGCATTTGCCTATAAAAGGAGACCTCAACATGTGAGAGTCCCTTTGTTCCAGTTTTAGGCTATCAATCTTTGTAATTCCTTTTTAAAGTAATAAGATTTGATTTTCTGAATTTTGAGAAATCTTGTTCTTGTTTATTAAAAGTTGGTGTTGGAATAGCCTAATTCTGAGTTCCATTATCTTGTTTGAAGCTTTTTGAGGCAAGGTTTTAAGTGATAAAGCTTGTGCATCAAAAATCAGAAAGTTGGCATTATTTTTGATCTCACCTTATTGTTTGTTCATCTTAGCAGCATTGGAAGTTGGTACTTGTTTTGCTAGTACCTCAGCTCAAACAATCCAGGGCCTGGATGTAGGTCTTGGAGGTTTGCATCTTCTTCCCTTTTCATTTTCTCTTTAAGTTTCTGATTATTTGTGATTTTTGTGGATTATTGCTTGAATCTGTGTTATTGTGGGTGATTATTGTTGATTTGGCTTGGTTTGATGTTATTGAGGTGTTATTGATCTGATTTGTGGGTTGAATCTTCATAAGCCTTTGAAAATTTGTGAAATCAAGTTTTAAAAGGGTGTTTGGGATTACTGCATAAGTTAGATTTGTGGCTTGTTAAGTGCTTGTGTGTTGTTTGCAAGTATTGGTATCTGTTTGTTGGGTGTTTTTGTTCATTTGTTTGCAGGATTTGAGGCTTTGAACACATTGATTCTTGATTTGGCTATAAAATCTTCATAACTTGGTAAAATTGGCTAGGATTTTGAGGACACCTAGATCTAGGCTTAGGCTAGGGATAACAAGTGCTAAATCATAGTTAATCACACCAGGGTAAAAGGATTTGAGGCTTGAAATTGGATCAAGTGTCAAGTATATCAGCAAACTGTTTCTGCATATTGTTCATTGTTCATCAGTAACTTCTAGTGCTTTGATCTTGTTGATTTCTTTGATTCGGTGTATGATTCTTGTTGCTTTGTGTTTATTGTTAGTTTATATAGCTTGTGTATGCATCTGGTTAAGTTTGGTTGGCTTATTTTGCTTAAATCTGCTTATTAAGTGCTTAACTGCTTATTTGCATATCTGGTGCTTATCTAGTGACTGTTTGGCTTATTGTGGCTTATTGTGTGGATCATTTTGTGATTTTATTGTTGCTATTGACTCCTTGTGATTCACTAATCACAAGGGTGCCTTTGTTTCCAATTGAATCAAACCAGAACTCTCAAAAAAGCTTGGTCAATTAGTCAAAGCAGTGGGAACTCCTTTCCCCTGCTGGTTGCCACTGATAGTGCAATTTTGGTGTCAGCTTATCAATAAGCTATAATAGCTTATTTTAACCAGCAAAAACTTTGTTTTTGTAATAGGTGCTCATATTTTGACCCATTTGTTCATCCTAGAGCATTTGGGTGGTTGACTTTTAGGTTTGACTAGAAAACCAACTCCTTTGACTTTTACATAAGCTCTTTTGTGCTTATTCTTGCTTATTGGTTGTGCTTATTGGATTTTTGTTGATTGATTTTGCTTATTGAGTCCATTTGAAAGCTTTTGCAAGTTGAATCAGCTTCCGAGGTGCATTATTTCTCAAAAACGACTATTTTGTCGTTTTGTGGATTTTTGCTTTTCTATTTTCTGGCTTATTGAGTGAGCTTATTGGAAATTTCTTTTGACAGATCTCTTAAGCATCCAAAAAGAGGGTTGTGTGTCAAATTAGAGCTTATGGCATTAGCTTATGGCTTAATGGGCTGAAAAGCACAATAAGAATAAGCTTTGTGTTCAATAAGCTGTGATAAGCACATTTTCAGCTTTTGGGCCTTTAGAGTTTTGTTCTTAGAATTAAATTTTAAGTCAGATAGGGCTTTTCCAAGTCAATTAGGCCAAGTTTGACTTTTTGGGCCCAAAAGCCCATTTGTGTTGACTGAATTTGGATTTGGCCCATTTGAGGGCCCATTAGGGGTATTTTGGTATTTTCACTTTGATTTTCTGATTATTTAGGTTAAAATAAACTAGTTTGCAAGTTTTTAGAATTTTTTATAATTTTTGGATTTTTAATATTATTTTATTATTATTTTAATATTATTTTTAAAATTTCACTTTTTCCAACTTTTTACATTTTTCTTAGGATAAATACATTAAAATAGGAATTTAGCAATTTTTAGAATAATTTTATCACTTTTAGATTAATTTTTATAATTATTTTAAGTTTTAATAGTTTTTAAATCATTTTAAATAGTTTTTATTAGTTTTAAAATTTCTAAAAATAGTTTTTAATCATTTTAGGTCATTTTTGAGTTTTAACAATTGAAAAATCTTTAATTGGGCTTTTTGATAGTTTATTTGATTTTTAGGGCTTTAATTAGCATTTAAAAATTAAATATTTAATTATTTAAAAGGTTTGAAAAAGTTTTGATCATTGGTAAACTCTTAGTTTAATATTTTTGATTTTTGTAAAATTTTTGGTAATTTTTAGAATTTATTTTTATTTTTGTGATTTTTAAGGTTCTACGTTTTAACTTTCTAATAGTGATTTTGTGTTAATTTTTATTTTTACGTCTTCGTCATTTTCTCTTCTAATCCCCTTCTAAACCAATCATTAATAAAAAACATTTAACAAATTTCTCACACACATATACCTCCTTGGGAAACGAACTTTCACACCATAAGGGTCATTAACACTTGATTTTTCCTAAAATCATTTGTTTGATACTTACCACTTTTACGCCTTTTTCCTAAAGGGTGTAATTTTACCACAATCACACATGCGACTAAATATGAATGCATGAAAAAATGAAAATGCATGAACGCATGAAAACCAACTGTTAGTTTTAGGAAGACGCGGGTGACTACCCATAAGTCACAGGTCATGTTTTACAGAGCTACAGGTCGAAACCTTGGGCTCTGATACCATAATTGTCACACCCTATTCGTTAAGATGGAATGCTACAGTAAATTATGACGTGTCATCAAAGCATGCAAGGTAAATGTCTAAACATTCATGACCATAAATAGAAATACTGGAATCAAACATCGACAGTCTAGTAACTCACACATAAGCAATATTAAGTACTGTAAATGAAAGGACTAAACAATGTCCAAATGAAATAAAGTATGAAAAGTAGGAATAAATGCATAAGGTAAAAGAGGCCAGATAGCTTCCAATCCGAATGCACATACTCTAGAGTTCCTACTTGCGACCCTAAGTACCTACCGTTTGGGGACATGGAAATGGAAAACGGCTGAGCATAACGCTCAGTGCACGGATATATAGCATAATGTAATGACATAAAGGAATGAAAGCATATAAAGCATGAATTACAACAGAAATGAGTAAGTCCTGGGAAAACCTAGTTGTATGTCATGTTTACTGGTTTTAGTTATGAAAAAATAGTTTATGTTACTTATGAAAATATGTATTAGTTTAATATACCAAAAGCTAATATAGGTCATGAGGTCAACAACGTGCATGAATACTTGGAGGGGTGACCTCGTCATTCAAATTAGAGGGGATGCCTCTAACTAATTGGTAATGGGTAGGAGGGATCAGATCCTTGTGAAGGATGCAAGGCACACACCACATTCACCATGAAATCCTGACTAAAACTAAACCTATGATGCACCCATACGCCCCACATGATAATAATAATATAATAATGGCCAAATAACTGAAAAGGGACACCACGAGCTATCACTACGCCGTGGTGAAGTCATAACACTAATGCCTCTAGTGTTACGGTTATGGTACCTCCATAACTAGGTGAAACTGATCATGCATGTATATGGCTAAGGTAACTAATAAAACATAAGCATTTAATCTGTAACTACTGGGGAAAACAGTTGGTTGCATACGGGAAATCCTAATAAAGGAAGAAGTTGTCCTTACTAAAGGACGGGAAATCCGTACCTTATGTGTAACACCCCATTTTGGTAAATGGAATGTCACGCGTGATTATGGCGTGTCATCAAAGCATACAAGGTAAATGTCTTAAAAACATTAAATGACCATGAAAGGAAATACCGGAAACAACCATCGGTACCTCAAGTATAAGCTCATCACACACAAACATAAGTACTGTAAAGGAAAAGGACTAAACAATATCCAAGGAAATAAGTAGCAAAATGTATGATGAAATGCAATAAGGTAGAGAAGGCTAGTTAGCTTCCAATCCATATGCACGTACGCTTAAAGTCTATGAGCGCTGATTGTGGTAAAATACGACCTTTTAGGAAAAAAGCGTAAAAGCGGAAAGTATTAAGTGATGATTTAGGAAAATCAAACACTAATGACCCAAATAAGTTCAAAGTTCGTTTCCCAAGGAGGTATATATGTGTGAAAAACTTGTTAAATGTTTGAGATTAATATTGATAGAAAGAGGGGATGAGAAAAGAGAATGACGGATACGTTAAAATTATACTACGACGACAAAATTAAAAACCGAAAAAATACGACCTTTTAGGAAAAAGGCGTAAAAGCGGAAAGTATTAAGTGATGATTTAGGAAAATCAAACACTAATGACCAAATAAGTTCAAAGTTCGTTTCCCAAGGAGGTATATGTGTGTAAAAAACTTGTTAAATGTTTGAGATTAATATTGAGAGAAAGAGGGGATGAGAAAAGAGAATGACGGATACGTTAAAATTATACTACGACGACAAAATTAAAAACCGTAAAAAGTGACAAAATAAAAATTAATTCTAAAAATTCCCAAAAAATTACTAAAAATCAATAAAATAAACTAAGAGTTTACAAATGATCAAAACTTTTTCAAACCTTTTAATTAATTAAATATTAATTTTTAAATGCTAATTAAAGCCCTAAAAATCCAAATAAATAATATAAAGCCCAAATAAAGATTTTTCACTTTGTAAACCTTTATAATGACTAAATAAGAATAAAAACTATTTGTACTAAATTTTAAACTAAGAAAAAACTATTTTTAAATGATTAAAAACTATTAAAATACTAAAATAATTCTAAAAATTAACAAAATGATGAGAAAATTAATCTAAAAGTTTTAAAAATCCTAACTTAATATATTTTACCTAAGAAAAATATAAAAGTTGCAAAAATATTAAAAATGAAATTTTATAATAAAATAATATTAAAATATTATTAAAAATTCAAAAATTATAAAAATTTCTAAAAACTTGCAAATTAGTTTATTTTAACCTAAATAAACAGAAAATGATAGTGAAATTACCAAAAATACCCCAAATGGGCTAAAAACTAAAACAGACCAAATGAATTGGGCTTTTTGGCCCAATAAAGTCCAACTCAACCAAATGAGCTGAAAATCACTAGTCCAGCTTAAAATCCAATTCTAAACACAGAAGTCTGAAGGCCTAAAAGCTTAATGGGAGCTTAGCACAACTTATTCTTAATGGGCTTTTTGGCCCATTAAGCTATAAGCCAAGGCCATAAGCTCTAATTTGACACACAACCTTCTTTTGAGATGCCTAAGAGATCTGTGAAAAGAAATTTTCAAAAAGCTAAACCAATAAGCCAGAAATAAGCAAAGTAAAATTTCACTAAAAGACAAAATAGTCGACTTGGAGTTCTAGACCACCTCAGACCTTGATTCCAGTTTCAAAAGACTCTAAATGACTTAATTTAGACAAATCAATCAAGAAAAGTTCAATAAGCCAAGCCAAATAAGCTGAACAAACTGATAAGCACTTATGTAAAAGTCAAAGGAGTTGGTTTTCTAGTCAAAGCTTACAGTCAACCACTCAAATGCTCCAGTATGAACAAATGGGTCAAATAAGGAACACCTATTACAAAATTAAAGTTGTTGCTGGTTAAAATAAGCTAGAACAGCTTATTGATAAGCTATATGCAAAATAACACTAGCAGTGGCTAGCAGCAGGAGAAAGGAGTTCCCACTGCTTTGACTTTTTGACTGATGATTTTTTAGAGATCCAGTAGGATTCAATGGAAAACAAAGGCACCCTTACAACCAGTAAGTTGAAAGGTGTCAATATCAAGCAAGAAATCATAAATCCACTCAGCCAATAAACACAGAATAAGAAAACAGTCACCAGATATGTCCCAGATATGCAAATAAGCAGATTATGAACTAATAAGCAGTTTAAGCATGAATAAGCCAACCAAAATGAACCAGATGCATACACAAGCTATAATGAAGTCCAATAAGCAAAAATAAACTTGTTTAACACAATGATTCAATGATTAGAACAAGATCCAAGCTCAAACAGTTACTGATGAACAAAGTGATATCCAAAATTCCTTTTGCTGATCTAAATGACCACAAATCCAATTTCAAACCTTCAAATCCCTTTACCTGGTTGCATTAACTAATATTTAGCACTTGTTAACCCTAGTCCACCCTTAGATCTAGGTGTCCCCAAAATTTTAGTCAAATTCCACAAGTAAAACAGATTTTATAGCCTTTTGATAGATTTTGGTGATTCAAACCCCAAAACTTACAGACAAATGACAAATAGCACAAGTAGAACAAGTACCAACACAATACACAAACAACCACCTACTCAAATCAACCAAAGCTCAGCTTATGCAGTTAACACAAACACCCCTTAATAAGTTGTTTTAACAATTTTTCAAAGGCTTTTTCAGATTTAACCCACAAATCAAGCTCAAATCAACCTAGTATCAACAAACAAACCTCAACACACAAGATCCGACCACAATAACACAGATTCACAATCAAATACTCATAATCATCAAAAATCATGCAATATTCAAAAAAATGAAAAAGGTTTAGAGATTCAAACCTTCAAGATGTACATCCACACCTTGGATTGTATGAGCTTAGGTGCTAGCTAAACAAGCACCAGCTTCCTTCCTGCTAAGATTAACAAACACAAGGATGAACAAAATAACAGATTATGACTTGATTTTTGAAAACAAGAGTTTTAATATATAAAACCTTTCCTCAAAAACAAACAACAGATTATGGAACTCAGACTTTAGCTAATCAAACACCAAACTTTTACAAAAACATAAAAGGGAATCACAATTTTCAGAAAACCAAACTTGTATTTCATAAAAAGGAATTACAAGGATTTAGCTAAAATCTGGAACAAAGGGACTCTCACATGTTGAGGTCTCCTTTTATAGACTACTTAGATGATTCTAGAATGAAAGATACATCAGAAACCCTAGCTATGAATTCTCAAAAATGCCCTTGAGTGCTTGATGGCGTTTGATGTTTGTAAGCTGTCCAATTTGATCTCAGACGTTCATATTTTCTTTGGGGCCAAGTAATAAGTGTGGAACGTTTATCTTTCCACGTGACATTGCTTGGAGAGGAGGGTGTCATGTGATTGGTGGATGGGTGAATGGGGGTGGGGTCCTTGGTGAGTAGGATGGTGAGTTCAAGCGTGGGATAGGTTTATGTGTGTGTGAATTAAGCGTGGGACTGGGTATTTTTAATTTACCCTTTATTGGAAAGTAAAAACTTGTTACAATACTACAAAGATGTGTAAAGACATAATGTATGATTTTCATCACGAGAGTGACTTTTAGGGTCAATAAATAGAAACAAGTGAATGTACCATAGAGTGAAGTTCGTCATCCTTGATTGTCATACATTCCATGCTAAGTGCAAAAACGAGATCATTGTTGGTACAAGTCACAATGCTAACACTACTCATACGTCCAAATTGTGTAATACTTTTTTCTCCCCGCAATCCTAGTTATTATAAAGAAAAGGTTTCTAGAATTTTTTATCTATTTGTCATGGATCACAAGTGATTCATATTGACTTATTTGAGTACTTATTAGTCAGAAAATAAAGTAGCACGATTTAATTGATAGTTAGCTAAAGGACAAAATCTTTTAAAACGGCTTCTCGTGTATCTCCTTAAGTTCATATCTTGGCATAACTCGTTTCACGATTTGAGACCTTTCTCGGACCGATATTTGGCATGTACTTCATTCTTCAAATCTTCGGAAGACATTCTTGAAATTATGGTATTCTCTTCATATTTTGGAATTTCTTCACTTGACGTTTTTGAGAGATTCTTCATACTTGGACCACGACTTCATCATTTTTCTTCAATCTTTATTTTGGATTTTGATATACAATAATCCGCCTCCTTTTAGGACTTAGATATATTTATCCTCATACCTTGTTAGGGTCTTTTTGGATAGACTTTCTCCATGATCTTTAGGGGAGTAATTGCTTTTCGTCGTGTGTCTCGATCCTTCATATTGATTTTGGAACAATGATACTTTACATCATCTTGGATCTTTAGCAACAAAATATAGCTCCTCATGCCTTGTTAGGCCTTTTTGGATCTTCACCAATCTTCGCATCCCGCTTCAATAAGTTATGCCTTGGCTATGAACTCTATTCAGCCCCGAGCAACTTTTAAACGATCTTGTTCTAGAAGCTAAGTAAACTTTTAAATCGTACGACCTTACTTATTGCAATTATTTTATTCCTAGTACACTGATCTTATGGGAGAAAAATCCATAATTAAAAACATTTGAGTTTTTGAAAGAACATTTTCATGTTTTACGTTTAGCATGATCACTTGTCTAACTCTATCATTTCTCGTTCTTCACTATTTAAAGACCTCTAATTAAAGAGACTCGTGAATACTTAGCCATGCAAGTCAAAATTAAGCCAAATTTGGATTAGCTATCATTAAGACTATATCAAATCGAAGTTTTGGGTTTTCAAGTCACCTATAGGATCTTGCACCTTCTTGAACTTTTTCAAGTTTATAGAATGCATTTTATAGTTCCCTTGATAAGTGACTTTCTAGGATCAGTTATAGGAACTTGCGAAAAGTTCTTGTTCTTAACCCGAATGAGCTAAGACTTTAGTGTTTTAAAGTTCCCTGTATAAAAGTTTAGCAAAACTTGATTCAAGCGGGTTAAGGAATGTAAAGGGCACCAAATGCCCATCAAGTAAAAAATTAACACTTATTCTACCCATCGGAAAATATACATTCGTGTCTTAAAAACACTTATGAAAACTAACAAAATTTTTAAAATTTGGCCATTTTTAGCCTTATTAGCAACAAAACAAAACAAAACGTTGAAAGTTGGAAAACGTGAGGGCGTAGCAAAGCAAGTATCTATTCACCCCCCCCCCATACTAAAATTAAACATTGTCCTCAATGTTTCGAGTCTAAAGGTGGAGTACCCCCATACTAGAGACGAAAAGTCGAATGCTTAGGATCTAGCATGGAAATGGTGATCAACAATATATCTAAAGCCGTTTATGAATTATGCTAAGAGATAATTGTTAGAACAATAAAGGATATGTCATGGATTCGTGAAAAACTCTTCAAGAAAATGATCGAGGCTCACGTAAACGAACACGAGAGTCTTCAATCGTGGCGATGATGATGATCTAGATAACACATTCATAAACAACCACGAGACAACATGTTGGAAGGGCACAAATCCCCTCTCATTAACTACATTAGAAAACATAATATATATACAATGGATAAGCATGGGATCTCCCCCACGAGGCACCTCGTTTTTTATTACCGAGTCATGAGCTCGACTCGATCCCCTCAATGCTAATTATCATTGGGGAAGGTGACTTTGTCGAGGTCGTCCAACGAAGGAACTTCCCCACCAAAGTAGTGCTTAAGCCTATGTCCATTCACCTTTAAATTAGGACCATCATTTTGAGCTAGCTCAATGGTCCCAAAAGGGAACATTTTTGTTATGGTGAAGGGACCCGACCAACGAGATTTCAATTTCCCAGAAAATATCTTCAAACAAGAGTTAAAAAGTAACACTTGATCACCAACGTTAAAAACCCGGTTTTTAATCTTTGAATCGTGAAACTTTTAGTCTTTTCTTTAAAAATCAATGAATTTTCATAAGAATTATCTCTTAATTAATCCAATTCATTCAATTGTATTATCCGGTGATCTCCCGCGGTCTTCAAGTCATAATTGGCATGCTTAAGGTCCCAATATGCCTTATGCTCCAATTCAATGGGCAAATGACAATTCTTTCCATAGACCAACTTATAAGGCGTCATCGAGTTTGTCGGACCATGAAGCACGTTTTCTCTAATCGACCTTTCCAAAATCCTCTTCAAAGCTCGGTTTGAAACCTCGACTTGCCCACTCGTTTGCGGGTGATAAGCCGTAGAAAGACGATGAGTACTCCATATTTCTTTAAGACCTTCTCGAATTGGTCATTACAAAAATGGGTTCCACGATCGCTTATAATAGCACGAGGAGTTCCAAACCGAGAGAATAGTTGCTTCAAAAACTTCACTACCACACGAGCATCATTAGTAGGTAAAACCTTAGCTTCCACCCACTTTGATAGGTACTTGAAGACGACGATGATATACTTGTTTCCATGAGACGATGGAAACGGCCCCATAAAGTCTATTCCCGAAATGTCAAAAAACTCACACACTTGAATTATGTTTTGCGGCATTTTATCCTTTGCGACGATTTTCCTTGACGTTGGCAAGAATCACATGACTTCACAAGTGCGTGTGCATCACGATAGATCGTAGGCCAAAAGAAACCAGCATCGAACACTTTCTTAGCCGTGAGATTAGCATCGTGGTGACCACCCGTGGGTCCCTCGTGACAAGCTGTAAGGATGTTAGAAGATTTGGTACCAAATACACAACGTCGAACGAGTTGATCGCAGAAACCCGAAAGAGATCAGGGTCGTCCCAAAAATAGAACTTGACGTCACGAAAGAATTTTCTCTTTTGTTGTGTCGTCATACCCTTGATTATGAAGTTCCCCGCATGGTAATTTGCAATGTCAGAAAACCATGGGGTGGTATCTTTAGAATTCACTACACCGAGAGTCTCGAGAGGAAATGTTTCGGTGATTTCCTTGTTCTCGAAAACATCTTTTTGAGGATCTTCTAGACGAGAGAGATGATCGGCCGCTAGATTCTCGGCTCCTTTTTTGTCAAGCACGGTGACATCAAATTCTTGGAGGAGGAGCATCTAACAAAGCAATCTCGGCTTAGCATCTTTCTTAGATAAGAGATACTTGATAGCCGAATGGTCCGTATACACGATGCTTTTAGTCAAAACGAGA
The DNA here is from genome assembly GCA_025667525.1 of Glebionis coronaria. Classification (NCBI taxonomy): domain Eukaryota; kingdom Viridiplantae; phylum Streptophyta; class Magnoliopsida; order Asterales; family Asteraceae; genus Glebionis; species Glebionis coronaria. The sequence goes on along the minus strand of CM046874.1, from coordinate 397,015,762 downwards.
TAAGGTCGGAATTTCTCAAAAGCATAAACCACGGCAAGGAATTCCTTTTCCGTTGTGGTGTACTTAAGTTGATCCTCGGTCATCTTCTTTCTAGCATAATGGATAGGACAGAAGTGTTTTTCATAACGTTTCCCTAAGACGGCCCCTATTGCATGATCACTTGCATCGCACATGATTTCAAAGGGTAATTCCCAATTAGGAGCAACAAGAATGGGAGCTTCGGTAGGTTTCCTTTTAAGAGTTTCGAAAGCTCTAACACAATCCTCATTAAAGTTAAAAGGAGCATCCTTCTCGAGAAGGTGTGTCATAGGTCGAGAGATTTTCTAAAAGTCTTTGATGAAACGACGATAAAAGCCCGCGTGGCCTAGGAAACTCCTAACTCCCTTAACGGTTTTGGGATGAGGTAACTTGGCAATGACGTCTATTTTAGCTTTATCGACCTCAATCCCCGCTTTCGATACCTTGTGCCCTAAGACGATTCCTTGTTTACACATAAAATGACATTTTTCCCAATTAAGCACAAGGTTGGTTTCTTTACAACGTTTAACATTTACTCGAGATTAGATAAACACGACGTGAACGAATTGTCAAACACCGAAAAGTCATCCATGAATACTTCCATCGACTTCTTGATCATATCATGAAAATAGCCATCATACACCGTTGAAACGTACCCGGTGCATTGCAAAGTCCGAAAGGCATTCTACGATAAGCAAACGTTCAATAAGGACACGTAAACGTAGTTTTCTCTTGATCACGAGGGTCGATAGGGATTTGAAAGTAATCGGAAAAGCCATCTAAAAAGCAATAGAATTCATTTCCCGTGAGTCGCTGCAACATTTGATCCATAAAGGGCAAGGGAAAGTGGTCTTTACGAGTGGCGTCATTTAACTTTCGGTAGTCAATACACACCCTCCAACCGGTCACAACACGAGTGGGAATTAACTTGTTGTTTTCATTGGGCATAACGGTCATTCCTCCCTTCTTAGGGACACAATGGATTGGGCTCACCCATGGGCTATCGGAGATAGGATAAATCATTCCCGCATCAAGAAGTTTTAAGACTTCCTTTTTTATGACATCGTAAATTTTTGGGTTTACCCTTTTTTGACTTTGAATTGCGGGTTTGTATTCCTCCTCCATTAAAATCTTGTGAGTAGAAAATTTTGGGTCAATACCCTTAATGTCAGAAATTTTCCACGCAATTGCCCCTTTATGAGCTTTAAGAACTTTCAAAAGTGCGGTTTTTTCATCATTAGCAAGATATTTTGCAATAATAACCGGCAACTTGTCATCACCTTCCAAGAATGCGTATTCAAGGTGAGATGGAAGATCTTTCAATTCAAGGATAGGCGGTTCTTCGATTGAAGATATTTGTTCAACACTCATAACTTCCATCGGCGGAACAAATGGTGGAATATAAGTATCATTACTTATAATCACCTCATCTTCATTGTCGATTTCATTTGAAGTAAAATCGCCTCCTTGGAATAGAGTGAGATTTGGTGTAGAATTAGCAAGAATCGGATCCAAAATAGTGGGACTGCCACTTGACGAACTATCGGAAAAACCTAACACTTCTTGTGAAAACTCATCGCAAACCACATCAACTAAGTCAATGTGATTGATGGTAGCGATTGCATAAACATGAGAAGGTGTCGAGTTTTGAGTAGCGTTTATAACAAGTTCCACTTCGTTGAATCTCAAAGTAATAGTTCTTGCATGAATGTCGATAAGCGATCTCGAGGTGTCTAAATATGGACGACCTAAAATTAGAGGAACTTGAGGATCCGCGGGGATGTAAACTACTACAAAATCAACGGGATAGTAGAACTTCCCCACTTTTAAGAAAACATCCTCGGCTACTCCACATGCTAAAATCGTAGAATGATCGTCCATCTCGATAGACATGTTCGAAGGAGTAAGAGCCAGAAGCGAAAGCGATTTCCAAATGGAAAATGGCATCAAATTAATGCTCGCACCAAGATCGGCCAAGGTGAGGCATTCTTTCATATCTTGTATGTCACATGGAATGAGAAACTTCCCGGGGTCACCATCTTTTTCCGGTATTCGGTTAAGATAAACCGAAGAACAATTAGATAGCTTTGAAAGCTTCTCCTTATCATTCATCATTACTTTTAAAAGTGGAAGCGAAACGAGGCATATATAACAACGCGTCAGCTAAACTCACATTAAAATGAACTTGTTGAAACATTTTTATAAAAAGCTCGATTTGTTGTTTGTTACGTTCTTGCATTTTCTCTTTGTTTCGTCTTGAATGGTAAGGTAAGGGTGGTGTGTGTTGGGGCATAGGAATCGGCCTTGGAATCTCGGGTTCCATGATTGGTATTGGTTCAACCGTAGGTGTGGTATAAGCAGTACTTCGTGGGCTTGTGATGTGCTCCTTTTCGACCATCACCTCGGGCTCTTTCTCGATTTCCTTCTCCGTAGAAGTACTAGGATGAGAGATTGGTTCTTTGAAAGTTTTACCACTAATAGTAGTAATAACCTTCATTTCTCCCTTCTGGTTTGCAATGGTATCACTAGGAAGACCACCCGAGGAAGAGGGGTTACACATGATTGCTTCAAACATTTTTGCCATTCGATCTTCGAATTTTGATTCCCTAGCATCCGCTTTTAACAACTCTTGCTTAATCTCATGTTGTCCTTGTTCCATCTGTTTTTGGTTTTGTTGAAGATGTTGAACATTTTCTTCCATTTTGTTAGCATGAGTTTTTAGTTCATTAGCAAGCTCGTTTTTCAACTCGGATCTTAAGCTAATCATCTCACGTTTCATGTTATCAAACTTAGCATCGTTTGCTTTTGTATAATCCAAGAATTATCCCTTAAGATTTTTAGTGTGAGCATTTTGAAAACCTTGTGTATTGTTTTGAAAATCACGGTTTTGGTTTTGATTTGAAACTTTCACATTCCCACTTTGGTAATTCCCTTTGTTGTAGTTACGTGAATTGCCTTGATAACCACCATTTTGATTGTTGTTTCGATAGTTGTTAGCATTTTGATTTTGTGGAGCTTCATTTGGGCGGGAACCTTGGTCGTTTTGGTTGTAAGTTCCCGTTGCTACATAAGCACTCGAAGTGTTACCACCGGCGGTAATGAACTCGGAAAGATCATGAGCTCCCCCACAAGATAAACAACTCTTTTCAACCGCTTTAACCGATGCGGAATTCAAAGCATCTTGTGCTTTCCAATGCGTCATAAGCGTCGAAAATCTATCAAAAAACCGATTTTCCTCATTAGCTTCATCATGTAAGGCATTAATGTTACGAGACGATGACGATGACGATGAACCCATATTGGCAGCACTCGGTGTGTTACGAGGGTTATAAACCTTAGATCTATTCTCGATTATCTTTAAAGCCTCATCGGTCGTTTTGCACAAAAAATTACCACCCGCGGCGGCATTCAAATAATCTCGTTCATAATCATTTAGCCCATTATAAAAAGTATCTATTTGATACAATATGAAAAATCATGGTGTGGACATTCATGTAACATTTCTTTAAATCGTTCCCATGCCATTGAAAAACTTTCACTATTACGTTGTGTAAATCTTAAAATCTCATTTTTCAAATGTGTTGTCTTAGATGGCGGAAAAAATTGGTTCACAAACTTAGAAACGGGATCACCCCATGTCAAAATCAAATTTGGCGGTTCTTTCTCGAGCCAAATTTTTGCGGGTCCATCCAACGAGTATGGAAACAACATCATCTTAATGGCGTCATGTGGAACATCCTTAAACTTGCTTGTTGTGGTGAGACGACTGAAATTCCTTATGTGATAGTGCGGGTTGTCTTTTTCATGACCTCTAAACTTGTTTGCTTGTAGCATCGACATTAAACCCTTCTTAATCTCGAAATTCTCTGCAAGGATGGCGGGAATCACAATAGCTTCTCCAAAACCCTCGGTGGGTGCTTGAAGCAATTCCATCATAGTACGATTAGCCATGACGACTATTGGTTCTACAACGGGTTCGACAATTGGATTTTGTTCTTCAATCAAATTTACTTGGCTTTGACGATGTTTACGAGCTCGTTTTGCTTGATTATGAGTTAGCATAAACTTGACGTAGAATGGGAGGTGAGCAAAGAAGATTTTTTTGGGTGTTTTGTGAATTTTCAATTTTTTTTGTGTTTGATTGTTTTAATTTTTTTTGGATTTTGTGTGTATTCGTAGACAACAATCTACCAAATCTCTCCTCGAATCAAACTCTTGATTAAAGAAGCCTCAAAAGAATGAAAACGATCACGTGGAGTGAACGCCTTCGATTGACTTTAGAACTTTGGTGAAAACCAAATTGTTCAAGAGGGTTTAATCACAAAGAAACCAAGCAAATATATATATATATATATATATATATATATATATATATATATATATATATATATATATATATATATATATATATATATATATATATATATATATATATATATATATATATACGTAATAATACTTTGGGCGGCAAAACCCTCGATTAGCCTTCAATCTCAAAATACTCACAAACAAGCGGAGAAACGAGGCGGCACGAAGCACTTAAGAGCCTTTTTCTTTAGGGTTTATTTTATAACACCCGCCTTATGCCCACCTTATAGTTTGTATTTTTCAAAATCGAGCTTTACGAAAGTATTTATCTATTTTTGCCATTTTCTTTTTGTTTTGAGATTCGAATACAATAATTAGGAGATCAAATCCCAATTAAGGTTGTGTTTGCACACTTTTGGAGATATTTTGAATTTGTTGTGATACTTAATTCAATATAGTAATAATAATTCCACAAGAAAAACGAAAAAATCGATAATACGTATCAGTAGAGTTCTACTAATACAAATACTATTTATGGTTAGATATTAAAAACAGAATGAACAAATTAATCACGACACACCTCCCCGGCAGCGACGCCAAAATGATTGTAGTAAAATACAACCTTTTAGGAAAGAGGCGTAAAAGCGAAAAGTATTAAGTGATGATTTAGGAAAATCAAACACTAATGACCCAAATAAGTTCAAAGTTCGTTTCCCAAGGAGGTATATGTGTGTGAAAAACTTGTTAAATTTTTGAGATTAATATTGAGAGAAAGAGGGGATGAGAAAAGAGAATGACGGATGCGTTAAAATTATACTACGACGACAAAATTAAAAACCGTAAAAAGTGACAAAATAAAAATTAATTATAAAAATTCCCTAAAAATTACGAAAAATCAATAATATAAACAAAGAGTTTACAAATGATCAAAACTTTTTCAAACCTTTTAATTAATTAAATATTAATTTTTAAATGCTAATTAAAGCCCTAAAAATCCAAATAATTAATAAAAAGCCCAAATAAATATTTTTCACTTTGTAAATCTCTATAATGACTAAATAAGAATAAAAAATATTTTTAGGAAATTTTAAAGTAAGGAAAACTATTTTTAAATGATTAAAAACTATTAAAATATTAAAATAATTCTAAAAATTAATAAAATGATGAGAAAATTAATCTAAAAGTTTTAAAAATCCTAACATAATGTATTTGACCTAAGAAAATTATAAAAGTTGCAAAAATATTAAAAATGAAATTTTATAATAAAATAATATTAAATTATTAGTAAAAATTCAAAAATTATAAAAATTTCTAAAAACTTGCAAACTAGTTTATTTTAACCTAAATAAACAGAAAATGAAAGTGAAATTACCAAAATACCCCAAATGGGCTAAAAACTAAAACAGACCAAATGAATTGGGCTTTTTGGCCAAATAAGGTCCAACTCAACCAAATGAGCTAAAAATCACTAGTCCAGCTTAAAATCCAATTCTAAACACAAAAGTCTGAAGGCCTAAAAGCTGAATGGGAGCTTAGCACAACTTATTTTTAATGGGCTTTTTGGCCCATTAAGCTATAAGCCAATGCCATAAGCTCTAATTTGACACACAACCTTGTTTTGAGATGCCTAAGAGATCTATGAAAAGAAATTTTCAAAAAGATAAACCAATAAGCCAGAAATAAGCAATGTAAAATTTCACTAAAAGATAAAATAGTCGACTTGGAGTTCTAGACCACCTCAGACCTTGATTCAAGTTTCAAAAGACTCTAAATGACTTAAATAAGACAAATCAATCAAGAAAAGTTCAATAAGCCAAGCCAAATAAACTGAATAAGCTGATAAGCACTTATGTAAAAGTCAACGGAGTTGGTTTTCTAGTCAAAGCTTAAAGTCAACCACCCAAATGCTCAAGTATGAACAAATGGGTCAAATAAGGAACACCTATTACAAAATTAAAGTTGTTTCTGGTTAAAATAAGCTAGAACAGCTTATTTATAAGCTATATGCAAAATAACACTAGCAGTGGCTAGCAGCAGGGGAAAGGAGTTCCCACTGCTTTGACTTTTTGACTAGTGAATTTTTAGAGATCCAGTTGGATTCAATGGAAAACAAAGGCACCCATACAACCAGTGAGTTGAAAGGAGTCAATATCAAGCAAGAAATCACAAATCCACTCAGCCAATAAACACAGAATAAGAAAACAGTCACCAGATATGTCCTAGATATGCAAATAAGCAGATTATGAACTAATAAGCAGTTTAAGCTGAATAAGCCAACCAAAATGAACCAGATGCATACACAAGCTATAATAAAGTCCAATAAGCACAAATAAACTTGTTTAACACAATGATTCAAAGATTAGAACAAGATCCAAGCTCAAACAGTTACTGATGAACAAAGTGATATCCAAAATTCCTTTTGCTGATCTAAATGACCACAAATCCAATTTCAAACCTTCAAATCCCTTTCCCTGGTTGCATTAACTAATATTTAGCACTTGTTTACCCTAGTCTACCCTTAGATCTAGGTGTCCCCAAGATTTTAGTCAAATTCCACAAGTAAAACAGATTTTATAGCCTTTTGATGGATTTTGGTGATTCAAACCCCAAAACTTGTAGACAAATGACAAATAGCACAAGTAGAACAAGTACCAACACAATACACAAACAATCACCTACTCAAATAAACGAAATCTCAGCTTATGCAGTTAACACAAACACCCCTTTATAAGCTGTTTTAACAATTTTTCAAAGGCTTATTCAGATTTAACCCACAAATCAAGCTCAAATCAACCTAGTATCAAGAAACAAACCTCAATACACAAGATCCAACCACAATAACATGGATTCACAATCAAGTACTCATAATCATCAAAAATCATGCAATATTCAGAAAAATGAAAAAGGTTTAGAGATTCAAACCTCCAAGATGTACATCCACACCTTGGATTGTATGAGCTTAGGTGCTAGCTAAACAAGAACCAACTTCCTTCCTGCTAAGATGAACAAACACAAGGATGAACACAATAACAGATTATGACTTGATTTTTGAAAACAAGAGTTTAATCCATAAAACCTTTCCTCAAAAACCAACAACAGATTATGGAACTCAGACTTTAGCTAATCAAACACCAAACCTTTACAAAAACATAAAAGGGAAATAACAATTTTCAGAAAACCAAACTTTTATTTCATAAAAAGGAACTACAAGGATTTAGCTAAAATCTGGAACAAAGGGACTCTCACATGTTGAGGTCTCCTTTTATAGACTGCTTAGATGATTCTAGAATGAAAGATACATCAGAAACCCTAGCTATGAATTCTCAAAAATGCCCTTGAGTGCTTGATGGCTTTTGATGTTTGTGAGCTGCCCAATTTGATCTCAAACGTTCATATTTGCTTTGGGGCCAAGTAATAAGTGTGGAACATTGATCTTGCCACGTGGCATTGCTTGGAGAAGAGGGTGTCATGTGATTGGTAGACGGGTGAATGGGGGTGGGGTCCTTGGTGAGTGGGATGGTGAGTTCAAGCGTGGGATAGGTTTATGTGTATGTGAATTAAGTGTGGGACTGCGTAATCTGAATTTACCCTTTGTTTAAGTGGGAGTAAATTATGGGTTCATCAGGGTGAATAGTAACTATGTTTGATCCGAAATCAGTGGGGGTTAATGTGTTTAACGCAAATAATCTTTTGAATGTTTGAATATGGCAATAGTAGTCCTTGGTTTTTGGCCAAATATGTATATCATGTTTTCCAACCTTATAAACTCATTTCCCTTTGTTTATGAAGTTTCTGAATTAACATTTTGGCCACAAAATGTTTTGGAAAAAGGATTTAGGGCTTTAATAACTTTCATGTAATTACAACTTCTGTCCTTTTGATATTTAATCCATTTTTAAAGGACTAGAAGTGTAATATTCTTGAACTTCAAGGGTCTTCTTTGATCTTTGACTTCATGAGGGACCATTATTGATAATTTAGTTTTGTTGAGGGACTAAATTTGCCAATTCCTCAAAGATGAAGGACCTTTTTGTAATTTTGACAAACTTAAGGGACCAAACTTGTAATTATGAATATACAAGGGTATTAAGTTTTCATTTCTTCATAAATGAGGGATCAATATTGAACATCTTCAAGTCTTCAAGGGTTATTCTTTGATAAATCACAAACTAGGGCCCGGTTCTTTGTGTGGCTTCGTTTCTCGTGTTCGTTTTTCCTTGTTTCTTAGGATCTTTTGTCTTTTTCATGATATCCATACCTAAAATACACAAGTAAACAAACACAAGCATATATATGGTATTTTTATGACTTTTTATTCATATAAAGCCCGAAAAGAACGATGAGATCATGTATAAATGCCATCTCATCAAGCGCCCTTGAGTACCTGCCGTTTGGGAACATGAAAGGAGAACGGCTGAGCATAATGCTCAGTGCACGGATATACAAGTATGACATGGAATAGCGTGAGTATATAAGACTAATAGCAGCAGAATAATATAAGTTCTTAAGCAATCTAGAATCATGTTCATAAAGCTGCTTCTATAGTTTGAAAAGACTTACGTTTCTATGAAAATATGTATTAATTAGCCAAATAGCCCATATAGGTCATGAGGTTCCACTGTGCATGAATACTTGGAGGGGAGACCTCGTCATGCAATTAGAGGGGTTGCCTCTAATTAAATAGTCTGGGTAGGAGGGATCAACTCCTAGTAAAGGATGTAAGGCACACATCGCATTCACTCTGATAATACTTGTAAACATGTAACTAGGATGCACCAATACGCCCCACTTGATAATACAATATAATGGCCAAAACTGAAAAAGGAGGCCACGAGCACTCACTTCGTCGTGGAGAAGTCATAACACTGGTGCCTCTAGTGTTATGGTTATGGTACCTCCATAACTAGGTGACACTGGTCATGCATGTATATGGCTTAGGCTCTTTAACTAACATAAGTAATCAAACATATAAAACAATACTAGGAAAATAGTTGGTTGTAAATGGGGAATCCGAATAAGGAAGGAATGTCCATACTGAAGGGATGGGAAATCTGTACCTTATGTCCAGTGAACGAAGAAGACGAAAGAATGGAAGTCCTACTTCGATCTCACTAATGCTATATAAATAGGATACATGTATAAGTATTCTGTTTACTGAGTATGTAACTGATTATATCATGTCTTAGCCTGTTTTATATGTTCATGTCTTGTTTTACTGATCTTAAGGTTATGCTGTGTTTATCATTTGTTCTACGTATTATGATTAAGTATTACTTGTATTATTATACTTTTTGTGTAATAATAAGTAACTTTCTAAAAATAGAAGGTTTCCTAATATAGAAAGTTTCCAAAAATAGAAAGTTTCCAAAAATAGATTAACTTCTTAAAATAAATCAGTTTCTAAAAATAGAAAGTTTCCAAAAATAGTAAGTTTCCTGAATTAGAAAGTTTTCGTATTTAGAATTAAGCTAAATTAATAAGCTAATAATATAAGCTTAAGTTTACTGGTTAAATAACATAAGTCATGTGATTATTTGTATAGTTTATTAATAATATCATGTTAATTAAATAAACTATAGGTTATATGATTTAATTAAATATAAGCATGATTGAGTTAAATTAAGATGTATAAAATACTTAGGTTAAACATGTATTAATATAGTACTAATTATAACCTAAGTCATGTTTATTAATTAATTATATTCCATGTCTTAATAATTAATTATACTATTGTCTAAATTAAATAAATAAATACTTAGGTTAAAACATGTATTATTTTGTAAATAATAATTAACCCAAGTCCATGATTAATTAATTTAATTATAAGTCATGTTTATTAATTAATTTAATTATCTTGTTAAAAATAATAACTTGTAAAAATAATATACTTGTACAACTTTAGTCATGAACCGGACCCGTGAATTTAATTTAGACATGTCGCGAACCGGACCAGAAACCCCATGAATCGGACCAACCAAACACCCCTTAACATTGGCAAACCGGCTCGACCGGTTGCCACTGCTCGTGTAACGTCACCACTGGCTGCAGCCGGTGGTTCCTCTCGGCTAGCCGCTGACCACAACATGTTCCCATCGGATGTGTGCCAGTGGTTCCCCTGCTGCAGCCCGCGTTCCCCCTGCTTGACCAAAACCGCTGATGTATGGGAAAGTGTCGGTGTATTTTAATATAATACGTTATAAAGCAAATTTAGGAATTTACCTTTAGGAAAAAGTAATAAATCAAAATACGCTAAAGACGGATTAATTAAACACGAGAGTGATCCCGGTTCGTTGTACTCGAAGAAATTGTGAATTTGAGACTTTCATTTTGAATTGGACAATTGATTTGACTAGGTTTCGGTTTTATCTAAAATCCTACATTTTTTAATAAAAGTGCATGAATCGTCTACCCAAATAAATCTAAAAGTCGAAATTAATCTAAATTATTTTATTGAACTTTTTATTGTAACAAAATATTTAAACAAAATTATTTAAAGAGAATATTAATATTAAAATTTTTTATTTTTTTATTTTATTTATTTAAGCTAATGATCTATGGTAAAAAAATTAAATAAACTATTTAAATAAAATTAGTTATACTATTTATTTTTTAAAACTTTTAAACCTAACAAAGTAAAAAAAACGTTTGAACTAAAGATGGCAGATCAAAATATAGACGTTTATTAATTACTCAAAGAAAAATTAAAACAAAATGAGCCTTTAGCTCAGATGTTTGATTGTTTTGGCTTTGAACCGTGAGGTCACGGGTTCGAGTCCCATGGGGGACAAATTTTGGATATTATTTATATTTTTGGAATTCGGATTTTGAGCAATCCATCAAAATAAACAGTAAAGACAACAGTAAATTCAACAAGTAAAAACAATAACTCAAACTAATAACAGCAAGAAAACTTCAAATCCAACTTAAGTAAAACTAAGTCAGGAATTATAACAAACATCCAGTAAAGTTATTTAGTAACTTGAATCAAGAACACTTGTTAAATCACTAATATCATCAACAAAGTAACAAATTATGGTAACAATTATGCTAACAGACTAAATAACTCAATAACAATTAAACTCAATAACAGATAAAACCTATTAGACCAAAATCACAGTTCATTTTAACCAAAATAATCATATGAACTAATTTATCATCTATGTCCCAACAGAAAAACCACAGTCCAACACCTACTCCAGTATGAGTAAACTTAATTTGTAAAAGCTTATAACCAAAAAGCCTAACAAGAGACTATGATTGATAGAATAAGTGACAAACTCAAGGCTTAATTCGTACGTCACTGAAACTTAACCATATTCATATGCTCAAATTAACAGGAAAAACGTTTTATGGCAGTCTGACTACACCAAAATCATTATCAAGCTGCATTTTAGACAATCAATCAGACTCCAGAATGCTCAAACTAAAATCAGTTTTAAGTGAACTTCCAAATATGTGTTCTAAACAAATTTACTTCTATAAGCACATATTTGAAAGAAAATGAAAGCTGACTGATATCTCAAAACACACTGACTCATAACAGACTTCAAATTAGAACAATTCAATCAAACATAAACTGAACACAGATTAACCTACAAACTATTCAAATTAGAACAATTCAATCATAGCATATTATCTTATTCAATCTCATAAACAGTTTATCTAACTATAGCAATTCCATAAAAACATTTACCAAAAACAGTTTAATCCATAAACTCATATAAAATCAGATTTTAAATAAACTAAAAAAATAGAAACATGAACTTAACTGTTTATGATGAACTCATTGATGACGTAGCTCAGCGCTGAGCTGGCTAGACCAGATAACTAAACCCTAACCACCATTAAACAACATCAAACCAATCACCACGGACCATGATCTTATAACGAACCAACAGTGATATGTATCTAACCAGTGGGGCTACATACTTTTCCCTAATCTTACTCGAGTATTCAAAATAATCTATTATTAAAGCTTAATGAACAATCACAATTATAATTTCAATTAATAGATGTATATTAAAAATAAACGCAAGATAGTAAGTATAACAGAAAAATCAATTTTATTACTTCAAGAACATCATTACAATATTTACAAAAGGAAAATTACATCTAAATTAAAATTGACATTATAACACTAAAGAAAGAAAAGGGATACATTACTAAATAAAATGGGGGGGTTTATAGGAAACTGATAGGAGTGAGGGGTGAGGGTTTGTTGGAGATGAGGCGATTTCAGCCTTTGGATCATCTTCTAGTCATTCTCTCTCTTTTCTGTTTCAATCCAAGGGTGGATATAATCCCTTGTGCACACGGATCGCCACTGTGGTACCTCTTGTGCTTCTTTGTCTTATTTTGCTTCTTACCTGGCATGATGTTACTGGCTCTTTTACTTGTGGCAGTGGAATCAGCCAATCATAGGCTAGCTGTGACGTCTCAAATGGCCACGTGGCGCATAGTACATGGAATCTGAGTGAAGACCACACATCATTCTTCCCTTATTTATCTGATTTCATGACGCGTGGCTTCACTCGATTATTTAATTAGAAAGCCCTAAATTCTAGGGTTCTTGAACCTGAAAGTTGTTCTTCCCCTTTTCTTTTATCTCTCGCGTCTTTCTTTTTATTATTTCCTTTTGTGTTTTGACCCAGCCTTGTTGACCCCCAAAATATATAACACTTTCACCGTCTTTAACTCTGTATCTTGGGCTTGGACCCAAGACGTCTCATACTTCATTTATTTCTTCAGTGTTGGGCTTGGGCTCACAATTGTAACTAAAGTTTAAATCAACTTTGTCTAGTATTTATTTTTGGGATTGTAAAATTGACTTTGACCCGAAATTGTATCAAACTTCCATAATTGGGCTTTCAGGCCCAATAAACACATGTGGGTCCCACAAAGGTCCAATAACTTATAAAACTTGAATCTTTGAATAAAAATGACTTTTCTTGTAGTCTTGATAAAATCTTCAAACTCCGTATCGATTTTGCCGGTTTTTGTGATCTTGGTACCTACACACATGAAACAAAAAAACAAGCATATACCATACTATATTCATATGTTTTAAGCATTTTAAGTCCATTTAATGATATAAATGATATGAGTAATTACACTCATATCAAACTCCCCCTTGCTAAGCAATTTTCGTGTCCTCACGCAATGATAAAATAAAGCAACGAACTATACTTTTATTCAACTATTGACACTTTATTTTATAAAGACATAATGTATTGCTTTCATTATTTTAAAATTAACTTTTAGGATCATAAAACTTGAAATATATTCATCGTCCTCGGCTTTTCACTCTTTCCATGCCATGTTTAAAAACAAGATCATTGTCAATCATAAGTTCCAATGTTACGACCACTTATACAAGTAATTTGTGTTAAACTCAATCTCCTTTATTCCTAGTTGTATCTATAGATTTTAAATATTGTCATTCACCCAAAGGCTCATTTGACTTATTTAATATTTATTACTCCAAAAGTGAAGGCAATAACGGTGTAAACCCAACACTCCAAACCTAACCTCGACCTAAAAAACCGTTGTCACTAAAGCCCACATCAAGGATAACTTAACACGATTTTGGGAATAAATTCCCGAATTCGAAATTTGGCTAATAGGACTACTTAAAGCAACAATAATTCCTCCAAAGTCGAATTTGACCTTATTAATGGAGTTAGCAACATTTACATCAAACACCTTGAGGCTCTTTAAGATGTAAAAGTTCTCCTTATTTATGATCCACAACCTAAGGCTCCTTGGACATAAACAAGGGAATTGACATTCACCATTCCACCCTAAGGCTCATAATGATGAAGCAATTTTTATTAAACATGTAACCATGCCATACACCCTAAGGCTCTAAGGACAAGGCTAGTGCTACATGACTCCCACCCGAAGGCTCATAGAGAACATGTTTTTTTATTTATTCTTCTTTATCAATGATATATATAGTAAGTCAAATTTCCACAATCCCATGATCAAAAAGTCCATGACATTGACACCCTCAATGTGTTCTTAATTTAATTACAAGGGAAGAAAAAGAAGGAGTTACGAGTTAAGATATTAAGTCAAAACCGCTAAAAACTTCATTTATTAAACAATTTAAATATTTAAGCGTGAAAAATAAATACGAGGAGAAAGAATCAAACACAAAAATACTTATACAAGGAAGACTTAACCTCAAAACTTATGATTCAACTTTATCATCTCTTGTTCTCCATATTGTAAAATCTCAAAGATGTGAGACTAATGAACACTTAGCCTATTAAATCAAAGTTTTGGGTTTTCAAGTCATCTATAGGATCTTGCATCTTCTTGGAATTTTTCAAGTTTAGAATTTACGTTTTAAAGTTTCCTTAATAAATGAGTTTCTAGGATCAACTATAGGAACTTGCAAAAAGTTCTTGTTCTTAAAACCGTATGAGTTAAGACATTTGCGTTTTAAAGTTCCCTATATAAAAGTCTAGCAAAACTTGATTTAAACACGTTAAGGAATGAGCTAAGGTAAAAACCAATTGAGTCAAAAACTATTCTTATTTTCACCAACGGAAAGCCTACATTTGTGTCAAAAACACTTATTTTCTTTATTATTAAACACAAAATTGCACTAAAAATTTTAAAATTTTTATGAAAAAATGAGAAAAACGATTACGTTTGAACACGACAAAAGCAAGTGCAAGCGATTATATCGATTGACTCCCCCATGCTAAAACCGAACATTATCCTCAATGTTTCCTAGCTCAAAAGTACACCCCCTTGCTAGAACACGAAGAGTCGAACGCAAAAGTCCTAACATGGTAAGAGTACGCAAATCTATAAGCCGTTTATTAATTATGCTCAAGATAAAACGTTAGTCGATAAAAAGCAAAGGATAGAGAGTGCCCTTTTTTACAATCAAAGTATGGAAGCTCGAGTGGACCGGGCAAACACTAAACACGAGAGTCTTCAATGATTAGGTTCATACCTAAGATTCACATCACAACAAAAACACGAGCACGAGCTTGAAAAGATCAAGCCTTGTTTGAAAATAGAAAGAAGATAGAATGTATGGGACTCCCCCACAAGGCACCTAGTTTTTGTTAACCGGGTCATGAGCTTGACTCGATCCCCGCATTCATTGGTCCTTAGGGAAATTGGTGAAAACCGGCATAATGGAATAAAATCCATCATAAAGCACGACGTCGGGGTCAAAGATCACATCCTCGTTGTCGGATGATAAACAAAAGGATGAAACTCCAACATAAATCTCCAAAAGGAGATGGTGGTCAATGTCACAAATCATGAAATGGATATGGTAAACTCCCCGAGCTAAACTTGCACCAAGATGATCGAAAAATATTTCAATTATTGCATCGGTGAAAGACCGAGATTTCCCTAAATCAATTATTCTGGGGTCGAATACCTCCTCCTCGGGAGAGAAAGGAATAGACAACATGGTGTCTTCCCCCCATGCTAATCCATAATCATATAAAGCACATGGTAATGGTAGTGTAAGGTCTCAACTATAGTGGTATCAACATGCATAACCTTGTTGAGCTTTTCACTCTTAGGAATGTGAACGAATGGGTCATGATACTCAAAATGAGTTGCATGAAAAACCCGCACATAAAGATCAAAGCGAGTTGGAAGGATATTTGGAGTAAAGAAAATTTCTCCCTCCGGGTCAACACTATCATCATCATAAATCGGGTGATCAAACCAAGGATTTTCAAAACCGTCATTAGAAACATTCTCAAGATAGAGAGTGTCTTCCTTAGGTTCATGAGACTTTTCCTCAAATTTAAAAAGAGGATTCGAGTAAGTCACATAAGTGTCATCAATCTTGTCATCACAAGAAATATCCGACAAAGTATCGAGTGTGTCACACTCGGATACAAGATCATCATTCTTATTAGAAGAAAGTTCATCGGAGAACTCCTCGAGAATGGAAGGTAAAACATGAAGATCATGCTCGATATCAAGATCGAAAACGTCTTCACTTCCCAGTGGAAGTGGATCAATAAGAGCAACAACTTCATCGATGAACTTATCTAATGAATAGTCACTCACCTCACTCGGTGTGAAGTTAGGAATCAAAGGCTCTTCAATGGAAGAATGTGCCTTAGTATCATCAATTTGGTCCTTCGGAGGGAGTGAAAATGGGTCCATATTCAATGATTGTTCAATTAAAGCAATATCTCCATCCGGATCGAAATTTTCAAACTCACTAGCATTGAATGGTGTGCTAAGATAATCATCAATTTCCTTATCGATCTTTGAGCGAACATTATCCTCAAATGGAGTGAGTGGAGACGAGGTAATATTACAACATGTTTCAATGGAACAAATATCTCCCTCCGGAATTAACTTTTCACCTTCCCTAAATGAGGGGTCTATGATTGCCTTACACCCTTGTAAATGAGAAAATCCTTTTTTGTGTTACTTTCAAAAGTTTCAACAAGTTTTACACTTTCCACATTTTTAGAAACATATTTTGGATGTTTTTTCGCTTTGGAAACAACATTTTTATCCCCATAAAATAATTTTATCTCATCTTTCCTCATATCAACTAGAAGTTAAGCCGTGGACAAAAATTGACGTCCCAAAATTAAAGGCACACGAGGGTTTGTCTCATAATCAATGATTGAAAAATCGGCAAGGTACAAAAACTTCCCAACTTTAACAATGACATCTTCCGCTATACCAACCGGGTAAGCGATGGTTCCATTAGCAAGCTCAATGATCATTCGAGTGGGAGTAAGTGGGAATAGGTCTAGAGTCTTCCATATGGATAAAGGCATTAAGTTGATGCTAGCTCGTAGATCGGCTAGAGCTTTTCATTCCTCGAGCCCTTTGAAAACACAAGGTATCAAAAATTGTCCCGGATCTCCATATTTATCGGGATAGAAATCAAGGAAAACCGCGGAGCAAGTCACATCCAAAGTAGCCTTGGTAACATCTGGATATGTCTCTTTAGTTGGAGGATTAAACTCGATCACATCATTGTGAACGGTGATGGACTTAATCTCTCCCTTTGGGTTTGGAATAGTGTTGCTAGGTAAGCCACCCGAAGAAGAAGAAGGTTTGTTCATTATTACTTCAAACATCGAAAGCATTTTATTCTCAAACTTAGATTGATTTCCCTTAATACGGTTTGGCTTTGCTCAATCTTGTTAATTTTCCCCTTAATCGTGTGGATTTGCTATATATGATTCGGTGGTCTAACATGGTGGTAGATGGTGGTGGAAGCCATTGTTGAGAGAGAGAGAAGAGAGGTTGTGTGAAAGAAATAAAAAATGTATTAAAAGTGAAAATGGAACACAAGCAACACCCCTCCTTGGAAGCCTAGGAGGGGTATATATAGCCACACACCATACACTTAACTATACATTGAACCTAGTCTAGTCTAAGCGTGTGTGACTATGATAACTAATGGGAATTCTTAAATGTCGTCACATAATGTGAATTTCCAACAATCTTCCCCCATGGGACGACGTGTAGAATTCCTTACAATATTTTTCCTAACAAGTACATAATGATTAAGAGCAAAAGCTTTCATGAAGCGTCCAATGCTGATGATGTCTTCTGAGGCCTTTGACTTCAAAACGACTCATCTTTAAAGTAACTTGTAGTAGAAATACTGTAACGGCACGAGCTAAGTAACCCATACAATTCTGGTTAAGGAGAAGCTTCTAAATTAACTTCCCCCTAATTCATGCCACATAAACTTGATGTAGAAGCTTTTAAATAGCTTCCCCTAAACCGACAATCCTCGTAAGCAACTTCAAAGCTTTCAATAAAGCTTAGAATGATTAAGCGCACAGCGGAATCTAACAAGCAAATCCCATCATATAACATGATAACGTTGCTAAGAGGGATTGAAAGTTTGGGGCACACCAAGTAGATCAACAACTTCTCTTCTCACGCTTGAATAATTCTTTTGAATTTTTCTTCCCCCTGAGAAATCAAGTTATGCATACTAGAAAGAATCAAGACAGTTCTTCCCCCACATAGTTGAAGAAAGTAAATCAATCCCGAGTATGAAGCTCAAATACTGAAGTAGACACTTTATCCCATTCATGAAGTTGACATCGTAACACCAGAGTCAGTTAAGTCCCGGAAATGCACATATCTTCTTCCAGAGATGCACCAGAGTCAATTAAGTCCCGGGAATGCATATAGGATAATGATGATGAATAATTGCAACAACCAAACAATTAAACATCGAATCAGTAGTGTACCGTTTAGACATTGATAACGCCACGAGTTAAAACACTGATTTTCTCTGCGGCTATGACAAATGTCATCCCAGAATATCTTCAAATCAAAAGAAGGTATGAAGTTCATCACGTGTACTCGTTGCGTTCAATGTGTCTTCTTCTTCCCCCTTGATGGTTTCGAAACTCAGAACCATCAATAAATCGTACGCACATGTACCTGAAAACTCGTGAGAATAATAAATAAGCTGAATTATATATTTTGTGAGAATCAGCTGTTGATCGAAAATCTCTACTCATAAACTCTCCATGGCCACCTTTACCAACCCACGTGAAAGCAATTTGAAGTGACCACTGATTGAATGAACCAGATACATCAAACGTGAAACTGAATAAGAATCCTTCGATCTTGTGACTTAAGCTTGCACAATTGTTGAATGAAGAACGGTGGAGAAATCTCTAAGTACTCAATGCATCACTGAAGAAGTCTATAAGCACAACACCTCTTGAAATTATCCACGTCGACTAAGCGCGTGACACTGAGTACAAAAATGTAACCCCTTTGAGTGATAGTTATCCGAGTCATCAACCAACCACCCCGAACCCGGAAACCAGATAAACAAGTCTTCATTCTAAGATTAAGCGCGAGAAAGTTATCTTTGAAAGATAAAATAAGTTCACTCTTTCGAAAAATCCGTCTTCATCTTCAAATAATTAATACCCGATCCAGAAAAATCTGTAGTCACTAAAAAATCGCCCATTTTTTCTTGGTCTCGTCAAAATAAATCTTGTCACTTAGTCTCGTCATTTTGTCACGTTATATCCCGACCATACAACCAAAAATACAAAATTTCCCAAATTTTATCCACAATAATAACTTTTGAAATGAAAATTTGGATATACTTGGTATCATTTGGGCCCATGATCACATTTGATATAAAATGCTACACGGCCCAAAACACACACCTGGCCCAAGTCATTGTTAGAAAAACATGGTCCATCATTTGGAGATAAAAACACTCCCAATCCTAAAAAATCTCATACAGTCATAACTCTAAACTCATATCAAACACTCCGCCTCTCTCACACATAGTTAAATCCGCCCCTCACCAAACTCCATCTCCTCCATCTCCAACCTTGAAACCTCCGTCCCATCTCAAATCTCCATCAAATCATCTCAACCTAATGGTTTAAATAATCCCATATCCTTTTAACACATTAATCATTCGCTGCTGTCTTAACTCTTTCAAATAAACAAAATCGTATCAGCCTTTAATCCCAATCTCTGACCCTCATAATTTTCAATATCTATTCGATTAATCATTTAACTATCTGAATGAGAACCAAATAATTTCTGATTTGTGAGACCTCAAGACGATTCGACATGCATGTCTTCAAGATCTCTTGCAAGATATCGGTTTAATGAATCGCATGATGTTTTGTAAACGAATCAAGGTAGGACAAAACAATATTGTTTATCTTCTTAACCTTTTAAGATTCGAATATTAAAGTTTTGTAATGAGTTAAGCGAAACAAATATTGGATTTAACATATTTGTTATAATCCCTTCTTTATTATTCGAAAATTAAATGAGGGTTGTCCTTCGATATAGATCAGTGATGAGAGATGTCTTGTTTCAACTAGATCTTAAATGAATCTAGGAATTAAGCAAACGAGATATAATCTGAGATTAATAATTCTTTTAGCTTGAGTAATTAGAGGGGATAGGTGACGAAGGGTTTAGGATTAGATCATGGTGTTGTGGAGGTATAAGGGTGGCAGTTGAGTATGGTCCAGTGTTGAGTCACCTGAGTCAACGCGGTAATGACCGAGTTGACTCGGCTGAGTTGGTGAAATGTTTTAGTTGAGGTCAAACTAAGGCTGGTATTATTTGCATCGGAATGTTTTTGTGTTAGAGTCAATCGGAATGTCTTACAAATGAGTCCATCAAAATATCTTACAAATGAGTCCATCGGAATGTTTTTTGTTTTCCATCGGAATAAAACAAACACCCCATCGGAATGGCTATCCGAATAATCATCGGAATGACCATCTGAATAATCATCGAAATAAACATAATTGGAGTCCCATCGGAATCCCCATCGGAATCCCCATCTGAATCCCCATCGGAAAAGGGTTTTGACCCTTTTTCATGTTTTCCCGAAAAAAATGGATCTGTTATCTGGATCTTATCAATCTGCATAAAAAAGAATAAAGAAACCCATAAACAATACCATAACTTAGCAGACTTTAACCATGAGAGAATAAGAAACTTAGACCAATGACTATTCAATGATAACTGTATCTTGTGACAATGACGTGGTGAAAGATAGTAACAAAAAAATTTGACCATCGTGACAAAAAAAATTTAATAGATCGAGACATAAAAAATATAGACCACCAAATCAAAAACAATAAACACGAACACGATCCAAGGATGGAACCGAGGCTCTGATGCCAATTGTGGATTTGCTATATATGATCTGGTGGTCTAACATGGTAGTAGATGGTGGTGGAAGCCATTGTTGAGAGAGAGAGAAGAGAGGTTGTGTGAAAGAAATGAAAAATGTATTAAAAGTGAAAATAGAACACAAGCAACACCCCTCCTTGGAAGCCTAGGAGGGGTATATATAGCCACACACCATACACTTAACTATACATTGAACCTAGTCTAGTCTAAGCGTGTGTGACTATGATAACTAATGGGAATTCTTAAATGTCGTCACATAAAGTGAATTTCCAACAAATCGTATTTTGAAAATCGAGTTTTAAAGTGTTCATTTGTCCTTGAATATTATTTTGAAAAGCTTTCAAATTTGCCTCATTCGTTTTGATATAGCTTGACAAATCATTTTGATTGGTGTTTTGAAAACCTTGATTGTTTTGATTACCATGAAATCAATTTTCTTGATTAAAATTCCCTTGGTTACCACGGTTAAAATTATTCCCATTATTTCCATTGTTGTATCTATTTTGAACCGGTGGAGAAACATGGTTTTGACGAGGAGCTTGACTGTTAGGTCCATAAGTTCCCGTTGTCGCAAAAGCACTAGCTTGATCAAACCCCGTCGTTGAACAAGCATAATTCGGATGTGCTCCGCCACACAATACACAAACATTCTCAACCGCATTAATCGATCTATGAGGATTCTTCCTAATCTCATTCAAAATCGTGTCAATCTTAGAGTCCAATCTAGCAATCTCGGTATTAGATGAATTCACATTAGAAACAACCAGTGTGTTTCGTGAATATTGAACCCTAGACTTATTCTCAATTTTTCTTAAACAATTACCACCCGCGGCGGCATTTAAAGAATCTTGTTCAACCATATTAAGTCCATTATAAAAAGTATTAATTTGGTGTAACTCCGTGAAACCGTGGTGTGGACATTGTCTCAACAAATCCTTAAACCTTTCCCAAGCATCTCCAGACGATTCATGCACTTTTTGTTCAAATCTAGTTATTTCGTTCTTAAAGTGAGTTGTTTTAGATGGTGGAAAAAAGTAAGTCATGAACTTAGACACTAAATCGTCCCATGTCAAAATCGAACCCGGTGGTTCCTTTTCATACCAACGCTTAGCGTTTCCCTCGAGCGAGTACGGAAAAAGCACGAGCTTAATCGCGTCATTCGGAACATCTCTAAACTTGAGAGTCGAGATGATATGAAGAAAAATCCGAATGTGAGAATGCGGTTTATCTGTCTCATTGCCTCGAAATTGGTCGGCACGAATGAGTGATAATAGACCTGTCTTAATCTCATAATGATCCGCCAAAATAGCCGGCACAAAGATTGCTTCCCCTTACCCTTTGGTGGGTGCCCGGAGCAATTCCTCCATTGTTCGGTTATCGGCCATATTAACAACAGTTGGTTGAATCTCGGGTTCCACTACTCGTTGTTGACGATTCCTATTCCTACGAGGAATGTTTTCAAGTCTATCGTGATTAATCAAAAATCGATTAGAACGTAATTGCATAAACCAAAATGACGAGAATTTAGAGGGTTGAAGAAAAGAAAATAGATTAGAAGAAGATTATTTTTGGTTTTTTATTTGGTATTGTTCAATCAAAGATTGACAAAACAAGGAGTAAGGATAATTACTATGGAAGTAAACTACCCTTAGTCGACTTTGAAACGTAGGTGAAAACCTAAACGTCTCGAGGTGCAATAAGTAAACAACCACAATAATAGGGTTTATTACTACTTGAGTTGGCAAACCAATAATCGGTCGTCCCTCTCAATATACGCACAAGCAAGCGGGGAAACGAGGTGGCACAAAGCACATAAAAACCTTTTTCCTTAGACGGCCTTTTACAGCTCGTCGCCTTATACCCACCTTATAGTTTGTATAAATCGAGTTCAAACTTTTTATTAGTATTTATCTATTTTGCATTTATTCTTTGTTTTGGATTTGAATACAATAGTTAGGTGATGAAATCCCAACTAAGGTTTGCGTTTTCACGCTTTTGGAGGTAGGTGAATTTATTGTTCTACATAATACAATATATTAATAACAAAAAACAAGAAAAATGATATATATTATATATATAGAAAAATAACAAAACTTTCCGAGGATGGTAAGGGTCTTCAATTCAACGATCAACAAATTGCCACGAAAGAATCGTACACAATATCCCCGGCAGCGGCGCCAAAATTTTTGCTGTATGGGAAAGTGTCGGTGTATTTTAATATAATACGTTATAGAGCAAATTTAGGAAATTACCTTTAGGAAAAAGTAATAAACCAAAATTCGCTAAATGCCGATTAATTAAACACGAGAGTGATCCCGGTTCGTTGTACATGAAGAAATTCTGAATTTGAGACTTTCGTTTTGAATTGGACAATTGATTTGATTAGGTTTCGGTTTTATCTAAAATCCTACGTTTTTTTTAAAAAAGTGCATGAATCGTCTACCCAAATAAATAAAAGTTGAAATTAATCTAAATCATTTTATTGAACTTTTTATTGAAACAAAATATTTAAACAAAATTAAGGAAACAAAATTATTTAAAGAAAATATTATTATTAAAATATTTTTTTTATTATTTTTTATTTATTTAAGCTAATGATCTATGGTAAAAAGTTTATATAAACTATTTAAATAAAATTAGTTATACTATTTATTTTTAAAAACTTTTAAACCTAACAAAGTAAAAAAACGTTTGAACTAAAGATGGCAGTTCAAAATATAGTCGTTTATTAATTACTCAAAGAAGAATTAAAACAAAATGAGCCTTTAGCTCAGATGGTTGAGTGATTTGGCTGTGAACTGTGAGGTCACGGGTTCGAGTCATATGGGGGACAAATTTAGGATATTATTTATATTTTTGGAATTTGGATTTTGAGCAATCCAGCCAAATAAACAGTAAAGACAACAATAAATTCAACAAGTAAAAACAATAACTCAAACTAATAACAACAAGTAAACTCCAAATCTAAATTAAGTAAAACTCAGTCAGGAATTATAACAAACATCCAGTAAAGTTATTTAGTAACTTAAATCAAGTACACTTGTTAAATCACTAATATCAGCAACAAAGTAACAAATTATAGTAACAATTATGCTAACAGACTAAATAACTCAATAACAGTTAAACTCGATAACAGATAAAACCTATCAGACCAAAATCACAGTTCACTTTAACCAAAATAAGCATATGAACTAATTTATCAGCTATGTCCTAACAGAAAAACCACAGTCCAACACCTAGTCCAATCCGAGTAAACTTAATTTGTAAAAGATTATAACCAAAAAGCCTAACAAGAGACTATGATTGATAGAATAAGTGACAAACTCAAGGCTTAATTCGTACTTCACTGAAACTTAACCATATTCATATGCTCAAATTAACAGAAAAACGTTTTATGGCAGTCTGACTACACCAAAATCATTATCAAGTTGCATTTTAGACAATCAATCAGACTCCAAAATGCTCAAACTAAAATCAGTTTTAAGTGACCTTCCAAATATGTGTTCTAAACAAATTTACTTCTATAAGAACAGATTTGAAAGAAAATGACAGCTGACTGAAATCTCAAAACACACCAACTCATAAGAGACTACAAATTAGAAGAATTCCATCAAACATAAACTGAACACAGATTAACCTACAAACTATTTAAATAAGCTGATCCACACACGCTATAACTTGTACCATTTAAATATAAATCAGAACCTAACATAAATTATACCAAAAAAATCATAGCAAATTATCTTATTCAATCTCATAAACAGTTTATCAAACTATAGCAATTCCATAAAATTTTTTACCAAAAACAGTTTAATCCATAAACTCATATAAAACCAGATTCTAAATAAACTAAAAAAATAGAAACATGAACTTAACTGTTTATGATGAACCCATTGATGACGTAGCTCAGCGCTGAGCTGGCTAGACCAAATAACTAAACCCGAACCACCATTAAACAACATCAAACCAATCACCACGGACCATGATCTTATAACGAACCAACAGTGATATGTTTCTAACCAGTGGGGCTAAATACTTTTCCCTAATCTAACTCGATTATTCAAAATAAGCTATGATTAAATCTTAATGATCAATCACAATTATAATTTCAATTAATAGATGTATATTAAAAATAAACGCAAGACAGTAAGTTTAAACAGAAAAATCATTTTTATTACTTCAAGAACATCATTACAGTATTTATAAAAGGAAAATTACATCTAAATTAAAATTGACATTATAACACTAAAGAAAGAAAAGGGATACATTACTGAATAAAATGGGGGTTTTTTTATAGGAAACCGAGAGGGTGAGGGGTGAGGGTTTGTTGGAGATGAGGCGATTTCAGCCTTTGGATCATCTTCTTGTCCTTCTCTCTCTTTTATGTTTCAATCTAAGGGTGGATATAATCCCTTGTGCACACGGATCGCCGCCGTGGCACATCTTGTGCTTCTTGTGTTAGTTTGTTGCTTACCTGGCATGATGTTACTGGCTCTTTTACTGGTGGCAGTGGAATCAGCCAATCATAGGCTAGCTGTGACGTCTCAAATGGCCACGTGGCGCATTATACTTGGAATCTGAGTGAAGACCACACATCATTCTTCCCTTAGTTATCTGATTTCATGGCGCGTGGCTTCACTCAATTATTTAATTAGAAAGCCCTAAATTCTAGGGTTCTTGAACCTACAAGTTGTTCTTCCCCTTTTCTTTTATCTCTCGCGTCTTTCTTTTTACTATTTCCTTTTGTGATTTGACCAAGCCTTGTTGACCCCCAAAATATATAACACTTTCACCGTCTTTAACTCTGTATCTTGGGCTTGGACCCAAGACGTCTCATACTTCATTTATTTCTTCACTGTTGAGCTTGGGCTCCCAATTGTAACTAAAGTTTAAATTAACTTTGTCTAGTACTTATTTTTGGGCTTGTAAAATGGACTTTGACCCGAAATTGTATCAAACTTCCATAATTGGGCTTTGGGCCCAATAAACACATGTGGGTCCCACAAAGGTCTAATAACTTATAAGACTTGAATCTTTGAATAAAAACGACTTTTCTTATGGTCTTGATAAAATCTTCAAACTCCGTGTCGGTTTTGCCGGTTTTTGTGATTTTGATACCTACACACATGAAACAACAAAACAAGCATATACCATACTATATTAATATATTTTAAGCATGTAAGTCCATTTAATGATATAAATGATATGAGTAACTACACTCATATCAACTGCCACCGGCTGTGTGCTAGTGGTGGTGGTGGCTGCTTGCTGTCGAGACCCTCAAACACCACAAGGACACCCCGACTTGCGTCGGGGTCCTTTGTCTATGCTGCCGACCGAGACCAACACCAACGAGGGACGAGGTCTGGTTGGTGGTGCGAACCAAGACACGCCGAGGGCCATAGGGCTCTCGGTTGAGGTCTGGTTTGTGCAGCGAAGATTTCTAATTTTGAAATAAATTGCTTACTAAAGAATATTGACCCAACCATAAATTTGTTTCGCGCCTTCTATCATTCGTCCTGGATAAACGGGTGGATATCCTTCGCAAAACGCCCCGGCCAACTGCAATGCTATAAGGTGAAAATAGATTCTCCGAAAAAATGGAATGACAAATTTTTCTGGGTAGACAAGGTTGTATTCACGTTCGACTATGATTTTATTACTCCCGAGACTATGATGAAAGATGACCGCCCCATCCCTGGCACTTATAACGAGGGAGATGCGCAGACAAAAGATGCCGACCGTATACCAATGCAGGAATATCCAAAGGCGCTATTATACGCATTAGGGCTGATTCATCATTCTACTCTCCCTGTAAATTACCTTCCGTAATACTTTGACAACTTTGATCATGGTAAAAAAATCCCTTTCTTTATTCGTTAAGGCTGTAAAATTCCAATGTTTTATGCATATGTTCTCATACTCCCTCTATATTCTAACAGAGCTAACATATACGCAACTCGTGAAGCGCGAGCACCCGGGCGCAGTGACCATGTGTCCTCGACCGTTCACACCATTCGAGTTATCTAATGGATGGCACATTGGTCAGCGCACCGCCGCACTTGAGTTTCCTTCTCCGACAACCAGCGGAGGTATAGAGAGGATAGTTGAAATTGAGTATTTGTAAGTTTGTTTATTCTCGATTATTGACAAATTGAAAGGCCAAAAAATATAGATATTTGAATTGTTCTTGGTTGTTAAGGGTATTTTGATTTCTATGTCTAATTCAATCAACACGTAAAAAGATAAAAATATTAAGGCTACGTATCCGTAAAACAAAGTGCAAGTATCAATTACTATTCACAAAGTTTAACAATCTAATGCATAAAAGTAAAAATGCTTGAAATGTACACTAAATGAAAGTATAAGGACTGAAATGTTAAATCAGGAACTAAGAGGACCAAATATGAAATTGTAACTAACTAGTTAACAAACTTAACAATTTATAAAACTGACTAACTAAAATTGCAACAAACTAAAATTAGAAGGACTAAACTCTTATAAATCCTAAAAAATATTAAAATTAACTCTAATTACAAAGTATAGCAAAGACAAAGGACCAATTGGCAATTAAAAAGGAACTTTTGTGAAAAACGGGCTATAAGACTCAAATAAGCTGGATAGAGCTTATTAGTGAACCAAATTCAGTCTAGTTTGTTTTAAACTGCTTAAAATCGAAAATAAGCTAGGCCAGTAACAGGAATTTGCTTAAAA
The DNA here is from genome assembly GCA_025667525.1 of Glebionis coronaria. Classification (NCBI taxonomy): domain Eukaryota; kingdom Viridiplantae; phylum Streptophyta; class Magnoliopsida; order Asterales; family Asteraceae; genus Glebionis; species Glebionis coronaria. Next base: position 396,988,051 of record CM046874.1, on the reverse strand, counting down.
GCTTGTAAATCTCAAGTTAGCTTATCTCAATAAGCCAAGGATAAGCCCATTTGGCAACTAGTTAACCACAAAATTATTTTATTAACAAATCTGATTAATCAAGTTCCAAGAAGCTTGGAATGTCTTTTTGTTTGGAAAATGATTAACCCAATAAGCCAGAATCCTTAATAAGCTAAAATTGGGTTATTTGACCAAATTTGACCAAAAATTCAAAAAGCTGAAAATCTCAAAATCTACTCAAGACATAATGGAAAATTGATTTGTGAAAGAAAATTGGGAAGTTTATGAAGTAGATTTTGAGGTATAGCAAAACAGTATGGACCTTGTTACAGAAACTAAATATTGCTTAAGTGCTTATCAAAAAGCTGATTTCTCACTCAAAATGTTAAACTGTATTGTTTTCTTATGAACACTAAAACTTAAGATGTTAAGCTACAATTGTGAAAAGATTACAGCTAATATTATCCAGTAATGAAGAAATGACAAGGAATCAAAATGAGCTAGTTTAACTGATGAACTATGAGATTCACTTGACCCAAACTTTTTTACTACCAATTGCCTTTTTGACTTTTCTTTTGACTTCAAAACTGAACCAAAATGTTTACACTAGATTACCTAGTGTAAATGAACACTTAACAAAGAATTTTACAAACTTGAATCACCAAATATTACCTAAACCAAACACTGCTTTAAAATCTGTTGATGAACTTTTTCAAAGAGTTTTTAAGCACAAATGAATTACTGGTTTAAGCACCTATCAAGACTTAACAAAGTGATGAATTGAAAATGTTTTAAGCCAAGAACAATCTTAGTAACAAGATGAATAACAAAATGAGTCTAATGAGCATAAACTGATGAAAATTCAAATGAAATCAAGTAAACTATATAATAGGCTGCAAAACTCCAAATAATCTATCAAACTAACTCAATTATACTGTAATTAAGCTAAACACACATTTAGATCAACACATAGTAGCTACACTAGGAATTGAGCATGCAGATTCACTTTAGAGGAACAAAAATGAGAAACTAGACACCTTTTAGCTATGAAGCCTCCTCTGATGGAGTAGAGGAGCGCTGAGCTCTCTAATACTACTTTCTTCAACCCAAATCAACTCAAATAAACAACCAAATCATCAACATCAACCAATTCTGATCAAATACTCCAATCTGCTTCAAACTGCTACAAAAGACTAGAATGAATAGAATTGATGCTAAACTTGAACTGAAAGCTTCCAAAGTAACCAAACAATCTCTATTGATCACTTGTGATCAACAGAATCCATGTATAACAGCAGCAGTATAAGATGTAGTAGAAAATGGAAGAGATTTGTCGGAAATTGAAGTGGAACTTTTATTAATGAAGTGAAACGGTTACAAAGTTGTTATAACTACTTTAACTAACTCTCAAGTGTGTGTCAAACACTTGAGAGAAGCTAAGAACTGACTAGTTAACTAAATATAAAAGCTAATTTTCTAAGTATGTGTGATTTCACACCTAGGGTACATACATCAAATGAGTTAATGACTGGGTATTTATAGAGAAAAAAGGAGAGTTAGTTGGGGTAGATGACGTGTCTAAACTAATCTCTGAGCTCCACGTGGCTTCTTCTTGCTGATTGTATAATTCGGCTCAAGAACACAATTAGGGGTTTTTGATCCAATGATTTTCAATCCAATTAAGTGAGTGGAATAGATTTCTTGCTTGATTTTGAGTCTTTTTCATGTATGGCACTTGGTCTAAAATGCATTGTAGCTCAATCAACAACCTGGGCTCGTTACTTGTTGAAGATGACACATGGCAGTTTTTGATTCGCTCTCATCTAGTCACACGGATTGATATCCAAAAGTGGATAAAGTATTATTGAGTGGTGAAATGTGATTGGCTAATATTTGCTAAGTGGGTTTGACTGTAGCAGATTTGGTAATAAATGAAAAGCTGCGTTAGTGGCCAGCTGGCGGCTGAGGTGGTGATCCTTGACCCATTTTTCAAGCCCTCTCATTGGTGGAAATGTTATTACACGGATTAAGTATCAAACTTATATGAAAATTGTCACTTTCAGCCCCTAGACTTTGGCAGATTCTTCATTTGAGCTCTTTTCTTCATTTCTTTGGCAAAATTAGTCCTTTGACCTTCATTCTTGATCATTTGAGCCCTTTGACTTGGTTGACTTGAGAGTTTACCAGGTTTGACTTTGATCTTGACTTTTCCAAAATTGCACTTTAGTCCCGCAACTTTTGAATGTTATCAAGATAGGTCCTTCATCTTCTCATGGCTTGTCATTTTTTATCCTTCTCTTGTCTTTTCATCATAAATGAGCTTGATTTCACTTGTTTGCTTCAAATTTATATCCTTGTTACCTAATCAAGCAAAAACACAAAACATACCACATAATACTGCTTTATAGCATAAAAGTTAGGTATTTGCTATGTGTTTTAGGGTGATTTGTTGACTTATTGATATGAGATTTTGCTCATATCAAATCCCCTACACTTGATCATTGCCATGACCTCATGCAATGCCCTATTTTAAAGCACCAATTTACATTTTTCTCATAATTAATCCACCTTGGCCAATATGAAATGCTTTTACACTACTCTACATTATATGATGCATGATTTTGATTTAATAGAGTGCAATGCAAAGGAAAACAATTCTATTTTTATATTTTTGGATTTTCTTGAAATGGTTTTGATGGAAATAAATCATAAAGAAATCAATGACTTAGATTAGGGCTTTTGGTACCATGAACACTTATCACCCTTAAGTTTCACTTTCCCCATACCAATCTTAAAAATGGGATCATTGTATTCACAAGTAAAAAGTGCATCAACTTATTCATAACAATTAAATGTAGAACCGGTTATTATTTGAGCAAATTGCTTGGGAGCAAATTTGTCTTATTTGAAGCGTGAAATATAAGAAATGTAAAACCCAAAAATAAGGAAGCATGGTTTTACTCCTAAGTAATCCTCTCATCCATTACATGAAAAATCGCTCACAATTAATATAAGTCTGACTCAAGAATAATAATTCATTCGCCTTATGTGTAAGATCCATATGTCATGCATTAATAAGTAGCTACACACTCGTTAAGGAAAGAAAAATAAAACTCATGCAATAATTTATATCCGCCGCCTTTTTGAGACCTTGGATCTTCAATCCTGCAACCCGTCAAGGTAATATTGGATTGGAGCAACTATCAAATCCCCGCAACCCTTGTGAGAATAACATTGGAATTCAATAGTCACTATAATTAACACTTCACTGCCCCTCTTGGGAGTCTTGTATAGTTATTTTTTATTTTTTTTATTTTTTCTAGCCACTCATTTTTTTCAAGCCGCTCTTATTTTTCTTTATTCCTCACAAAGAAAGTGGAAAAGAATAAAGGGAAAAACACCCGCTAAGTATTAAGCATTCCATAAGTCTAGTACACATAAAACGTTCTAACTTAGAATCTTAAGACGTACTTATACGAACCATGAATGATTAGCCAAAAAAGCATAAGAGACTACAAACCGATTAAAACCATTCTTGATTATTTATTAACATATATACATGTGTAGAAAATAGAGGCAAAGAAAGAGAAGGGTTTAGCCACAAGTAATTGTCATGAAGTTTATCTGGCCCTCTTATACTTGCTTCAACTCTATCATTTCCCATTCTCCACAAATTTAAAATCTCAAATAATAAGACTCGTGGATGCTTAGCCTAATAGACCAATGAAGGACTATATAGTTAAGGCTACTAGCTAGAGTAAGCTTAGATAAGCAAACTCGGGTTGAGTCAAAGTATCCATGGCGGGCCTAATATGTCAAAGAAGTCTAAATTTGTTAAACCATATCCTTTATTATATTTTTTTTCCTTTTATATATTTTGATGAAAAATAAAAGAAGAATACATACAATGCAAATGTGTTATGCAAATGAAAAAAATGATTAATGCAAAAATTATGAATGCATATTTTTGGTGGCCAAAGTAGATCAAAAACTTGAAAAACGTTTGAAAAATTAATTTCCAAGTTATCATGAAGGTCAATGACAAAGTCTAGGTAAGGTCACTTCGATAGAAGACCCCCTACACTTAAGTTAAACATTGTCCTCAATGTTTAAGAGCATGGGAGTATAAACTCCCCTACACTTATGACAATGAATAGAATTTGTTTAACCCAAATTAAGGAAAGATCAACTATAGTAATTCCATTTTTAAGCATAATGTGTCTATGAAAAATCACAATAGTAACAAAGTGAACCGGATACAAGGGCCTCCTCCATAAGCTCCAATGCACTTGATGAGAGAGAAACCCTACAAACAACATGAAGACAAAAGGAAGGTCTCCCCCTACACTTCTCCTTAACTTTATATACTTATTTCTATCCTACCACACTCTAAGTCTAAAAACTCTAAACCTAGTTATTCAAGCTTGATTTATGGAGTCTCTAGCTCGACTCTTCCCACAATGAATTAATTCATGGGGAAAATGGGGATCTCTTGGACCATTTCCACATAAATGTACTCCCCAAAATAGTTCTTAACACGGTGACCATTCACTTTGAAATTTGGACCATCGGGTTGTGACAACTCAATAGTTCCATATGGAAACACTTGAGCAATAGTGAATGGACCGGACCATCTAGACTTAACTTTGTCACATTTTAAGTAAGAATGAGGACCTCCACAAGTCTCTGATGATACTGTAATTATACATAGTCTCATCGTCCAAATCGGGCTTAAAACGCTTAAAATATCATCAAAATACCCAAAAATGTGCCTGTGTTTGTTCATTGTGTATTTTAGGTACGGATATCATGAAATCAAAAAAAAGATCACAAGAATGAAGCAAAAACGAACACGGGAAACGAAGCCGCACAAAGAACCGGACCCGGATCATGAATTTCCTTTATAGTCCTTGAAGTTTTGAAGATTGGCAAGATTGGTCCCTCAAGAATTGAAGACTTGTCATTTTATACCCCTGTAAATCCTCAAAATTAATTTTGGGTCCCTAAAATATCAAGTATTTACAATATTAGTCCTTGAAATATGAAGAAATTACAAGAGAAGTCCTTGAAACATGCTTGAAAATTGTTTGGGCCAAAATTGACAAGAGGATCAAACTTTATAACAAAGGAAAAAGGTTTGTGGACTGATTGTTACCAAGTGACAAGACATAGGGAGTCCAGGGACTAAAGTTACCTAGACATTGAAACCCCATCCACCACTCATCATTCACCACGTCACTCTCCCACTCCACCTCACCCATCCACGTATACATCCACTAACCCGTTTTTATTATTTTAATTAATTTGAAAAAGTTAATTAATAATAAAATTTGGGCGCCTAACATTAATCTGTTTCCCCATTTCAGATTAAATACCAGTTCTTCATCCCACTTAATCTCCATGAACCCTAATCCTCATATGACCAAAACAAAGGGGTTTTGGTTTAGACATTCCAGATCCTTAATTTGCATCATTCTCATCCCTAACCCACTCTCACTTTTGTCCCCACTCAACCCATGTGCCCATACCCCACTCCCCTGCTCATGTCACTTTCCCCCAATTCCCATGAAGGAGGCAAGATCAACAGCCCATATTCAAGCTTGGTCCCAAAGCTATCTTGAACGTTCAAGAATTGGTCTTCAACAGCCTGTACCCCATCTGGCAAATCACATGTTCAACTTTTGACCAAATTTGAAGATTCCAAGCCAAGGGCATAATAGGGATTACATTGATTAGGGTTTCAAGTTTCTAGATTATTCTTCTTCATTGTATAAATAGGGACGAATTGTGTCCCTATTTTCTTGTTCTAATCTTTTGTACCATTTTTAAAAAGTAATGAAAAATGAAACCTTTAAATGTGCAATTACTGAGTTCCTCATTCTTGTTTTAGTAGTTTAATTATTTCAATATTTGCAAATTTAGTGTTAAGTTATTGTTAAAAAATTTTCATCAAAAACGTTTTTTTTAGGAATTTCTTAAACCTAAACCTAAGGTAATTGTGGAAGTGAAATTGGAAGTGATTAGCTTAATTTGAAGTTTGAGAGTTGCCTATCTTAGTTTGTTAAAGAATTTTTCAAAAGATTGGTTTCCACAAGTTTTTTTAGATTTCTCTCAAAAATCTCATTTTCATTTTTTTTATCATTTCACTGTAGCAAAAGCTACAAGCCAAAATCTTGTAGCTCTTGCTACTTGCAGTTTGTTTGGTGGTCTTGTGGTGTTGTGTGCAGGTAACAAGAAAGCAACAAGCAAGTCCTCTCATTCCATTTCATTACAAGTATTTGAAGATACTGAGGGTGTTTGAGACTGCTGTAGTCCCCACCCATTTCTCTACATCAACACTCATCCATAAGCCAAAAATAGCTCTCTCACAAGCCATTTGGAAGGCAGTCAACCAGGTTAGTGCTTTGAACCCCAATTGGTTAAGTTTTGAGCTTTCTTTTTTACTTATGTGATAATTTGTGTAGAACCTGTTCTTGTGTTAATTTTCTTGTTGGATATGGTCATTAGATATTTGTATGCATATTTAGGTTAATTATAATCAGTTTAGTATAGGTTTGTTAGCTGTTGGTTTGTTAATTTTGATTTCTGAAAAATAAGGGGGTGTTTGGATTTGGATGTTAACTAGGATTGGTGACAGATTTTGGTGCTTAAACCCACTTAAACACACTTAAACCCACTTGAGTTTTTCAGAAACAGTATTATTAGTTATTAGTTATAGGATTGGTGTATTTTTATACAAGTTTGTAAGCTTAAGTGGTAAACCATGCTAGAAATTCAGTAAGTCCTTTTTTAAGTGTGATTTAGTGTTAATTTGTCTTCAAATCTTGTTCACTGTTAGAAAATAGGTTAATCTAGGATTGTATCTAGCCTATATGCTATTTGGTTAGGTTGTGTGCAAGATTTGAGCAATTGAAATCCACTTTTGTGCCATTTGCATTATAAAAAAGTCTCACAGCCCCCTAGCATCATACAGTGACTGTTTAAGGCAATCTTTGTGTGATTTTTGTTCTTGAGTTGTGCTTTTTAAATTTTTTTATAGACTCCCTACACTCCACTGAGTGTAGGGGTGCCAATCTTTGTCCAAGAAACTCAAGCAATCAGCTTTCCTAAGCTGAAAACCCACCAGGCCCGTTTTTATTTGAAAGCAGTGGGAACTCATTCCCACTGCTAGTGTTAGCAGTTCCCCCTGCTAAGCAAACAGACAAAAAAGTCCAAAGTGTCAACATCAGTTTTTTACTTTTTTGTGTTTTATGGGCTAAAATAGGAATTAGGACTTCAAACCAATTTTATTATCTTTCTTATTTTGTTTTTGATTTTTCTGTTTACTTTATTTTTCTGTTACTGTTCATTTAGCATTTTTTTCTAATTATTGCCCTTTTAATTCGTTTTATTTTATTACCCTTTTTGTCTTTTAGTGCAAAAATTTGGTATTTTTCAGTTTTAAAAATTTTCTTAGATTTAGAAAAATAGTTTAAGATTTTTAGTCTAAATTGTTTTTACTGTTCACCTTTTTAAGTAATTTTTAGATTTAATTTAAGTTTTATTACCCTTTTTATTACCCCTTTTGTCTTTTAGTGAAAAATTTTACTTTTTTCAAACTTTTTTATTTTTCTATAGTTCATTAGTATAAGTTAGATATTTTAAAACACTAGGTATTATTTTAGCATTATTTTAATATTTTTAATCATTATTTTAGTTTAAAAATTGTTTTTAGCCTTTAAAAAATATAAAAATAGTTTTAAAAATTTAGGAAAAATACTTTTTAGTCTTTAAATAATATAAGTGAGTTATTAGTTCAATAAAATAATATTTTGGGCTTTTTCTTAATTATATCTAATTTTAGGGCTTTAATTAGCATTAAAAATTGAATATTTAATTAATAAAAGGTTTTAAAAATTATTTAATGGATTTTTTATTCTTATTTATGTTATTTTAGACTTAGTTTAAACTTTTAATTAATTTTTAGGCTTAATTTTTAATTTTGTCGCGTTTACGTAATTACGTCATCGTTTTACGTCAATACGTCGTAGTGTAATCGTAGTCGTAGCTCGTCTTTAATTTTTCTCTTCTAAACCAAAAACGTCACTAATCCAAACTTTGATTTTATATAATTGGCACATGAATCCACACACCTCCTTCGAGAACAAACTTGGAATTTATTCGGTTTCACGTTTTTCCTAAAGCGTGCAACTTAATACTTGCCACTCATACGCGTTTTTCCTAAAACGTGTACGAAAAACCTACCACTATCATTTTGGCGCCGCTGCCGGGGAGGTGTTTTTAGTGTGCCATTATTATTAGTATCGTGTTTGTGTGAGTAGTGCGTTTTTGCTTTTCAATTTTTGGAAAGCGTGAATATCGTACATACTCATTTTTGTTATTTTTACTTATTATATTATAGTATCCAAATAAATCGTGTTTAATTTTCCTAAATTAAATACAACAATCATTTTACTATATTGTAGATATATTGGTTTTCGTTTTTCTTGTGAATATATTATTACTATATTGTATTTACGTAAGAAAAATAAAAATACAAGTACTCCAAAAGCGTGAAAACGCAATCTTGATTCGGGATTTCATCACTCGATCATTGTATTCGAATATAAAGAAAAAGTTTAAAGGCAAAATAGATAAATACTTTCGTGAGGATTAATTTTGATTAACACAAACTATAAGGTGGGTATAAGGCGGTTGTATTTCACGACCTAAGGGAAAAAGGCTCTTAAGTGCTTAGCGCCGCCTCGTTTCCCCCGCTTGCTTGTGCGTGTTTTGAGAAAGAGGGCTAATCGAGGGTTTGCCGCCCAAGTATTATCTACGTATCATATACATTTGCTTGTGTTTTCAAGATTAAACCCTCTTGAACGTTTTGGTGTTCCACCAACGTTCTAAAGTCATCGAACGCGTTCACTCCACGTGATCGTTTTCATTCTTTGAGGCTCCTTTAATCGAGAAAGTCGATTCGAGGAGAAATTTGTAGATTTGTGTCTACGTAATACACCAAAATCCAAAAAATTAAAAAAACAATCAAAAACCAAAAAAATTGAAAAAATCGAAAAACCGCAAAAAGAATCTTCTTTGCTACCACCCATTCTACGCTTAGTGCATGCGCACTCGATCGAAGGATTATTCTAATTATAGCGACGCTTCGAACCGACGCAATCGTAATCGAAGGAATCGACGACGTAGACGAGAATTAGAAATCGACGTTCCTAATATCGTTGTTGAAGAGACCTTAGACGAGATCGCCGACAATCGTTCGATGATGGAATTGCTCCAAGCACCCACCGAGGGTTATGGAGACGCGATCGTAATTCCCGCTATCGAAGCGGAGAATTTTGAGATTAAGAGCGGAATGCTTTCGTTGATTCAAGCTACGAAGTTTCGAGGTCGTGAAGCCGATAATCCTCACGACCATATTCGGAATTTTGATCGTCTTTTAGCCACGAGCAAGTTTAAGAATGTCGACACCGATGTCGTCAAGCTTATGCTTTTTCCGTACTCGCTCGATGGTGCCGCCAAGGATTGGTACGAGAAAGAGCCACGTAATTCGAAAGTTACGTGGAAGGATCTCGTTTCCAAGTTCGTTAATTAATTTTTCCCACCGTCTAAGACGACGTTTTTCAAAAATGAAATTACGAAATTTGAGCAAAAACCGAATGAATCATTTAGAGACGCGTGGGATCGTTTTAAGGAATTGCTTAGGCAATTTCCTCACCATGGTTTTTCCGAGTTGCACCAAATCGATACGTTTTACAACGGTCTTAATTTTCAAGAACAAGATTCGTTGAATTCCGCCGCCGGTGGCAACTTTTTGTGTAAAACTCCGAAAGATGCATTGATAATTATCGAAAACCGATCCAAGGTTTACCAACTCCGTAACGCACCGAGTGTTGCCAATGTCGCTAATGTTAGTAGTTCTAATCGCGACATTGAGAGAGTTGATGCAAAAGTCGACAAGTTGACGAATGTGTTTACGTCTTTTCCCGTTGAGATGCAAAAGAAAGACGCTCCCGCTACGGTGAAAGCGGTTGAGACATCGTGTACGTTTTGTGGTGAACCTCATAATTATTACGAGTGTGCGGCTACGGATGGCCAAACGTCGAATGTGAGTACGTTAAATGCAAACAACAATTTTCAAAATCAAAATAACGCGGGTCCATCACAACAAGGCAATTATAACCGAGGCAACAATTTTCAAAATCGTAACAATTTTCAAGGAAACAATCAACAAGGAAATTTTTCGAATCAAGGAGGTTATAATCAAGGTCGAAATTTAAATTGGCAAAATCGAGACAATAATCAAAACTCGAACTTTTCAAACAACAACAATCAAGGAAACAATTTTTCAAGTGGGAATCAAAACAATTTTCAAAGAAGTAATCAAAACCAAGGGAACTTTAATTCTAATCAAAATAGTTCGTCAAACGATTTTCAAAATTACATGAAAACGAATGAGGCTAATATGAGACGATTAGAGGGAGAAATTGGTACTTTGATAAACGACTTTACAAATACTTTGAAACTTCAAAACACGAAGATTGAGCAAGGACAAATTGACATTAAAAAAATGTTTTTGGCTATTATGAACAAAACCTCGGGTGCTTCATCGAGTTCGTTACCTAGTGACACCGTTGCTAATCCGAAGGAACAATGTAAAGCCGCCTCGTCTCGTGAGAAAGGTCGTGTGATTACCCCTAACCTTGAAGGATTTCGTGTTGTATATTCTTCTCAACCCTCGACTTCTAAGACGTCTTATTGTTCTAAAGTCGATGGGGTGAACGTGGCGACCAAGGAAAAGAGTGCACACCCTCGTGTACCTCCAATTCCATCAACGGTTCAAAAAGAGAGCTTTATCGACCTTACCAAAGTAACCCTTGAAGAAACTTGTGCATCGATCCTTCTTAAAAAACCTAAAAGGCGTATGCCGAGAAAGGAAGAGGATCCAGGCCAATTTCTACTACCTTGTTATTTTTCAGAGATTGAGGGATGTTTATCCCTTGCCGATTTGGGTGCTAGCATCAATCTCATGCCTCATTCTCTTTGGAAATTGATGAGATTGCCTTCACTTACCCCCACGAACATGACAATCGAGCTTGCAAATTGTACTCCACTTATACCAATTGGAATAGCCGAGGATGTCTATGTCAAAGTTGGAATGTTTGTTTTTCCCGCGGATTTCGTTATATCCGATTACGAATGTGACCCTAAATGTCCCATTATTTTAGGCCGACCATTCTTATCGACGGCTCGAACCGTAATCGACGTTCACGAGGGGAGACTTACTATGAGATATGGGGATGACAAAATGGACTTTTTCGCTAGAAAATCCCAAGTTTTTAATGAAAATGAGAAAACCGAGGTTTCAAAACCTAATGATTCAAATCCTAATGATTTCAAAATGTTCACTTTAGCGGAAAGAATGAGGCTTAATGCATGTTTTGAAAGAATTAAGAAAAACAGTTTTAAAGATGATGATTTTAATGATAAAGAGTACGTGTACCTAATTCAAAAGGGTATGTGTAAATTTATGGATGAAAACTCACTTTGGGATGTATTTAGCGAAACAAGTGAAACACCAATTCCGAAGGGCGACGTTAGTGCCATCACGACAATGACCAAAATGGGCTCATCTTCACCACCTTCGAAGGACCACGTCTTTGAGGCTTCAACTTCTAACTCCATCGAAGTGCTTCCTTTACCTAGCCCAACACCCGTTGAGGCGAAATGTTTCATCGACATCGATCCTCTCGTCTTAGAAAAGTCACCTAAGCATAGTCATTCGACTTGTAAGACCATGGTTGTGAGTGCTCACATCGACTCTTTCTTTGACGATGACGATGGTGATTTTGCCGAGATTGATCACGTACTTCGAAATCCACATGAAATTTTTGATTCTCCTAAAAAGAAACATGTGAAGTACGATGGTTACGAGTTTGATCCCGAGATTGAGGAAATCATTGAACGAGAGCTAGCTCTTATGCCTTCACTTTCACCTACAAGTGAGGTCGATCTTTCCAAAATCGAGGATGAACTTAATGAGTTGGAACGTCTTATTTTCGATGACGAACCAACTCATGTGACCACCAAAAATCCAATTCTCGAGGAGTTACCTAATCAACACTCCTCAAATAAGAATTACGTTTACCACATTCGTGAGGATTTAACTTATCAACAATCCCCACAAATGGATGATGGTTTCGTGCTTGATCGTGATCTTTTCGAGAAAGTTTCTAAAATACTCTAGGAGGGGAATGACAAACCTTGGTTTGACAAGCCTATCTTTGACGAAGAAATCGATGAGATCGACGTTCATGAGGATGACGAGTATGTAGACCCCGAGGGGGCGGTGTTCTTAATTGATCAACGTTTTGAGAACTTATATAATCCACCACCCCCTAACCGCGACTTAAATGTGAGGATTTTTAGCGCGACTAATTTTGAATTTGACACGCCAAATATTTTCGACATTATCAAATCGGGTTTTCATAAAGAGTTTTTGAACGATGAAAAAGGAAAAGATTTTAAAAATGTTTTAAAAGATTTTTCTACAAGTTTAACTCCGTCATCACATCGTGTTATGAGTGCTACCACCTCGTCTACTCCTTTTGACGACGGTTGGTGTGGATCTAGTGTGGGGGAAGCCCCTTATGTTCCCTCTTATTTCTCCACCGAGGACGAGATTTACGATCCCGGAATTGCTTGTAAAGGGAAATCTCGGTCTTCCACCGATGCAATAAATGGAAAATCTTTTCATTTGCTTGGTGCGAGTCTACCTCGAGTAGCTCATGTTGTTGACTTACCCATTGCCCCACCTTTCTACTTCTCATCTATTTTCTTCTACCCCATTGGGGTTCTAGTTGGAGTGGCGTTGTTTCGTCTTTCATCCGAAAACGAGGACGCTATCTTTGACCCCGGTATTCGTATATCGGGTTTTTAAAGTACTCCATGTACTTTTGGGCCTTGTTTATCATGTAAGTCCCACCAAAAATGACCATACCAAGATTATCCCTAAATGATAACATTTATGGGGATTCGAGTCGAGCTTTTTGACTCGGTTATCAAAAACAAGGTGCCTCGTGGGGGATTCTCATGCTTATCCTTGTAAATATTATCGCTTTCTTAGTTAATGTAACGAGGGGACTTGTGCTCTTCCAACCTTTGTTCCGTGGTTGTTTGTGATTGTGATTTATTAGGTTCATCGTCATCATTGAAGCCTCTCGTGTTCGTTTTACGGATCACTCGAGCTTCGATCGTTGCCTTTGGAGATTCCGATATCCGATGATATCCTTTTATGTTCTAACGTTTATCTTATTAGCATAATTCATAAAGGGCTTTTAGGTTATTCGTTTTACCCTTTCCATGCTCGAGATTAAGCATTCGACTTCGTCTCTAGTATGGGGGTGTTTTCACCCCTAGACTCGAAACATTGAGGACAATGTTTAGTTTTAGTATGGGGGGGTGAGTAGTTACTTCACCTTGCTTACGTCAACACGCTATCCAATTTTCATCTTTTTGTTATCATTTTGTTGCAAAATAAGGCTAAAAATGGCCAAATTTTAAATTTTTTCTAGTTTTTCATAAGTGTTTAAGACACGAATGTAGGTTTTCCGATGGTGAGAATAAGAGTAATTTTTGACTCGACCGTGCGTGTTGAGCACTTTACTTCGATTCCTTAACTTTTTAGGCTAAGTCTCTTAAATGAGGACGAGAAATGATAGAGTTATTTATAAGTCTCGTAATCGTCACAATCTCATGTGTAGTGATTATTAGCTTATTCTCCCCACGCTTTTGTATAATAAATTGTTAATAAATATTGATTTAGCGGTTTAGTCACTATTGTTGGTTTCTAATTTGTTTTAGTAGCTTCCATGTAATTAAATTGGGAAAACATTAAGGTATCGCCAGCGTCACGCGTTTGAAGTATTGGCACCCCAATAATCGAAAGCTTCACCTAATAATAAGATTTCAAGTGCTCACCTAAATTAAGCAAAAATTTGAAGCTCACAAGGCCGAAAAATCTATGCCCAAATTGAAAGTGAATCAAGCCTTAATCTTTGAAGCTTTAAAGATCCAAAATTCGCTTTAGCGTGAGGATATATGCCTTTGGCTAATAAAACCACCGATGAGGCGGATAATAAAAGGCAAGGCAAGACCGAAGTCATAATAAAAGCTCCATGGCGGAGTTGAATAAAAGATGGAGGTAAACCTATGATAATAAGGCCCTTCCGTTAGGGGGCGTATAAAAGTCTTGGTAATAAGTCTCATGTTCAAAACCGTTATAAAACCGTGTTTATCGATCCTTCTTGTTGACTTAATTTTTTGACATCGTTGTCTATTAGGGTGAATTACTACTTTAATGATTTTTGTTACACCGTTAAGACTCTATTTTTAGACCTAATCTCTATTCACGCATAAGTAAATGATGTATCCTTGTGATCATTAAGACAAAATAAAATATAAGAGATACCAAGTAGGAATAAGGGAGTTTAGGTGTGTAATTAACACTCATGAGATATGATCGTGTTGCTAACTTATAATAACAATGATCTCGTTACACGCTTAGCATGGAATTGGGTGAAAATCGAGGACGACAAAATTATTTCTAACGAAGCATTCACGTGTTCTTGTTCTATGATCCCAAAAGTCACGTTCTCGTGATGAAAACAATACATTATGTTTAAAACACGTGTAGTAGTTTATTTAAGTTTATGTCTTCAATAAATGTCATCATAAAATGAATTTTTGAAGTGCTATGATACTTAACTCTAGCATTACGTGGGGACGCGGCAATGGTTTAGTATGGGGGAGTGATGAGACTGTAATTATACATAGTCTCATCGTTCAAATCGGGCTTAAAACGCTTAAAATATCATCAAAATACCCAAAAATGTGCCTGTGTTTGTTCATTGTGTATTTTAGGTACAGATATCGTGAAATCAACAAAATATCACAAGAATGAAGCAAAAACGAACACGGGAAACGAAGCCGCATAAAGAACCGGACCCGGATCATGAATTTCCTTTATAGTCCTTTAAATTTTGAAGATTGGCATGATTGGTCCCTCAAGAATTGAAGACTTGTCATTTTATACCCCTGTAAATCCTCAAAATTACTTGTGGGTCCCTAAAATATCAAGTATTTACAAGATTAGTCCTTGTAATATGAAGAAATTACAAGAGAAGTCCTTGAAACATGCTTGAAAATTGTTTGGGCCAAAATTGACAAGAGGATCAAACTTTATAACAAAGGAAAAAGGTTTGTGGACTGATTGTTACCAAGTGACAAGACATAGGGAGTCCAGGGACTAAAGTTGCCCAGACATTGAAACCCCATCCACCACTCATCATTCACCACGTCACTCTCCCATTCCACCTCACCCATCCACGCATACATCCACTAACCCGTTTTTATTATTTTAATTAATTTGAAAAAGTTAATTCATAATAAAATTTGGGCGCCTAACATTAATCTGTTTCCCCATTTCAGATTAAATATCAGTTCTTCATCCCACTTAATCCTCATGAACCCTAATCCTCAATTGACCAAAACAAAGGGTTTTTGGTTTAGACATTCCAGATCCTTAATTTGCATCATTCTCATCCCTAACCCACTCTCACTTTTGTCCCCACTCAACCCATGTGCCCATACCCCACTCCCCTGCTCATGTCACTTTCCCCCAATTCCCATGAAGGAGGCAAGATCAACAGCCCATATTCAAGCTTGGTCCCAAAGCTATCTTGAACGTTCAAGATTGGTCTTCAACAGCCTGTACACCATCTGGCAAATCACATGTTCAACTTTTAACCAAATTTTAAGATTCCAAACCAAGGGCATAATAGGGATTACATTGATTAGGGTTTCAAGTTTCTAGATTATTCTTCTTCATTGTATAAATAGGGACGAATTGTGTCCCTATTTTCTTGTTCCAGTCTTTTGTACCATTTTTAAAAAGTAATGAAAACTAAACCTTTAAATGTGCAATTATTGAGTTCCTCATTCTTGTTTTAGTAGTTTAATTATTTCAATATTTGCAAATTTAGTGTTAAGTTATTGTTAAAAAAATTTCATCAAAAACGTTTTTTTAGGAATTTCTTAAACCTAAACCTAAGCTAATTGTGGAAGTGAAAGTGGAAGTGATTAGCTTAATTTGAAGTTTGAGAGTTGCCTATCTTAGTTTGTTAAAGAATTTTTCAAAAGATTGGTTTCCACAAGTTTTTTCAGATTTCTCTCAAAAATCTCATTTTCATTTTTTTATCATTTCACTGTAGCAAAAGCTACAAGCCAAAATCTTGTAGCTCTTGCTACTTGCAGTTTGTTTGGTGGTCTTGTGGTGTTGTGTGTAGGTAACAAGAAAGCAACAAGAAAGTCTTCTCATTCCATTTCATTACAAGTATTTGAAGATATTGAGGGTGTTTAAGACTGCTGTAGTCCCCACCCATTTCTCTACATCAACACTCATCCATAAGCCAAAAATGGCTCTCTCACAAGCCATTTGGAAGGCAGTCAGCCAGGTTAGGGCTTTGAACCCCAATTGGTTAAGTTTTGAGCTTTCTTTTTTACTTATGTGATAATTTGTGTAGAACCTGTTCGTGTGTTAATTTTCTTGTTGGATATGCTCATTAGATATTTGTATGCATGTTTAGGCTAATTATAATCAGTTTAGTCTAGGTTTGTTAGCTGTTGGTTTGTTAATTTTGATTTCTGAAAAATAAGGGGGTGTTTGGATTTGGATGTTAACTAGTATTGGTGACAGATTTTGGTGCTTAAACCCACTTAAACACAATTAAACATACTTGAGTTTTTCAGAAACAATATTATTAGTTATTAGTTATAGGATTGGTGTATTTTTATACAAGTTTGTAAGCTTAAGTGGTAAACCATGCTAGAAATTCAGTAAGTCCTTTTTTAAGTGTGATTTAGTGTTAATTTGTCTTCAAATCTTGTTCACTGTTAGAAAATAGGTTAATCTAGGATTGTATCTAGCCTATATGCTATTTGGTTAAGTTGTGTGCAAGATTTGAGCAATTGAAATCCACTTTTGTGCCATTTGCATCATAAAAAAGTCTCACAGCCCCCTAGCATAATACAGTGAATGTTTAAGGCAATCTTTGTGTGATTTTTGTTCTTGAGTTGTGCTTTTTAAATTTTTTTATAGACTCCCTACACTCCACTGTGTGTAGGGGTGCCGATCTTTGTCCAAGAAACTCAAGCAATCAGCTTTCATAAGCTGAAAACCCACCAGACCCGTTTTTATTTGAAAGCAGTGGGAACTCATTCCCACTGCTAGTGTTAGCAGTTCCCCCTGCTAAGCAAACAGACAAAAAAAAGTCCAAAGTGTCAACATCAGTTTTTTACTTTTTTGTCTTTTATGGGCTAAAATAGGAATTAGGACTTCAAACCAATTTTATTATCTTTCTTATTTTATTTTTGATTTTTCTGTTTACTTTATTTTTCTGTTACTGTTCATTTAGCATTTTTTTCTAATTATTTCCCTTTTAATTCGTTTTATTTTATTACCCTTTTTGTCTTTTAGTGCAAAAATTTGGTATTTCTTAGTTTTAAAAATTTTCTTAGATTTAGAAAAATAGTTTAAGATTTTTAGTCTAAAAAGTTTTTACTTTTCACCTTTTTAAGTAATTTTTAGATTTAATTTAAGTTTTATTACCCTTTTTATTACCCCTTTTGTCTTTTAGTGAAAATTTTTACTTTTTTCAAGCTTTTTTATTTTTCTACAGTTCATTTGTATAAGTTAGATATTTTAAAACACTAGGTTTTATTTTAGCATTATTTTAATATTTTTAATCATTATTTTAGTTTAAAAATTGTTTTTAGCCTTTAAAAAATATAAAAATAGTTTTAAAAATTTAGGAAAAATACTTTTTAGTCTTTAAATAAAATAAGTGAGTTATTAGATCAATAAAATAATATTTTGGGCTTTTCTTAATTATATTTAATTTTAGGGCTTTAATTAGCATTAAAAATTGAATATTTAATTAATAAAAGGTTTCAAAAATTATTTATTGGATTTTTTATTCTTACTTATATTATTTTAGACTTAGTTTAAACTTTTAATTAATTTTTAGGCTTAATTTTTAATTTTTTCGCGTTTACGTAATTACGTCATCGTTTTACGTCAATACGTCGTAGTGTAACCGTAGTCGTAGCTCGTCTTTAATTTTTCTCTTCTAAACAAAAAACGTCACTAATCCAAACTTTGATTTTATATAATTGGCACATTAATCCACACACCTCCTTCGAGAACGAACTTGGAATTTATTCGGTTTCGCGTTTTTCCTAAAGCGTGCAACTTAATACTTGCCACTCATACGCGTTTTTCCTAAAATGTGTACGAAAAACCTACAACTATCAGTCTCACATGAAATAGCAATGGCATTCACATCATTAGTGGAATTGTTGCCCAAGGAAACTTTCATAAAGTCTTGCATCATTGTTTGTTGCATCTTTTGGGTATCTTGCAAGAGTGCTTGATTTGCCTTTTGGGCTTGGGTCCATTCTTGCATTTGTGAAAGGAGTTGACTCTCAAATGTTTTGGAAACACCCTCTTGAATAACATGGACTCTCTCATCAAATTGTGTGTTAGTTTTCACCATGGATTTAGTCTCAATAATGTCCCATGCCTCTTGAATGGATTTGGGAAGAATATTCCCATCCGCGGAAGATTTGAGGGAATCTTGATGATGTGGTCTTAATCCATTGTAAAAAGTATTGATTTGGTGAACTTCATTGAATCCATGATTGGGGCATTTTCTCAATAACTCCTTGTACTCTTCCCAAGCATCACTAAAGGTTTGGCTAGGTTTTTGTTGAAATCCAATAATTAGGTTTCTTAAACTCGTGGTCTTAGATGGGGGAAATAACTTGTTCAAAAACTTCTTAGTAAAATCATCCCAAGTAGTAATGCTCTTAGGTGGTTGCTTATCAAGCCAATACTTAGCATTTCCCTCTAATGAGAATGGAACTAGGAGCAACTTAATGGCATCATAGGGAACTCCATTGTACTTAATGGTATTGCAAAGAGATAGAAACTTCTTTATATGATCATGTGGATCATCACTAGGTCTCTCAAATGAGAATGGAACTAGGAGCAACTTAATGGCATCATAGGGAACTCCATTGTACTTAATGGTATTGCAAAGAGATAGAAACTTCTTTATATGATCATGTGGATCATCACTAGGTCTCTCAAAAAATGGTGTGTTCGAAACCAAGGTAATCATGGCGGTCTTAAGCTCAAAGGTGTTTGCGGGTATCTCGGGTATAAAAATAGCATCATCATATCCTTGCACCTTGGTATTTAGGTGTTCCATCAAAGTTCGATTGTCAACAGCGGCCATGGCTTCTTGTGTGTTGTTCAAAGCACGATTCTCGGGATCGGCTTGATGGACGGTGTTGTTTTTACTCTTTCTCTTTTTCTTCCTTTTTGGAGGAAGGGGTTGTACACCAAATGGTATTTGTGCACGCCCGCGGGTGAGCATGCAACTCAAATCAAGGAGTGAGAGAGAAGCTCTCGTTCGACTTTGGAAAAGAAGGGATTATCCTCTCCGAGGTTCAATAAGTAATATCCACAAGAAAGTATAGTATATGTAAGTAATACTTGGGTGCAAGACCCCCAATCAAGCCTTCCATCTTAGAATACGCACTAGTGAACGGGGGGTTAGGTGGCGTGAAGCACTTAAGTACCTATTAATCATTAGACGGTATTTTATAGCACGTCGCCTTTCTATTCACTTTGTAGTTTGTATACTTCGAATTCTTGCCTATTGGAAGTATTTATCTATTCTTGCTTTAATTAAATTTGATCGATACACGTGTCAAGGACCGGAACGCTCCCGAACATGGTGTATTGCAAGAGCAATACTTATGGAAGTATGTGTATTGAGTGTTCGTATACGTATACGTATCTACATATAGTAATATATCAAAAATATTTTTGTATTTATTTGGTTTTTAAAAGAAAATACTATATGTACGTAAAAACCGATGAAATCCAATAATATATATTTTTGGGTGCAATCTCTTAGGAAAAAGATTGCTTTTTGAATTTTTTATTTTTTGGTTCGATTCTTTAGGAAAAGAATTGATTTTGTTATTTTTTTAGTTTTTGTATTTTTATATTTTTGATCTTTTAAGTTTTGGATTTATGATACGTAAAAATAACGTTCACAAGGTGAACGGATCCCAAAATCCAATCGAAACCGTCAATCAATAGTCTCTCGTAATGTCATGAATCGGTAGCGGCGCCATTTGAAATTGAGTATTTGTAAGTTCATTTATTCTCGATTCTTGACAAATTGAAATGCCTAAAAATATCGAGCTTTTAATTGTTCTTGGTTGTTAAGGGTATTTGGATTTCTATGTTTAATTCAATCAACACGTAAAAAGATGAAAATATTAAGGCTACGTATCCGTAAAACAAAGTGCAAGTACCAATTACTATTCACAAAGTTCAACAATCTAATGCATAAAAGTAAAAATGCTTGAAATGTACACCAAATGAAAGTATAAGGACTAAAATGTAAAATCAGGAACTAAAAGGACCAAATATGAAAATTGTAACTAACTAGTTAACAAACTTAACAATTTATAAAACTGACTAACTGAAATTGCAACAAACTGAAATTAGAAGGACTAAACTTTTGCAAATCCTAAAAAGTATGAAAATTAACTCTGATTACAAAGTATAGCAAAGACAAAGGACCAATTGGTAATTAAAAAGGAACTTTTGTGAAAAACGGGCTATAAGACTCAAATAAGCTGGATAGAGCTTATTAGTGAACCAAAATCAGTCTAGTTTGTTTTAACTGCTTAAAATCGAATAAGCTAGGCCAGTAACAGGAATTTGCTTTAAATCTTGTAAATCTCAAGTTAGCTTATCTCAATAAGCCAAGGATAAGCCCATTT
Organism: Glebionis coronaria; assembly: GCA_025667525.1. Lineage (NCBI taxonomy): Eukaryota > Viridiplantae > Streptophyta > Magnoliopsida > Asterales > Asteraceae > Glebionis > Glebionis coronaria. The sequence continues at coordinate 396,967,126 of CM046874.1, read as the reverse complement.
GGAAACTAGTCAACCACAAAATGATTTTATTAACAAATCTGATTAATCAAGTTCCAAGAAGCTTGGAATGTCTTTTTGTTTGGAAAAGGATCAACTCAATAAGCTAGAATCCTTAATAAGCTAAAATTGGCTTATTTGACCAAATTTGACCAAAAATTCAAAAAACTGAAAATCTCAAAATCTACTCAAGACATAATGGAAAATTGATTTGTGAAAGAAAATTGGGAAGTTTATGAAGTAGATTTTGAGGTATATCAAAATAGTATGGACCTTGTTACAGAAACTAAATATTCCTCAAGTGCTTATCAAAAAGCTAATTTCTCACTCAAAATGTTAAACTGTATTGTTTCCTTATGAATACTAATACTTAAGATGTTAAGCTACAATTGTGAAAAGATTTCAGCTAATATTATCCAGTAATGAAGAAATGACAAGGAATCAAAAAGAGCTAGTTTAACTGATGAATTATGAGATTCACTTGACCCAAACTTTTTTACTACCAATTGCCTTTTTTACTTTTCTTTTTACTTCAAAACTGAACCAAAATGTTTACACTAGATTACCTAGTGTAAATGAACACTTAACAAAGAATTTTACAAACTTGAATCACCAAAAATTACCTAAACCAAACACTGCTTTAAAATCTGTTGATGAACTTTTTCAAAGAGTTTTTAAGCACAAATGAATTACTAGTTTAAGAACCTATCAAGACTTAACAAAGTGATGAATTGAAAATGTTTTGAGCCAAGAACAAGCTTAGTAACAAGATAAATAACAAAATGAATCTAATGAGCATAAACTGATGAAAATCCAAATGAAATCAAGTAAACAATATGACAGGCTGCAAAACTACAAGTAATCTATCAAACTAACTCAATTATACTGCAATTAAGCTAAACACATATTCAGATCAGCACATAGTAGCTACACTAGGAATTGAGCATGTAGATTTACATTAGAGGAATAAAAATGAGAAACTAGACACCTTTTAGCTATGAAGCCTCCTCTGATGGAGTAGAGGAGTGCTGAGCTCTCTAATACTACTTTCTTTAACCCAAATCAACAACCAAATCATCAACATCAACCAATTCTGATCAAATACCCCAATCTGCTTCAAACTGTGACAAAAGACTAGTATGAACTGAATTGATGCTAAACTTGAACTGAAAGCTTCCAAAGTAACCAAACAAACTCTATTGATCAATTGTGATCAACATAATCCATGTATAACAACAAGAGTATGAGATGAAGTAGAAAATGGAAGAGATTTAAAGGAAATTTGAAGTGGAATTTTTATTAATGAAGTGAAACGGTTACAAAGTTGTTATAACTACTTTAACTAACTCTCAAGTGTGTGTCAAACACTTGAGAGAAGCTAAGAACTGACTATATAATTGAATACGAAAGCTAATTTTCTAAGTGTGTGTGATTTCACACTTAGGCTACATACATCAAATGAGCTAATGACTGGGTATTTATAGAGAAAAAAGGAGAGTTAGTTGGGGTAGATGACGTGTCTAAACCAATCTTTGAGCTCCACGTGGCTTCTTCTTGCTGATTGTATAATTCGGCTCAAGAACACAATTATGGGTTTTTGATCCAATGATTTTCAATCCAATTAAGTGAGTGGAATGGATTCCTTGCTTGATTTTGAGTCTTTTTCATGTATGACACTTGTTCTGAAATGCATTGTAGCTCAATCCACAACCTAGGCTCGTTACTTGTTGAAGATGACACGTGGTAGTTTTTGATTCGCTCTCATCTGGTCACACGGATTGATATCCAAAAGTGGATCAAGTATTATTGAGTGGCGAAATGTGATTGGCTAATATTTGCTGAGTGGGTTTGACTGTAGCAGATTTGGTAATAAATGAAAATCTACGTTAGTGGCCAGCTGGCTGCCACTCCCATTCAGAGCATGCCATGCATAATGGAGTCTTCGTTTGAAGAAGTGGATCTGGTAAGTGATAAAGACTATGGTCTTGAGGATAGCTCGCTGATAGGTGTGAAAACACCCATCCTTTTTACCACTTAATTATAATAATAACCGAGCCAAAACGTGTATTTTATGTCATTTATGTCGGAATTATGCGTGGTTTGTGTTTTTGTTGTGATTTAAGACGAAAAGGTGAAAAGTGGAGAAAACACGGCATTCACGGGCTTTTATCGAAGAAAAAGACGAAAGATGAAGTCGAAAGATCAAGAGTGCAAAAAGAACAGAAGTCCAAGACCAATTCTGAAGATTTATCAAAGAAAGAGTCAAAAGGCGGAAGTTTACTTAAAGCCGAAGAACTCGAGTCTTATTTATGAAGAAATATCGAGACAAGTTCAAAGAAATCCCGAGACAAAGTCATTAAGTCCAAGATTAACAAAAGATTAAGAAGAAAAGGACTTAAGTGTGCAATTAAGGAAAAGAGGAAAGAGGGAGGAAGCTTCCTAAGCTCCTCCCTAATCTCCACTATAAATAGGCCATTAGTTATTTCATTTCTAGTTGTTGGTGGCTTGACAACCCACTCTTCCACCATTTTCATTTCTTGTTAGTTATTTTCTTGCATTTTAATTTCTTGTTATGCACTTTTAATTTCTTCAATTCAAGTAAGTATTTTAATTTTGGAATCTTTTCTTTTAATCAAATTCTTATTTTTAATCATCTTCTCTTACCTTTCTTATTTTGCTTATCTTTGATTCATGTTCATCCTTGATTTTATTTCATCTTAATGCTTATTTGATTTAAAGTTTTCTTAAAAAGTTCATCTTTTTATAGTTTGATTTTAAAGGTTGCTTATTTTAAGTTTGATAAGTTGTTATTAGTGCTTATTTTTTCCTTTTCATTTTAGATTCGTGCAAGTCTTGGTTTGAGCTTATTCATCATAGCTTATTGCCTAGCTTTTTATTGAATCTAATATAAATCGGAAAGGGTCTAAACCCCTTTCCGATCGCATCATTCCGACCAGCCCCCCGCCCTTATTCCGATATGTTGATCGGAAAAGGGATTTAAGGATTCCGACGGGGGGAATCATTTACATTCCGATTGGACACTTTTTCAGACATTCCGATCTGCTTCCTTTCTTTATTCCGATTGTAGCATTTTGTTTGACATTCCGATTGGGACCCTTTGTTTAATATTCTGACGGTGAATCATTGAATATTCCGATTGTGGTGTCTTCTTATGACATTCCGATTGGACATGTTTTTAGGCATTCCGATTGCAGCTTTCCGATGGGGTACATTCCGATCGGATTCCGATTGGATTCCGATCGAGTGTATTCCGATTGGTTGTTTTTGTTTTGTTTTAATATTTTGTTTTAGTTAAAGTGTCAATTTTTCTCGTTTTATTTTTAGTCTATTTTAATTTCGTTTTACATTTCTAGTTAATTGTCAATTTACTTTTCGTTAAGTTTTAAATTTTACGTTATTTAATTTCACGTCATTTACTTTTAAAGTTTTAAATATTGCACCGTTTACGTTTCAACTAGTTTTAGTTTTAATTACCCGTCATTTATTTTAAAGTCTTGCACATTTATTTTACCAAAACCAAAAATATCATTTTTACCAAAAACAACCAATCTCGCACATTTAACCGTGATCAATTCGAGAAGATTCCGAGAAAACGAACTCTTTCAACTAGCAAAATCTCTACATTAAAATGGCGCCGCTGCCGGCTCTTTTCGTGAGGATTAACGGTTTTTGTGAGAGAAGTGTTGGCTTTTGGGATCCGTTCACTCGTGAACGTTATTTTTCGTCTCAAAAAAAAAAATTTCAAAAATCCAAAAACATTTGAAAAATCATAAAAAGCATTTCTTTTTTAAAGTCTTGCACCAAAAATATTCTTCTTGCTTATCTATTTTCCTTTATGGATTCTTATGTCCATTGCGTCGGGTGTGGGAGACGATTGTACGGGAACGACTCATGTCAATGGTGTACATGTGAGCGGTGCAGAAACGATATCAACAATACATAATTCATATGTGGATTTTGTCCTTTGTGCAACTCGACTAATTAGTCCTTTTTGAACCTACCTACTCTTTCCACGTGCATCTATTGTGGAAGCGATTCTCATTGGCATGTTTCGTGCCCGGTTCGATACCCGTATGATCACGGGCAAGAACCGGGGTACAATTATGACAATGATAATAGCTATCCACAAGACGCACCTGATTTTTCTCCCGGCCCATGTTGCCAAAATTGTGGGGGTCCTCACGATACTTCTTATTGTCAACCAATGAACTATTATGAGCAAAATCCGTGTCCTCAGTTTTCTTCACCAATGGATTATTATGAACCAAACCCGGTTTCTAATTCTTCTCAACCGATGAACTACTATGAGCCACAACCATGCTATAATTTAGGTTTTCAACATTTTGAACCCCCACAACACATCATCGATCATCAACCCTCCTTCGAACAATTGAGCTCCCATGAACAATGGGACACTCTTGTTAAGCAAAGTCAACAACTTCAAGAGGCTTTCACCAAGATCATCGAAAAATGTCAAGAGGATCAACGACAGGAGCAAATATCGAATATCGAGACTTATACTCCTCCCCCGGTGTATCCATACTATTATGATGATGATGACGATGAGCCTACTATTTCTTGGAATGACCTTACTGCTCAATGTCCTAGTGCAATTGTCATCCCTCCTCTCGATATCCCAAACGTGTCTAAGGATTGTGATACATTGAGTGAACTTAGTGAGTTTGGTCTTGATAAATTGTTTGATGATGAGGTTTGTGACATACCGACTGCTATAGAGCTTGAGGACGACGTTGCTCTTACGGAAGAGGTCGATCCTAATGATGACGATTTTTCTCCAAGATATGAGAATTTCACTTTTGAAATTTCTCAATCTCCACCGGGAGATGCGGGTGATGACGATTTATTCTCTCCAGTTTACGAGAAGTTCACCGATGAACATGACCTTGTGGATGAGGTGGAAGACGTGCTTCTTCGCGATAGATTACGGAAAGTGTACCTTCTTATTGCTCAAATCGAAGCGTTGACTTCTCCTTGAAATGTGTATAATGCAAGTTCGTTTTCTCAGTTCTTAACTAATAGAAAGTCCAATCAATATCAAATTTATAATTGTTTTTGGTTGTTCAAGCTTGCTTGGTAATCTATTGCTAATTCAAACAAAACTATCTAAAAATGAAAAATATTAACCTACTTATACGTAAAACAAATTGCAAATTCCAAATTTTATTCAAGTAAAATATAAAAATGCAAAATATAAAACTATAAGGACTGAAATTGTAATTTCTATAAAATGTCAATGCTTGAAATGTAAATTCTAAAAGTTATAAGGACTAAAAATGTAAAACAGTTAACTATAAGGACTAAACTTGTAAAAACTTTAACAAACTAACCAAATACTAACAAACTCACAAACTAACAAACTGAAATTTAACAAATTTCCAAATGCAAGGACTGAATTATGCAATTACCACAAAATAAGGAAAATTAGCTAGGTTTAGAAACTGAATAGAATTCTAGGGACTAAAGTGCAATAAACCAAACTTTTCAAGTAAAAACGGGCACAAAGAAAGATTAAGCTCGTTTGAGCTTAATTCTCAACCAAATAAGCTGAAACAACTTGCAAACAACTTCAAATCCAATTCAAGAAACGTGTATTCAAGGAAATAAGCTAAAAGTCCAAAATAAGCAATTGAGTGCTTATCAATAAGCTCAAAATAAGCTATAGCCTAATCCAAACATCCACAATTTGATTTTATTGTCAAAACTGATTAAGCACTTGATTTAAAGAAGGGGAAATCAAATTAGAACAAATTTCATCCAGTAATAAGCTAGATATCTGAAAATAAGCTCAAATGAGCTTATGTTGACCAAACGTTGACCAATTTTTGGAAAAAGCTCAAAATCTCAAAAACTCATATTCAATACTTCCTAAATGGAAATGTGAAAGAAAACAACAAGTTTTATGAAGTGGAAAATGAGAACTAGCAAAACAGTAAGCTATTTATCTCAGAGAATGCAAAATGCTCAAGCTTGAGCTAAAAAGCTGTTTTCTAGCTTATTTCTTGATACTGTAGATTTTCCTTCTAGAGACTGAATCTTTATGATGTAAACTAAGACTGGAAACAAATTTGAACAAATTTCATCAAGGAATTAAAAAGAACTAGGCAAATGAAAGTGATAAGTTTGTTAACCAAAGCTGAAAACAAGTATGACCCAAACTTTTTGATTACCAATTGCCTGTTTGACTATTATATTGACTAGTAAAAGACTTAGAACCAATTGTTAACTTCTAATGACTGAAAATGATCACTTAAAAACCAATTATCAACACTTGAAAACTGATTTACAACTACTCCCAAACACTCCTTAAAAGGTTTTGACCAAACTTTTTCAAAGACTTTATGAGCTATGATTTAAACTGATTAAAGATCTATAGCAGACTTGTTTTAGTGAACAAAATGAAGTGTATTCAAACTAAAAACAAGCAATAACCAAGACTAGAACTGAAAGTAGCTATTGGACTAAAATATTACTGAAAATTTGCAGAAACTACAAATGGAGCTTAAAACAATGAACAAGTAGGCAAGATTAAGCTACAAATGAACTCAAATCAATCAATCAACAACTATTTATCAAGCAAAACAGGCAGCCATCAAAGTTATCTAGGAAAATGAGCAGGCAAGGACTTGTTTAGAGGAACTTAAAACAGAAGCTATGAAACCTATTGTAGAGGTCCTTTGGGAAGAAGAGGAGCGCTGAGCTCTCTTGCCCTAGTGATACCACCACCTATCACTAGTAATCAACTCAAATCAACAATCAAAAAACTGCAAATCATCAATCTGCCATGGAATCTTCAAGAAACTAGGAATGAACTGAATTCTTGAACAAACAGCTACAAAACTCTTCCAATGTAAGCTATGATCAATGGTTGATCATAACTAACATCAAACAGCAACTAGTATATCCAATATCAACAAGATTCAACAGGAATTTGAGAAACAGAATTTGGCGGGAAAAAGGAAATTTGAATTTTATTGAGAGATTTCAGTTACAAAAGTAGTTACAAGCTTCTAACTAACTAACTAACTCAAGAGTTTGTCAGACTCTTGAGTAGTTAGGTGAAAAGGAGGGAAAAAGGGAAAAGGAAATTTAAGAACTATGTGTTTACAAAATTAAGCTACCATTGCAAATGAAGTACAAGCTAGGTATTTATAGACAAGATAGGGAGATTCTGTTGGAGTTGTGACGTGTTCAGGCCAATCATGGCTTGACACGTGGAGGAATTCTGCAAACCCACTTTGAAGGTGATGAACTTGAATTGGGGGTTTTTGATTCAATGGATGATATGTTAAATAGATTGCACCATTGGATTCGTCTTCCAAAATTAAGCAACTTTGGTGTTTTGATCATCTCTTGAAACGGCTTAAATCTCAAACCCGTTCCTGGTAAATATTTTGTTGAAAGAGAAGGACACGTGGCGTCTTCTTATTGGTAGAGAGAGTGTCACACGGATTGCACTGTTGTGATCTTGCATTAATTGTGACGGCTGTAGTGGGTATTAATGACTTGATCCGTGTGAACTCTTTCCTCTCTTCTCATTGGTTACTTTCTTTAACACATGGATTAAACTTGCAATACTTTCCCAAGTTGGCAGATTTGGTCCTTCTTTTTGGCAGTTTGCTATTTAAGGCCAGAATCTTCATTCCTTTGTCATTTTTGGTCCTTTGACTTCCAAAACTTGTATAAAATGACCCTTTGACTGAGTTGACTTGATAATTTGACCAGATTTGACTTTAATCTTGACTTTCCATAATTTGCACTTTAAGTCCTTCAACTTTCACAAATTGTCAAGATAGGTCCTTTAACTTCAAAGTCTTGTCACTTTTGATCCTCTTTTGTCTTTTTCATCCATTTGAGCTTGGTTTTTCCTTGTTTGCTTGAAATTGTATCCTTTTACCTACATAAGATCACACAAACACAAACATACCACATAATACTGCTTTTTACAAGATAAAAGGGTATTTTGCTTCATGTTTTAGGGTTATTTGTTGATAAAAGGATATGAGTTTAAGCTCATATCAAATTCCCCTACACTTGAGAATTGCCATGTCCTCATGCAATATTATATTTCAAGGTTTAAAAATTTACATTTCCCTCATAATTAATCCACCTTGGCCATATGAGATGCATCTACACTACTCTAAACTAGATGATGCATGATTTTGACTTGCAATGAATCAAAATACAATTCTATCTATATCTTTTTGATTTTTCTTGAAATGGTTTTGATGGAAATAACTCATAAAGAACTCAATGACTTGGATTAGGGCTTGGATACCATGAACACTTATCACCCTCAAGTTTCACTTTCCCCATACCAAGCTAGTAAATGGGATCATTGCATTCACAAGTAAAAAGTGCATCAACTTATTCATGACAATTAAATGTGGAACCGGTTATTAATTGAGCAAATTGCTTGTGGGCAAATTTGTCATTATTAAAGTGTGAAATATAAGAAATGTAAAATCCAAAAATAAGGAAGCACGGTTTTAATCCTAAGTAATCTTCTCATCCATTACTTGAAAAACCGCTCACAATTAATATAAGTCCGTATTAAGAGTAATAAGTCATTCGCCTTATGTGTAAAATCCTCATGTCATGCTTTCATAAATAACTACACACTCGCTAAGGAAAGAAAAATAAAACCTACGCAATAATTTACATCCGCATCTTTTTGAGACTTTGGATCTTCAACCCCGCAACCCGTCAAGGTAATATTGGATTGGAGCAATCTATTGAATCCCCGCAACCCGTCAAGGTAATATTGGAACTCAATAGTCACTATAATTAACACCACACTGCCCCTCTTGGGAGTCTTGCATTATTATTTTTTTTTTTTTTTTTTTTTTTCTAGCCACTCATTTTTTTTCATAAGCCGCTCTTATTTTTCTTTATTCCTCACCAAGAAATTTGCAAAGAAGAAAAGGAAAAACACCCGCTAAATATGGAGCATGACATAAGTCTAGTACACATAAAACGTGCTAACTTAGAATCTTAAGACGTACTCATATTAACCATGAATGATTAGCCAAAAATGCATAAGAGATTATAAACCAATTAAAACCGTACTTGATTATTTATTAACAATTATATATATGCGAAGAAAATAGAGGTCAAGAAGAGAAGGGTTAAGCCACAAGTAATTGCCATGAAGTCTATCTAGCCCTTTTACACTTGCTTCAACTCTATCATTTCCCATTCTCCACAAATTTAAAATTTCAAAGAATGAAATTGGTGGAAGCTTAGCCTAATAGACCAATGAAGGACTACATGGTTAAGGATACTAGCTAGAGAATGCTAAAATAAGCAAACTCGGGTTGAGTCAAAATATCCATGGCGGGCCTAATATGTCAAAGAAGTCTAAACTTGTTAAAACCATGTTTTATTATATTTTTCCTTTTTATATATTTTTGATGAAAAATAAAAGAAGAAATATATACAATGCAAATGTGATATGAAAAATGATTGATGCAAAAATCATGAATGCATATTTTTGGTGGCCAAAGTAGATTAAAAATTTGAAAAATGATCGAAAATTTTAATTTTCCCAATTATCATGAAGTTAAGGCAATGGTCTAGGTAAAGTCACTTCGATAGAAGTCTCCCCTACACTTAAGATAAACATTGTCCTCAATGCTTAAGAGCATGGAAGTATAAAAACTTCCCCTACACTTATGACAAGGAATAGACTTTGCTTAACCCAAGTTAAGGAAAGGACTAATATTAGTGAAATCAAGTTTAAGCACAAGGTGTCAATGAAAAATCACTAAAGTAACGAAGTGAACCGGATACAAGGGCCTCCTCCATAAGCTCCAAAGCATGAGATGAGTGAGCAACCCTACAAACAAGCATGAAGACAAAAGAAGGTCTCCCCTACACTTATCTCCAAATCTATGCCTTTATTTCTAACCTACAACACTCTAACCTAGTTATACGATGCTTGAGTTAATGAGTCTCTAGCTCGACTCGTCCCACACTTAAAAGTGTCTAAAACCTATCATGGAGAAGAAAATGGTTTCCCTTTTGTTAAAAAAAATCTCCATGATGAGGTAAAACAAGTGTTCATTTATCAAAACTCCATAAATATCCCCCAGGATCAAATACATAATTACCCTCCCACTTATAACACAAGCCAACAACTAGCTTCCCAATTAATGGTGACAAGAATGAGGTGTAGTTCTCTAAATTGGTTTCCCATATGTTCTCTCCAAGGTGATGGTGTAAAGTTCTCAAATCTTTCACAAGGTTTCCTTTTGTTGCATCAGGTGGATACTGAGATGATTTAGCAAGCTCTATGCCAGGATCAAAAATCCGTTCCTTGATGGGAAAACAACAAGTGATGGTTGCCTTAGAAAATTCTCCTTTGTAGGTCACATGGTGAGAGAAAGGTTGTAGAGTGATTGGTTGTAGAAAGGTTTGGGTAGCCAAAGAAGGTAAAGGATCTTCAAGCAATAAAGATTCTAGATAGAGTATGTCCCCCTCCTCATCAAGGTAACCAAGAGTATATTCAAAAGATATATCCTCCAATAAAAACTCATCACTCTCATCAATGATAGAATCCTCCTCATCACCATAAACATCATAGATTGGTCTATCAAAGATGGGTGATCCCTCAAAACCAAAGGAAGTATGATCATCAACAAATGGAGAGTCACAAGTAGAAAGCTCATCATCACTATAGTCATCATATGTTGGTGAATCACAAAGAAAAGATCCCTCATTACTTAAGTCCTCATCAAAGTGATTAGTATGGTGGAAAAATGGGGTGTCATATGGAATTTCACTAAAGTTTAGCTCTTGAGGTTCATGAAAATCCAAAGAGGAAGTAATGGAAGCAATGGTCTCAATATGAGGGTAATCAAAATCTCCACTTGAGCAAGCTTCATAAAAGTACTCATCACAAACTTCATCAAGAAGATCATCTTGTGTTTCCTCCTCATGTACAACATCAATGTGTTTTACCGCTTCGGGCTCATTAGACTTTTTGGACAACTTTCCCATGTTAAACACCACTCTCTCATCTCCTACCCGCATTGTAAGTTCTCCTTCCGCCACATCGATTAAAGTACGACCCGTTCTCAAAAATGGCCTACCAACAATCAAAGGCACTCTAGGATCCACATCATAATCAACTACCACAAAATCCGCGGGAAATGTAAATCTATCAACCCCAACAAAAACATCCTCCGCAATTCCCACCGGATAAGCTATAGTACGGTTAGCCAACTCAAGAGTCATCTTTGTAGGAGTAAGCTCGGGAAGTGAAAGTCTCTTCCAAACCGATAATGGCATAAGATTTATGCTTGCTCCTAAATCCGCTAAAGCCATACAATTTTCCACCCCCGGGAAATTGCAAGGAATCAAAAATCGCCCTGGATCTCCAAGCTTAGTAGGCAACTTCTTAAGCAACACCGCGGAACAATTTTCATTCAAAGAAGCATTAGGCAAATCCACCAATCTTTCCTTGTTAGAAAGCAAATCCTTAATCATCTTAGCAAACTTAGGCATATTGGCTAAAGCTTCCGCAAAGGAGATGTTGATGTTAAGTTGCTTGAACATCCTCAAAAAATTAGAAACTTGGATGTCATCCTTGTTCTTAAGCTTTTCTTTTCTCAATCTTGAGGGATAAGGAAGACTTGGTTTTGGTTGTGATTGAGGTGTGGATGAAGGATTTTCCTTATTGAGTATTTCATGAATAGGCTTTGAAAGTGGAGCAATGGGAGCATTTTGAAGTGGTGAAGTAGAAGTAGAGGGCTTGTCACAAGTAGGAGCACAAGTGGGTTGAACAATAGTAGGTTTAGGAGGTGAAGGATCCTTTGTTGTCGTTCCACTCCTTGTTGTAATAGCATTGACATTGGCCCTAGGGTTTGTTTGTGTGTTGGAAGGTAAAGCTCCTTGTGGTCTTTGATTTAATACCATGAAAAGCTTATTGAATTGGTCATTCATTTTCTTGTCCATAGCTTGGAATTTCTTTTCATTCTCTTGATTCATCTTTTGCAAAAGATCCATTGTGTTTAACTCTTGTGGCACATAACCTTGAAAACCTTGAGGTTGGAAAGGTAAAGGCTGAGAGTTAAATCCTTGATTTGGTGGATAAAAGGTACTTGCTTGAGGTTGAAATTGATTTGGTGCCTTGTAGTTATTTCCTTGGTATGGTTGTCTTTGCCCTTGATTCCTTGCTAAAATTTGAGGAGGATTTTGTTGAATTTGGGTGGGTGGTTGGGGTGGAAAGCCGGGTGGAGTAAGGTAATTTTGGGATTTGTAAGAAAGGTTATTTGGATTGATGTTAGGCTTGAAGTGTTCACGGTGTTCCTCTTGGTAAGCATAGCATTCCCCTTGATAACCTTGCACCTTGTCACATTGTTCATAAGAGTGAGGACCTCCACAAGTAACACAAGAAATTGTGATGGCATTCACATTGTTTGAGGAATTGTTCAATGTCATGCTCTTCAAGGCTTGAACTAACTCTTGAGTCATTTCTTGTTGTCCTTGTTTGACTTGTTGAAGGATCTCTTGGTGATATTTAAGGAATTGGTTATCACAAGGTGTTTGAGAAGTGTTTTGGATAACATGAACTCTTTCTTCAAATGGATCGTTTGTTTGAACCATTGCCTTAGTCTCAATAATGCTCAAAGCCTCATGGTATGTCTTGAAATGAATACTCCCTCCCGCGGAAGCATTTAGTGAATCTTGGTGGTGAGGTTTAAGGCCATTATAGAAGGTATTGATTTGGCTTAGATCATCCATTCCATGATTAGGGCATCGCCTCAACAACTCACTATACTCTTCCCAAGCATCACCAAAGGATTGACTAGGTTTTTGTGTAAAGCCCATAATCAAATTTCTCAAAGCCATAGTCTTTTGTGGAGGAAAGAATTTGTTCAAAAACTTAGTGGTAAAATCATCCCATGTGGTGATACTATCGGGTGGTTGGGTGTCTAACCAATGCTTAGCACTCCCATCTAATGAAAATGACACTAACATCAATCTAATGACATCAGGTGGAACCCCATTATGCTTAATGGTATTGCAAAGTGAAAGGAATCTCTTAAGATGAGCATGGGGATCCTCATTTTGTTTTCCATAGAAAGGTGATGCAGCAACCATATTGATCATAGATGTATGTAGCTCAAATGTGTTAGCGGGATAGTCGGGAATCTTAATGGCACTAACAAATCCATGAATGTTGGATTGCATACGTTCAAACAAAGTACGGTTATCAATAGCCATGGCTCCTTGTGGTGGTGACAAAGCACGATTCTCGTGATCGGCTTGGTGAACGGTGGTGGTCTTACTCTTTCTCTTTTTCTTCCTTTTCGGAGGAAGAGGTTGTACACCAATCGGTATTTGTGCACGCCCGCGAGTGAGCATGCAACTCAATACGAGGAATGAGAGAGAAGCTCTCGTGTGACTTTGAAAAGAATAAGATTATCCTCTTCGAGTTTCGATATTAAATATCCACAAGAAAATAACAATATATGTAATACTACTTTGGGTGCAAGACCCTCAATGAAGCTTTCCTTCTTAGAATACTCCCAAGTGAACGGGGGGTTAGGTGGCGCGAAGCACTTAAGTACCTATTGACCCTTAGATGGCATTTTATAGCACATCGCCTTTCTATTCACTTAAATGTTCGTATTCTTCGAATTATTGCTTATTGAGAGTATTTATCTATTCTTGCTTTATTTTGTTTGATCGATACGCGTGTCAAGGACCGGAACGCCCCTCAACACGGTGTATTGCCTCGGCAATACTTATGGAAGATATGTAGATTGATTGTTCTTATACGTATACGTATTTACTTATAATAATATATGGAAAATATTTTTGTATTTATGAGTTTTTAAAGGAAAATACTATATGTACATAAAAACCGAGAGAATCCAATAATATATATTTTTGGGTGCAATCTCTTAGGAAAAAGATTGCTTTTTGGATTTTTTAATTTTTTTGGTCAATTCTTTAGGAAAAGAATTGTTTTGTTAATTTTTTAGTTTTTATATATTTTTATATTTTTGATTTTTTATTTGTTTTTGATTTATGATACGTAAAAATAACGTTCACCAAATGAACGGATCCCAAAAGCCAATGAAAACCGTCAATCGATAGTCTCTCGTGTAGTCAAAGAACCGGCAGCGGCGCCATTTGAAATGTGTATAATGCAAGTTCGTTTTCTCAGTTCTTAACTAATAGAAAGTCCAATCAATATCAAATTTATAATTGTTTTTGGTTGTTCAAGCTTGCTTGGTAATCTATTGCTAATTCAAACAAAACTATCTAAAAATGAAAAATATTAACCTACTTATACGTAAAACAAATTGCAAATTCCAAATTTTATTCAAGTAAAATATAAAAATGCAAAATATAAAACTATAAGGACTGAAATTGTAATTTCTATAAAATGTCAATGCTTGAAATGTAAATTCTAAAAGTTATAAGGACTAAAAATGTAAAACAGTTAACTATAAGGACTAAACTTGTAAAAACTTTAACAAACTAACCAAATACTAACAAACTCACAAACTAACAAACTGAAATTTAACAAATTTCCAAATGCAAGGACTGAATTATGCAATTACCACAAAATAAGGAAAATTAGCTAGGTTTAGAAACTGAATAGAATTCTAGGGACTAAAGTGCAATAAACCAAACTTTTCAAGTAAAAACGGGCACAAAGAAAGATTAAGCTCGTTTGAGCTTAATTCTCAACCAAATAAGCTGAAACAACTTGCAAACAACTTCAAATCCAATTCAAGAAACGTGTATTCAAGGAAATAAGCTAAAAGTCCAAAATAAGCAATTGAGTGCTTATCAATAAGCTCAAAATAAGCTATAGCCTAATCCAAACATCCACAATTTGATTTTATTGTCAAAACTGATTAAGCACTTGATTTAAAGAAGGGGAAATCAAATTAGAACAAATTTCATCCAGTAATAAGCTAGATATCTGAAAATAAGCTCAAATGAGCTTATGTTGACCAAACGTTGACCAATTTTTGGAAAAAGCTCAAAATCTCAAAAACTCATATTCAATACTTCCTAAATGGAAATGTGAAAGAAAACAACAAGTTTTATGAAGTGGAAAATGAGAACTAGCAAAACAGTAAGCTATTTATCTCAGAGAATGCAAAATGCTCAAGCTTGAGCTAAAAAGCTGTTTTCTAGCTTATTTCTTGATACTGTAGATTTTCCTTCTAGAGACTGAATCTTTATGATGTAAACTAAGACTGGAAACAAATTTGAACAAATTTCATCAAGGAATTAAAAAGAACTAGGCAAATGAAAGTGATAAGTTTGTTAACCAAAGCTGAAAACAAGTATGACCCAAACTTTTTGATTACCAATTGCCTGTTTGACTATTATATTGACTAGTAAAAGACTTAGAACCAATTGTTAACTTCTAATGACTGAAAATGATCACTTAAACACCAATTATCAACACTTGAAAACTGATTTACAACTACTCCCAAACACTCCTTAAAAGGTTTTGATCAAACTTTTTCAAAGACTTTATGAGCTATGATTTAAACTGATTAAAGATCTATAGCAGACTTGTTTTAGTGAACAAAATGAAGTGTATTCAAACTAAAAACAAGCAATAACCAAGACTAGAACTGAAAGTAGCTATTGGACTAAAATATTACTGAAAATTTGCAGAAACTACAAATGGAGCTTAAAACAATGAACAAGTAGGCAAGATTAAGCTACAAATGAACTCAAATCAATCAATCAACAACTATTTATCAAGCAAAACAGGCAGCCATCAAAGTTATCTAGGAAAATGAGCAGGCAAGGACTTGTTTAGAGGAACTTAAAACAGAAGCTATGAAACCTATTGTAGAGGTCCTTTGGGAAGAAGAGGAGCGCTGAGCTCTCTTGCCCTAGTGATACCACCACCTATCACTAGTAATCAACTCAAATCAACAATCAAACAACTGCAAATCATCAATCTGCCATGGAATCTTCAAGAAACTAGGAATGAACTGAATTCTTGAACAAACAGCTACAAAACTCTTCCAATGTAAGCTATGATCAATGGTTGATCATAACTAACATCAAACAGCAACTAGTATATCCAATATCAACAAGATTCAACAGGAATTTGAGAAACAGAATTTGGCGGGAAAAAGGAAATTTGAATTTTATTGAGAGATTTCAGTTACAAAAGTAGTTACAAGCTTCTAACTAACTAACTAACTCAAGAGTTTGTCAGACTCTTGAGTAGTTAGGTGAAAAGGAGGGAAAAAGGGAAAAGGAAATTTAAGAACTATGTGTTTACAAAATTAAGCTACCATTGCAAATGAAGTACAAGCTAGGTATTTATAGACAAGATAGGGAGATTCTGTTGGAGTTGTGACGTGTTCAGGCCAATCATGGCTTGACACGTGGAGGAATTCTGCAAACCCACTTTGAAGGTGATGAACTTGAATTGGGGGTTTTTGATTCAATGGATGATATGTTAAATAGATTGCACCATTGGATTCGTCTTCCAAAATTAAGCAACTTTGGTGTTTTGATCATCTCTTGAAACGGCTTAAATCTCAAACCCGTTCCTGGTAAATATTTTGTTGAAAGAGAAGGACACGTGGCGTCTTCTTATTGGTAGAGAGAGTGTCACACGGATTGCACTGTTGTGATCTTGCATTAATTGTGACGGCTGTAGTGGGTATTAATGACTTGATCCGTGTGAACTCTTTCCTCTCTTCTCATTGGTTACTTTCTTTAACACATGGATTAAACTTGCAATACTTTCCCAAGTTGGCAGATTTGGTCCTTCTTTTTGGCAGTTTGCTATTTAAGGCCAGAATCTTCATTCCTTTGTCATTTTTGGTCCTTTGACTTCCAAAACTTGTATAAAATGACCCTTTGACTGAGTTGACTTGATAATTTGACCAGATTTGACTTTAATCTTGACTTTCCATAATTTGCACTTTAAGTCCTTCAACTTTCACAAATTGTCAAGATAGGTCCTTTAACTTCAAAGTCTTGTCACTTTTGATCCTCTTTTGTCTTTTTCATCCATTTGAGCTTGGTTTTTCCTTGTTTGCTTGAAATTGTATCCTTTTACCTACATAAGATCACACAAACACAAACATACCACATAATACTGCTTTTTACAAGATAAAAGGGTATTTTGCTTCATGTTTTAGGGTTATTTGTTGATAAAAGGATATGAGTTTAAGCTCATATCACTCCTCCTCTTTCCGAGTCTTTGCCTCTATCTATTCCTCACGTTGAAGATAATGACCCATTGCCGGAAGAAATCGACATTCACTCCATACCACCAGGTAATGATGATGATGACATGGAGGGGGATATTATTCTTGATAATTTGTTGCAGGAAGGTATTGCCCCAACTCCCCCTCCCGAGCACCTTTCATCCTCCCCTTTAGCCACTATCACGGAGGATGAGTGCTTTGACCCGGGAGGTGACATTGATTATGCTATGATTGATAACAATACGGCTTTGCCGCTTGCTCAGCATCTATTGTCTTTGGGGGAGGACAATGTGCTTACTTTACCCACCCCACCTCCCGTGGATCTTGAATTCACATACTTCTCGTATGTTGAAAGGACTTTTCTCCAATTCAAGACTTATCCCCCCGCCTCTCCTTTGTTGATGTCAACCGGGAACGAGGACAAGGTCTTTGATCCCGGTATCACATTCGAGGCTTCCCCATGGACCATTTAATTCGGGGACGAGTCAGGCTCGTGACTCGGTTAATATAAACAAGCGCTTTTTGGGAGGCAACCCAATTATCTATCTATTTTCACCATAAGTGTAGGGGGAGCCCCGTGGTGTTTCTTGCTTTCTTTCTTATCATGTGCAGGGATTAGAGCTTTAAAGACACACTCCTGATGACTTTTGACGAACCGTAATTCCGTGTTCCCTTCTTCCCGGTTCTATCCTAAACTCTTTTCGATTCACTATTTTATATTTCTCAATATTAAAATAGGAATCTCTTTAGTTGTCTCATCCTTAGCGAGATTTAAACAAAGTGCACAATGTCCTAAGTGTAGGGGAGTTTACTCCCACATGCTTAAACATTGAGGACAATGTTTATATTAAGTGTAGGGGGGACTTCTATCGAAGTTAAGTAGCCTTTTCCTTGTATTTGTCCTCATTTTAACCGGAAAATCAATTTTTCGACATTTTTCAAAATTTTTGATCTATTTTGGCCTATTAGTTTTTCTCTTTGTATAGTTATTTTCTTCCTTTATTAGAATAAATTCTTAATAAAGTGGTTTTATTTTTCAAACGTTGTGAATCTTTTGACTCAACCCGAGTTTACTTGTCTAAGTTTACTCTAGCTAGTATCCTTAACGTGTTTAAGTCAAGTTTTGCTAGGCTTTTATATAGGGAGCTATAAAACGCGAAAGTCTTAACTCTCACGAGTTAAGAACAAGAACTTTTCGCAAGTTCCTATAATTGATCCTAGAGAGTCGTTTATCAAGGGAACTTTAAAATGCGATTTCTAAACTTGAAAAAGTCTAAGAGTTTGCAAGATCCTATAGGCGACTCGAAAACCCAAAACTTTGATTTAATAGGCTAAGCATCCACGAGTCTCATCCCTTGAGATTTTAAACTGTGGAGAACGAGAGATGATAGAGTCAATTATAAGTTTGGTATTCTTTCATGAGTTTATGTGAGTTAATTATGAGCCTATTCTCCCATCGCTTGTTAATAAATTTATCTGCAATAAATAAGGTTGTACGATTTGAAAAGTTACTTAGCTTCTAGCCCAAGATCGTTTAAAAGTTTCTCGGTATGGATTAAAGTTCATAGCCAAGGCATAAATTATTGAAGCGGGATGCGAAGATTGGCGAGTCCAAAAAGGCTCTAACAAGGCATGAGGGATACATTTTGTTGCTAAAGATCCAAAAGTGATGTGAAGAATCATTTATCGAAAATCAATATGAAGGATCGAGACACACGACGAAAAGCAAATACTCCCCTAAAGATCATGGGGAAGTCTATCCAAAAAGTCCCTAACAAGGTATGAGGATAAATAGATCCAAGTCCTAAAAGGAGGCGGATCGTTGTATATCAAAGCCCAAAATAAAGATTGGAGAAAAATGAAGAAGTCGTGGTCCAAAGATGAAGAATCTCTCAAAACTTCAAGTGAAGAAATTCCTATTATGAAGAGAAGACCATAATTTCTAGAACGTCTCTCAAAGATTCGAAGTATGAAGTCGCTGCCAAATATCGGTCCGAGAAAGGTCTCAAATCGTGAAGCGAGTTATGCCAAGATATGAACTTTATGAGGTCCCGAGAAGCAGTTTTAAAAGATTTTGTCCTTTAGCTAACTATTGATTAAATGGTTCACTTTATTTTCGGCCTATTTAACTATCAAAATAAGTCAACAATGCATCCTCGTGATCATTCAAGACAACAATAAAATATAAGAGATACACCTAGGAATAAGGGAGTCTAAGTGAATAATTGGCCCACATGAGTTCGTGTTAGTTTGCTAACTTATAATAACAATGATCTCGTTTTTAAGCTTGGTTTGGAGAAAGTGAAAACTTGAGGATGATGATTATTCATGACATTTCCAAAACCCAAGGTATGTTTTTGATTTCTTTACTTTAAATATTTATAGTTTTATATCTCTTTAATAAAGACCAAGGTGGATTGATTTTGATGAAAAATGTAAACATGCTTTGTAACTAATGCATTGCATGAGGATATTGCAATGGTCAAGTGTAGGGGATTTGATAGGTGTGAAAACACCCATCCTTTTTACCACTTAATTACAATAATAATCGAGCCAAAACGTGTATTTTATGTCATATATGTCGGAATTATGCGTGGTTTGTGTTTTTTTTTGTGATTTAGGACGAAAAGGTGAAAAGTGGAGAAAACACGGCATTCACGGGCTTTTATCGAAGAAAAAGACGAAAGATGAAGTCGAAATATCAAGAGTGCAAAAAGAACGGAAGTCCAAGACCAATTCTGAAGATTTATCGAAGAAAAAGTCAAAAGGCGGAAGTTTACTTAAAGCCGAAGAACTCGAGTCTTATTTATGAAGAAATGTCGAGACAAGTTCAAAGAAATCCCGAGACAAAGTCATTAAGTCCAAGATTAACAAAAGATTAAGAAGAAAAGGACTTAAGTGTGCAATTAAGGAAAAGAGGAAAGAGGGAGGAAGCTTCCTAAGCTCCTCCCTAATCTCCACTATAAATAGGCCATTAGGTATTTCATTTCTAGTTGTTGGTGGCTTGACAACCCACTCTTCCACCATTTTCATTTCTTGTTAATTATTTTCTTGCATTTTACTTTCTTGTTATGCACTTTTAATTTCTTCAATTCAAGTAAGTCTTTTAATTTTGGAATCTTTTCTTTTAATCAAGTTCTTATTTTTAATCATCTTCTTCTACCTTTCTTATTTTGCTTATCTTTGATTCATGTTCATCCTTGATTTTATTTCATCTTAATGCTTATTTGATTTAAAGTTTTCTTAAAAAGTTCATCTTTTTATAGTTTGATTTTAAAGGTTGCTTATTTTAAGTTTGATAAGTTGTTATTAGTGCTTATTTTGTCCTTTTCATTTTAGATTTGTGCAAGTCTTGGTTTGAGATTATTCATCATAGCTTATTGCCTAGCTTTTTATTGAATCCCATATAAATCGGAAAGGGTTTTAACTCATCCATTCTTACCTTTTAGAGTACGAAGTGTTTCCTTTAACTCAGCCAAGACCACATTTTTATCACAAATTTTTTCCCTCAAATCAGATATTTCCACTGACTTTAGATTCAATTGTTCAATCAATGATTGATTATGTGCAATGGTATTAGCACATGCGGGCTTTATTGAATCGAATAGTCATGTATCTTTCTGTTTTAAGTTATCAACTTTGGACAAAATCCTGGAAACTCGATTATCTAGATCAAGTTTTAAATTCTCAGCGGCCTCAAGTACGTTCACAAAGTTAAGCTCCTGAGATTTCTCTATGTCTATAGGCAAAGATTTAGTAACCTTGTCACTCGGCTGACGCTGTTTTGATTGTAAATTCAATCGAAAACTATTTTGAAAATTTGCATCATCAATATTAACACCTTCGAATGACGTTTCAAAGGTTTCTTGATTAAATTGTTTCTTGCATTCAAGTGAAATACAATGTGTTTGAATCTCATCCAAACGTTTTGAAAGCGAAGAATATGAATCTTGAAGCTTTAAAAATTCAGCGTCAGATTCGTGACAAGTACTATCTACCACATTATCCACAGATTCAATATAATGCACAATAGAATCATTATCAACATTTATATTCACACAGACGGAAACTATATCATGAGACATCACTTGTTCCAGAAGTTGATCATTTTGGCGTGAAACCCGTTCTATTTCAAGTAAACTGTTTTCATAAACATCATCCATTTCATTGAAAACACGTTTAACTTCTTCTATTTCCAAATGCAAATCTTGATCAAGATTACTAAGGCAAGTTTTAACATTCTTTACAAACGAAACAATTTCGTCTCGGAACGCAGCTCTAGTGTGCTCAAAGTTCCATTCACCTTCCGTTATGGCCGTGGCCGTCGTACGTTCCAAAATGACCTTATCAAAATCGGCTAAGTGTTGGTGTACCACTTTTAAGTTAACGGATGCCTTACTTACCGGTGGAATTAACTTTGTTAAATCCGTTTTGACAAGTGTAGGAGACGTACTAGGAGGGTTTTCATTTGACAAACTTTGGGGCACAAGAACTGTTAGTTTAGCTAATTCCTTTTGTAAGCGAATACGTGTCTTTTTAGAAAGTTGATCTTTATTATGCTTATCATAATCAATCGTATAGAATTTTGAAAACATTTTAGAATGAGTTTCTTCCATAAGTGACTGTGTCTCCTTAGAACTACGAACATAAGGTGCTTTTTTCGATTTGCCAATTATGGTCATATCATAAAGACAGGGAATATATTCCTGAGCTTGTTTTGCATAACCGGGATTAGGTGGTAAATTTTGAAGACACTTAAGTTCAAGTTCTTTAAATGATTTAGTTAAAAGATGAACCTTTTCTGTGGAAACGTATTGTTTTAAAAGCTGTTGTTTTTTGAATTTAAGAAGTTTGGTAGCATTAATTTCTGATTCAAACTTTTAAGACTCGAGAGTTTCGAAATCCATTTTAAGTTTCTGAAAATCATTGACAACCGACTCTTTTGCTTTTAATTCATTGGAAAGATTAGCTTTTAATGATTCTATTTCTTTCAAGTGTTCAATCTTTTCAAAACGAAATTGGTAAAATTCAGAACATGTTATTTTCTCTGCTTGAGGGACCATTTCAAAAGTTTTGACCTTTTCTTTATGCAACGCAAGCTCAGCAGTTAGGGTGGAATTCGTATCTACAGATTGTCTAAGAGCCATATGCATTTGATCAATAATATGTTTAGGCACCATGACCAAATCATGTTGAGCATAAGATTCCATACCCGTCATAGCATTTGGTTGAGGTTCACTCAAATGTGTAGGATTGGGTACCACGTCATTTGAGTTACTAGTTCCTGAATGATGTTCTAGGTTGTCATTTTCATGCCCAACTTGATGTGGGTTATCATCATTACCAAGATTGGTTGTGGTGGGTACCTCACTGACGACATCAGAACCGTAGTGAAAGAGATTAGCAACGAGAGCAGCTTGGGCAGAGTGAATGTCATCACAATCCGAATCATATGCGTCAAGATCATCTGCTTGATAAGCTGCATTAGAAGTGGAACGACTACAATGCCTTCAGTATCTGCTACCCCTGGGTCTGCAAGAAATGCTAACTCCTCTGAATCCAAAATATTTCTCTTAGACTGAGCATCAACCAAATACATTTTCTCACGAAACCACGCTTCATCCATTCTCCTTTTCGGCTGAGTGCATTGCCTAGCCATATGACCTTGTCCTCGGAAATTTTAGGAAGTCACAACCTTCTGAGGACCAATAAGGCTTCCATTTCCATTAGCTTGAGAATTCACAACTTGAGCATTCACGGTCCTTATAGGAGGTCCATATGAATTTTGCCTTCCCTGAAAAGGTTGCACTGTTACTTGACCATCTTGAACTGTAGCTTGTTGTCGAGGATTTAAAGAGGTGTGGAGCTGTTTGTTTGTTGGTGGAAATCCTCTAGTTTCAACAAGTTTTGACAAGTAGGCAGTGAGATGGTTTAGAACATCAGCTGGCGTATCATTTGGAGTAAAGACCGGTGCTTGGATTGGTGGAAGTTTATTAGAGTAGAAAGCTTGTGCTGGTTGTGCTTCTATCGGAAAATATCCTTGTTGGGGAGTATATACCATTGGAGAAGTGTTGGCTTGTGATGGTGATGTCTGATATGGTGGTTGTTGTGGAAAAGATTGTTGATGAACACTTTGTTGAAATGATTGTTGTGGCATCATTGGTGGTTGATAAGATGGTTGTTGTGGTTGTTGATAGGTGTGTGGTGGTGGCTGCTGCAAGTATGATGGTTGTTGATAAGTATAAGCCATGTTTTGTTGAGAACATACATGGCAAGTGGATCATGAACTTGAGGTTTAGACAACCGAGCCTCGGTCACATGGCATTCGTGTTGTTGAACAAAAGCTTGAAATTGATCCACATTGGTGTTATGCAAGTCCTTAGCCAATTTAACATCCGTCACGTACTTTTTCCATTCTGAAGGAAGAGTGTTCAAATACTTGGTGTTCAATTGAAACGTAGGAATTGTCATGCCATATATATTGAGCTCATTCAACAATAGGGTAAATCTCAGATAGTAATCATTGAGAGTCTCCCCTGGCACATAGGCAAACTTATCAAAAGTATCATAAAGCTTACACTCTCGTTCTTGTTTAGTTAACGAGGTGCCTTGCATTAGAACACGAATTCTATCCCATAACTCTTTGGCAACTTTATGTTTGCTGAGTTTGTAGACATCTAGAGGAAGGGCTTGGAGAATGATGTTTGTAGCATACTTATCACATTTGTCTTGAATCTTCATATCTCCAGTCAATTCACCCGTTGTGCGAGGACGAGTAGCCGTACCTTCCGTCACAGTCCCATAATCTAATGGTGCATTGAGCACCGATGCCCAAATGAGATGTCCATTCTCTTTGTTCAACATGTAAAGTTCCATTCAGGAAGTCCAATCCTCGTACATAGACTTCTCCAACATTGGTGGACGATTATCCGTACCCGAGAGGATGGACTTATCCGTAAGAGATGTGTACTCCATGTCGATAAGTTAAGATTTAAAAACGTTGATCGAACAATGAGAGAAAGTTAATGTGTTTGTTGTTGTGTGTTAAAGTCGAGTAATAATGTTAAAATCCCCTAATAATTGTCCTTGATAAACCAAAAGTTCCAAGAAAAAATTGCACACGAAATTTTCAAAAACACGTTTTTGAAAAATCTTGGAATACTTGTTGTTCTATCGGAATGTCTAAATGGAATGATGTCGCAATGTCACGTATCGCAATAAGTCTAATCGCAATAAATCCTATCGCAATAATCCAATCGCAATAAATCCTATCGCAATATTCCAATTGCTATAAGTCTTATCGCAATAAATCCTATCGTAGTACTCCAATCGCAATAAATCCTATCGCAATATTCCAATTGCAATACCCTGTCGCAATACCCTGTCGCAATACCCCTGTCGCAATACCCTGTCGCAATACCCTGTCGGAATATCACAAAAACAATCCTGTCGCAATGTGAATCGCAATATGGATCGCAATAACAAAGAACTCCAATCGCAATATGGATCACAATAATAGAAGAACTCCAATCGCAATCCCAATCGCAATATGGATCGCAATCCAAAACCCTAGATATTGCGACGGGATAACTGTCACAATAGGACAAACAGTGTACAAATTTTCCACTTTTCTCGGACAAAACACACCTAATTCGAGATTTTAAGCCAAAAATCGATCCAAACACCAAAAATTTTGTGTTTTTAGCCAAAGTAAATATATCAAATCTCTACCACAACTATGTAGAAGATCTGTATCAAGAAAAAAAAATAAAAACCATAAAATAGCACAAAAAAAATTGGACGTGGGTTTATATTGATCAAAAGCTACTAAAATCAAGAACACAAACACATAAACAATACAATCATCCCATGGCTCTTGATACCATTTGTAGGATATGTAAATCTTGCTTATGTTTTAAAGAGAGAAAGATAGATGATTTCACACTTCTAGAGAGAGAGTTTAAGAACTATGTCTTAAATTAAAATGAAATCACCACCCTCTCCATCTAAGGAGAGGGTTTATATACCAAGCCCATAAGATGGGCTTGGGCTTATAATTGGGCCGTCCATACATAACATGGACTAGGCCTTTACTTGTTAATTAGTTATAAGATATCTAGACTACGAGCTACAACTTAATATATTGTCGGAGTGACCGAATCTTTCAAAATACATAAAAACGTATTTCCAACACACTATACCTTACACTTTTCTAACACACCTCACTTTCTACACTACATCTTACTTTCCTTATACTTAACCATGCTATACTTACAAGAAACCATACCCCAAACTCAAATCATACACTATGCCACCATACAACTTACTATACTATCTTACACATACACTATTGAGACAATACCTTGTCCCCCTTTGACTTCTCAAAACCTACGGCTAAATCACCAAAATGGGAGGGAAATGAGTTTTCTAGTTTGAGCATGTGTGGAAATATCTTGCATGATATCTAAGAATATCTTGCAAATCCTCTCAAGATACATTAGTACAAAACCAATATCCACCAAATCTCCCTACATCCTTAATATAGCCTAAACACACACACAACACAAAGCATTTGAAATCAATCTCACTTTCACTCTCACCAAAACCCACGACATATATTACTTTCCTCCCCAAAATCCTTCCAAGTTCACTTATTTCCTCATTTATTAACCCAAAACTATGTCTCTTCTATCTTGAATGCTAATCATTGTCACTTCTACAAATACCTTGATCTTCAAGACAAGAAAAGGAGCCCTAGCTACTCAAGTGAAGGACACGGCTAACTTTTAGTTACAAGGGTTCACCATTGTTGAAACCAAGCTCTCATCCCTACTTATTCTCCTATTCATTCCTAGATCTATCTAAACAAGTAAGTTACCTAAAACCTATCTTTCAATATATTTATTTTCATATACATAAACATACACTTGCATATCACTAGTAAAAACTTAATGTTGAAACAAAACCATGAAAACCCTAGACATACTAGGTCACGGCTAAAATGGGTTATGATTTAATGTGTTATAAAATGTTTGCTAACTATAATGTATATAACCTTATGAACTTGTTAAACTATAAAAACTATGAAAAACCTAACCATGCATATACTAGACATGGGGTTTTATCCCTATGGTTTAGTATTGACTAACTTTGTAATGGTTAAACAAGCTTAGAAACACTAGATCTATATAACTAGTTTCCTTAGATTGATAATCTCACTATTTTTCCTTATAGAAAATTTAGCTATTAAGCCCACTATAATAACCTTGCCTAAATAAACTCCATTTTTGTTAAATAATGTTTTTATAAAACTTTTGGTGTCAAAACTATGACTTTATAAAGTTTCGGATTCCAAACATAGATCTATAAATGTTTCGGATTAAAAATGGTAAATATAATACTTTAGTGTTAATTTTGTAATTTTCTTAAGTTTAGGGATCTAGATGAATACTTATAGAAACTCCTTTCTCCAAAAATATAAACATAAGGGTTAATATTATAATTAGCCAAGAGTTGAGGGTGGTGTTTTAACACTACCCGCAACTTCAAACATAAGACAAGGACTTAAATGGAATTATTACAAGGTTAGGGTGACTTGTGTAACTTAGTAAGAACCTAGGGACCCCTTTTGCCTTTTGCCAAAACTTAATAGTAACCCTAGGGACCCCTTTTGCCAAACTTGCAAAGTTTAATAAATCCTAGATAAACCCTAGGGGCTGTTTTAGCATAAGCCGAAACTTAAATGAAGCCCTAGGGGGCATTTATGAAACTTGTTTTAAACCTAATAAAAGTCGAATACCATAAGGACTAAAAGTGACAACTTATGAAACTTTTATAAACCCTAGTTACACGTGTAACTAGGGAGGGACTTGTTTTGCCATTATTTGAAAGTTAAACGAACCCTAGAAATATTATATTAATATTGTCGCGGGTATTTTTATTTAATCGAGGGACTAAAATGTAATTTTCCTAAACTTAAGTTTAACCCTAATAATATGTATAACGTTAATATTAAAAAGGTAATACTTAACTAATTGTAAAAGTCCAACGTTCATTATTTTTCCCAACTTATAATGTAATAAGTATACAAATATTGGGAAACACTAAATTTAACTAAAATGTTATACATTTTATAAACCCTATTTATATGTAAGATATAAATTAAATATAATAAACTTATAAAAATAAATATATTAATTATATTTATTTTCAATTTAAATATATATATAAAACTTCCTTTTTATAAATATTTAAATCACCTTATGAATCATACAAGTACGAGGATATTAATTTAACTGGTTAATTAATTTTAACAATATTATTTATTTTATACTTAAAATAAATACTACTATAACTTGTATAACGATAAACTAAAATACATATATCGTAATAGAATGCATAAAACCAGTATAAGCATGCACAGACTTGTTCTAAAACTTTTATGCATTATGTTATGCATTTACTGAGACCTTATAATTATTTAAGGTCGTTGACTGTATCGTGAGCATCATATCAGATTTACTTGTGACTATTTGATGTACTACTGAGGTGAGTTCATGGCCCTACTTTATATATTGACAAACTTTTAAACCTTTTTATGTGGAAGAAAACATGCAACATATTTTATTTAATGGACATAAACTGAACTGCGAAACCTTTGATTACATTTGCCTATTGTAGATGAACCCGCATGACCCGTGCATCTGTAATTGTTAGAATTATTGAATTACCTGAATATTATAAATAGATCTATTTGGGATTGACCATCCCCATCTGGGTGAGTCATGCTCACTGTGCCTAGGCTAGGACAACAGATGTTTCACATGTCAGCACTTATTATTTTTGGATGCCTTTTTATAAGGCGAAGGGTCCTTATTTGTTAAGGGCTTAACTGTCAAGTCTCAGTTTCGGGCAATATGGGAATGTAATTACTTTTTAGTGTTGATGCTTTGTGCATTACTACTTCAGTGAATGTTTATTGTCTAAACTTATTTTATTAAACTTGTGAATTCACCAACTTTATGTTGACACTCTAAGCATGTTTTCTCAGGAAACTAAAGCAGGTACTGGTATGCATGGAGTCAAACATCATGATAGGCTGCATTTATAGAGCTCATCTGGGGTACCAGTTTGGACATGAGCACTGCTTATCATCCACAGACTGACGTTCAAAGTGAACGAATCATCCAGACTCTAGAAGACATGCTACGGGCATGTGTGATTGACTTTGAAAATGGATGGGTTGACCACATTCCTTTAGTGGAATTCTCCTACAACAACAGTTATCATGCCAATATTAAGGCTGCCCCTTTTAAAGCACTATACGGTCGAAAGTGCCGTTCACCTGTGTGCTGGGCAGAAGTAGGTGAATTTCAGCTCACTAGACCAGAACTAATCCAGAAGACTACAGACAAGATCGTCATCATTAAGCAAAGAATTCAAGCTGCTCGCGATCGACAAAAGAGCTACGCGGACTTGAAACGCAAACCTATGCAATTTGAAGTAGGTGACGGTGTTATGCTCAAAGTATCACCTTGGAAGGGTGTTGTACGCTTTGGAAAACGTGGGAAACTGAATCCACGTTATGTTGGCCCTTTCAAAGTAATAGCCAGGATCGGGGAAGTAGCTTATCGTTTAGAGTTGCCCCAGCAACTGATTCGGGTACACTCTACGTTTCATGTGTCTAACCTGAAGAAGTGCTATGCTGAAGAACCATTGGCTATGCCATTGAAAGGAGTTCAGTTTGACGACAAACTCCAGTTCATAGAAGAACCAAGTACCCACACTTGTTCACCAGACTGGTGACTTCATCTTAAGCTTTGAGGAGAAAGCTAAAATAACGGGATGGTGCTGTAAAACCTCTGATTTTACCTTATTGACTTTGTCAACTTTTGTACTCTTTATTTTTGGAATCTACATAATTCCACTTTTATATGACTTATTATTAACCATATACCTTTGTCATACCATCCTTCATATTTATTTGTACATATTATATGAACCCTTAGCCATTATTGACTACTCTGGCAATTGATTGGCCACCTGAATGAACAAGGACTCATCACCTCAGTACACATTTTGGGATAAAATGTAACATTATTTACTTAATTTATTAAGTACTTGGACTTATATTTATATGTATATTTTTACATATACTTCATACTAGGAATAAACACCTAAGACTTTAAACAATGTACATTATTTGACATTGTCATTTATTTACTTTATTCAAGTAAAATATTTATAATGATATATTCAGTATATACTTTCACTAAATTACCTAAAGGTTTAACTAAAATACATATAAACTTAACAAGTGCATACAATATAATACAAGGACTATTATTTTCACCCACACTTGATACAAATTAACACAACTCTCCAAAATATAAACATGTGTGTCGTGTATGTGTACGTATGCATGCACTAATCCTAATTATTAAACCTACAAGTTATCATCCACTAATACACTATACCTTACACTTTTCTTACACACCTCACTTTCTACACTACATCTTACATTCCTTAAACTTAACCATGCTATACTTACAAGAAACCATACCGCAAAGTCAAATCATACACTATGCCACCATACAACTTACTATACTATCTTACACATACACTATTGAGACAATACCTTGTACCCCTTTGACTTCTCAAAACCTACGGCTAAATCACCAAAATGGGAGGGAAAATAGTTTTCTAGTTTGAGCATGTGTGGAAATATGTTGCATGATATCTAACAATATCTTGTAAATCCTCTCAAGATACATTAGTACAAAACCAATATCCACCAAATCTCCCTACATCCTTAATATAGCCGAAACACACACACAACACAAATCATTTGAAATCAATCTCACTTTTACTCTCACCAAAACCCACGACATATATTACTTTCCTCACCAAAATCCTTCCAAGTTTACTTATTTCCTCATTTATTAACCCAAAACTATGTCTCTTCAATCTTGAATGCTAATCATTGTCACTTCTACAAATACCTTGATCTTCAAGACAAGAAAAGGAGCCCTAGCTACTCAAGTGAAGGCCACGGCTAACTGTTGCTTACAAGGGTTCACCATTGTTGAAACTAAGCTCTCATCCCTACTCATTCTCCTATTCATTCCTAGATCTATCTAAACAAGTAACCTAAAACCTATCTTTCAATATATTTATTTTCATACACATAAACATACACTTGCATATCACTAGTACAAACTTAATGTTGAAACAAAACCATGAAAACCCTAGACATACTAGTTCACGGCTAAAATGGGTTATGATTTAATGTGTTATAAAAATTTTTCTAACTATAATGTATATAACCTTATGAACTTGTTAAACTATAAAAACTATGAAAAACCTAACCATGCATATACTAGACGTGGGGTTTTATCCTAATGGTTTAGTATTGACTAACTTTTTAATGGTTAAACAAGCTTAGAAACACTAGATCTATATAACTAGTTGCGTTAGATTGATAATCTCACTATTTTGCCTTATAAAAAATTTAGCTATTAAACCCACTATAATAAGCTTGCCTAAATAAACTTCATTTTTGTTAAATAATGTTTTAATGAAACTTTTGGTGTCAAAACTATGACTCTATAAAGTTTCAGATTCAAAACATAGATCTATAAATGTTTCGGATTAAAAATGGTGAATATAATACTTTCGGGTTAATTTTGTAATTTTATTAAGTTTAGGGATCTAAATGAATACTCATAGAAACTCCTTTTCCAAAAAGATAAACATAAGGGTTAATATTGTAATTAGCCGAGAGTTGAGGGTGGTGTTTTAACACTATCCGCAACTTCAAACATAACACAAGGACTTCAAATGGAATTATTACAAGGTTAGGGTGACTTGTGTAACTTAGTAAGAACCTAGGGACCCCTTTTGCCTTTTGCCAAAACTTAATAGTAACCCTAGGGACCCTTTTTGCCAAACTTTCAAAGTTTAATAAACCCTAGATAAACCCTAGGGGCTGTTTTGGCATAAGCCAAAACTTAAATGAATCCCTAGGGGGCATTTATGAAACTTGTTTTAAACCTAATAAAATCTGAATACCATAAGGACTAAAAGTGACAACTTATGAAACTTTTATAAACCCTAGTTACACGTGTAACTAGGGAGGGACTTGTTTTACCATTATTTGAAAGTTAAACGAACCCTAGGAATATTATATTAATATTACCGCGGGTATTTTTATTTAATCGAGGGACTAAAATGTAATTTTCTTAAACTTAAGTTAAACCCCAATAATATGTATAACGTTAATATTAAAAAGGTAAAACTTAACTAATTGTAAAAGTCCAACGTTCGTTATTTTTCCTAACTTATAATGTAATAAGTATACAAATATCGGGAAACACTAAATTTAACTAAAATGTTATACATTTTATAAACCCTATTTATATATAAGATATGAATTAAATATGATTAACTTATAAAATAAATATATTAATTGTATTGATTTTCACTTTTAATATATATATATATATATATATATATATATATATATATATATAAATATATATATATATATATATATATATATATATATATATATATATATATATATATATATATATAACTTCCTTTTTATAAATATTTAAATCACCTTATGAATCATACAAGTACGAGGATATTAATTTAACTGGTTAATTAATTTTAACAATATTATTTATTTTATACTTAAAATAAATACTACTATAACTTGTAACGATGAACTAAAATACAGATATCGTAATAAAATGCTTAAAACTAGTATAAGCATATACAGACTTGTTCTGAAACTTTTATGCATTATGTTATGCATTTACTGAGACGTTATAATTATTTAGGTCTTTGACTGTATCGTGAGCATCATATCAGATTTACTTGTGACTATTTGTTGTACTACTAAGGTGAGTTCATGGCCCCACTTTATATATTGACAAACTTTTAAACCTTTTTATGGGGAAGAAAACATGCAACATATTTTATTTAATGGACATAAACTGAACTGCGAAACCTTTGATTACATTTGCCTATTGTAGATGAACCCGCATGACCCGTTCATCTGAAACTGTTAGAATTATTGAATTACCTGAATGTTATAAATAGATCTATTTGGGATTGACCATCCTCATCTGGGTGAGTCATGATCACTGTGCCTAGGCTAGGACAACAAATGTTTCACATGTCAGCACTTATTATTTTTGGGTGCCTTTTTATAAGGCGAAGGGTCCTTATCTGTTAAGGGCTTAACTGTCAAGTCTCAGTTTCGTGCAATATGGGAATGTAATTACTTTTTAGTGTTGATGCTTTGTGCATTACTACTTTAGTGAATGTTTATTGTCCAAACTTATTTTATTAAACCTGTGAATTCACCAACTTTATGTTGACACTCTAAGCATGTTTTCTCAGGAAACTGAAGCAGGTATTGGTGTGCATGGAGTCAAGAATCATGATAGGCTGCATTTATAGAGCTCATCTGGGGTTTTATAAACTGGGGAATAATTCAAACTGCTGAATAATGTTTAAGACAATTTTAATAACATTTGCACTTTTATCCATGGAATAAATGTAATGATAATCTTTTATCTGTTGCTCTATACGCTATCTGTTGTTGATCCGCCTACGTGACACCCAAATATTATTTCCGCTGCATTTGACTCAATTTGGGGGTGTCACACTCTGAGTAAGGACACATGGAACACGTTGTGAACGTGTGATAGCTGAGGCAGTAACGCTAAATGATATGACACTTCACCAACACGTTCTATGATGTCGAACGGTCCGATGAAGCGAGGACTGAGCTTCCCTCTGATTCCAAAACGTTTAACTCCCCGTGCAGGTGATACCTTGAGAAAAAAGTGATCACCTACGTTGAAAGATACATCTCTACGACGTTTATCAGCATAGCTCTTCTGACGAGCACGAGCTTCCTGAAGCTTCACCTTGGCAACGGCGACCTTCTCATTAGTCACCTCAATCATCTCTAGACCTTCAAGCATTCGTTCGCCCACCTGATCCTAGCAGATTGAGGTGCGACATTTCCTACCATACAACATCTCAAAAGGAGCACACTTGATGCTAGCGTGCCAGCTATTGTTGTATGCAAACTCCACTAGAAAGATATAATCATCCCAGCTTCCTGGCCACTCTAGAGCATACACCCGCAACATGTCCTCCAATGTCTGAATGGTACGTTCTGACTGTCCGTCGGTCTGAGGATGAAAGGCAGTGTTGAGCTTAAGTCTGGTACCCTAAGATTTCTGCAGACTCTGCCAGAAACGCGATGTGAAACGGGGATCTCTGTCATAGATGATTTCTGATGGAGTACCATGCAGTCTCATGATCTCTTTTTGAAAAGTGTCTGCTAATTTGCTGACCGGATGCTCCTTGCGGATCGGCAGAAAATGAGCAGATTTAGTCAACCTATCAACAATAACCCAGATAGCGTCGTTCTTCTTTTGAGTCACAGGAAGACCAGTAACAAAATCCATGCCGCTTTTGTCCCATTTCCATGCTGGAATATCTAGTGGTTGTAGTAACCCAATAGCTCTCTGGTGTTCGATCTTATCCTGTTGGCAGATCATACATTTAGAAATGAAGGTGGCAACATCCTGCTTCATACCACTCCACCAAAAGTGTTGCTTGATGTCGGGGTACATCTTGGTAGAACTAGGATGTGTGGTAAATGGATAGTTGTGAGCTTCAGTCAGCACAGCTTCCCTGAGTGTAGAGTCATCAGGAACCACTAGTCTAGTGCCCTGCCATAAGATACCGTCATCGTCAACACGAAACTTTGTTTGCTGATCAAGGTTATGAATGATAGCCCAAATCTCACCATCGTCCTTCTGAGCTTCCTTGATCCTAGAATGTAAGTCTGGTTCCACTCTAAGATTAGCCCAGTAACTGTGTTGTCCTCGTACACAAAACTCAATATCAGTCATCTCTAGGTCACGGATGATCTCCTTTGCAATCCAGATGCCATCAATCATACCCGACCTTTTGCTTAGAGCATCTGCCACCACATTTGCCTTACCAGGATGGTACTGAATGTTGGTGTCGTAGTCCTTCAATAGCTCTAACCATCTCCTCTGTCTCATGTTCAGTTCCTTCTGGGTGAAAATGTACTTGAGACTCTTGTGGTCAGTGAATATGTCGCAAGATTCACCATACAAATAATGTCTCTAGATCTTCAACGCGAAAACAACTGCTGCAAGCTCTAAATCATGAGTGGGATAGTTTTCTTCAAAAGGTTTCAGCTGTCGTGATGCGTATGCAATAACCTTCCCATGTTGCATGAGAACACATCCTAGACCCTTTCCTAAAGCGTCACTATAGATCTGAAATCCACCTAAGCCAGATGGGAGAGTAAGAATAGGTGCAGTCACTAACTTCTGCTTAAGATCTTCATAGCTCTTCTCTTTCTCTTCCGTCCAGACGAATTTCTCTCATTTCCTTATCAGCTTAGTCAAAGGTAAGGCTAACCGTGAAAAGTTCTCAACAAACCTGCGGTAGTAGCCAGCTAAACCCAGAAACCTTTTGACCTCTGTAGCAGATGTAGGTCTCGGCCATTTGGTGATAGCTTCAACCTTTGAAGGATCCATGGTGATCCCCTCTCCAGATACAATATGGCCCAGAAATGCCACCTTGGTTAACCAGAACTCACACTTAGAGAACTTGGCATACAGCTGCTTTTGACGAAGAATCTACAAGACTGTACGAAGGTGTTCCTCATGTTACTCCTTGGATTTGGAGAAAATTAGGATGTCATCAATGAACACGATAACGAACTTGTCCAGAAACTCATGGAAGACACGATTCATGAAATCCATGAAGACAGTTAGAGCATTAGTGAGTCTGAATGGCATGACTACGAACTCGTAGTGCCCATAACATGTACGGAAAGTAGTCTTAGAGATACCTTGCTCTTTAACTCGTAATTGATGGTAGCCGGACCTCAGATCGATCTTGTAGAAATACTTGGCGCCCTGAAGTTGATCGAAAAGGTCATCAATTTGTGGTAAAGGATAACGATTCCTGATCGTGATCTTGTTCAACTCATGATAGTCTATACACAAACGCATGCTACCGTCTTTCTTCTTCACAAACAGTATCGATGCACCCCATGGCGATGCACTGGGACGGATGAAACCTCATTCCAGAAGTTCATGCAGCTGGTCTTTTAGTTCCTTAAGCTCTATAGGAGCCATGCGATAAGGAGCTTTGGAAATTGGCTCTACACCTGGGATGAGCTCAATTTCAAACTCGACTTCACGAACAAGTGGTATGCCTGGAAGTTCATCTGGAAAGACGTTAGGGAACTCTGACACAATAGGGTGATCTTGGATCAATGGAGACTCGACAGAAATGTCATGAATATTGGCTATGAAGCCCTGACAGCCGTGTGATAATAAAGCACGCGCCTCCATAGATGAAATAGTTTGTACTGACCTCCCTGGCAGAAAACTACGGTGTATGTACTCTGGAGATTTAACATCACCAAAGATAACTCGATAAGTGTGGTAGTCAATCGTAGCCTGGTGTTTTGATAACCATTCCATGCCCAAAATCAAGTCAAAGTCGCACATGTCCAAAGGAAGTACGTCAACTCTGTGGATCTTATCATCAAATTATAGGGGAAGATCTCTATACACCTGAGTGATTCGTATAGAGTCCCTAAGTGGCGTGGAAATACATAAGGCATTATCTAATGGCATAGGGTAAATCCTAACACGTACAACAAAAGTAGTGGATATGACTGAATGAGTCGCTCCAGTATCAAATAGAACACATGCTGCCAAACCATTCATAAAGAGATTTCTGGTGATGGTACCTGAAGTCTTGTTCACCTGGTCTCTAGCAGTAGTGAACACGCGACCAGAAGTAGGAGGTGGCTTGGTGTCGGCATGTCCAGAGGTGCCTTTTATCTCACCATGGCGACAGTCCTTCTGCTGATGGCCTTGTTGGCCACACTTGAAACAACCACTAGTACCTCGGCGACAAATACCAGAATGTCTCCGCGAACAAGTAGGACAGATAGGATGCGTGAATCCTCCAGCAGACGTCCTGGTTATCTGAGAGTCTGTTTCAGGATTACATGCATGAGACATGAGCATGGAACATAAACATGATTGCATAAAAGGTTTGAAAATTACTAGATGAGGTAGAACGGTTAGGCTGTGAACCTCTACGGTCCTAATCCCTACTGTTGTTGTTGTTCCTGAATTAAAATTGTTGGAGTGTCAGAATACCATAACATAAGATAGTTTTACATGAAAGAAGGTTAATGTAGGGACCTGCTGTTGTTCGAGTTATTAGCGTTGTTACGATAATTATCATTACCGCCACGCCTCTCTGAACCAGATCGGTCGTTGGTCTGACCGTTTCCCTTAGATGCTTCCTGCTGAGCGGCCGCATGCTTACGGTCGTCAGTCTTATGCCTGAAATATAAAGTTGAATAGAGGATGATATGAAAATGAAAATACATATAGAAATGAAGGGTTTACAATTGGTGATTGAAGATACCTCTTCACTACTCTGTCATCACCAAACTCCTCTCGTTCCTGAAGCATCTCAAGCTTACGCGTTACATCGGCCACCCGTGGTACCGTATTGAACGGAGCACAAACCAAACTGTTGGTAACCGAAGTGCGAAGAGCCCAGCGAAACTTCTTAGCTGCCTCCTCAGCAATATCAGCTGCTGCTCCCAAGAAACCAGCCAAACAGAGAAACCTCTGCATGAATTTGTTGCTATTCTCGCCAGCAACGTATCGGATATTATGATAATCTCGCTTAAGCTTCTCTTGTTCAGCATGTGGAAAGTACTGGTTAAGGAAGAGCTCTTTAAACTGGTCTCATGTCAGCAGTGCAACCCAATTATCACCATCATTGGCCTGCTTGACAGACTTCCACCACTGCAACACATCACCTTCAAACTTATAGCAAGTCTGTCTTGCCTTAAAAACGCCATCAGAACCCATCGCATCGAATATCTTCTCGATGTGAGAAATCCAAGCTTCAGCCTCGTTGTGGTTGTCAGTCTACTCAAATGAACGGGGTCGCTGTTTGTTGAATCGCTCCAACCAAGTCATGAGAGTAACAGGTGGTGGTGGTGGTGGTGGTGGTGGAGGAGGATTGTTGTTGTTGTTTTAGTAGTTTTCAGGATGAGGGCCATACTGAACGCCCTGAGCTTGAGTTTCAGCATGAACTTCTTCCCTGATTTCATTGCGAAGTTGGGGAAGGATGGCTTGTAGAGCTGCATTGACAGCTGCAGCCAACTCTTGAGCATTGCGTGTGTTCACCATCTGACAGTTTAAAACAAAATGCAACATAAATCATAAATCTGAAATGAGATGACATAAAAATGCATGAACAATATATAGATCAATGAAGCAGTTTATAATGCATGAAATTGTTTAAAATGCATGATGCAGTTTATAAAAAAAACATTTATATGCGTGAGGGTAAACGCTTGTGGTCAGTTCACCCAAAACAAAAGACATGGCGAGGGGCGCCTATGGGTCGGTCCCAAAGTTAAAAGTTTTGATAAAAGCACATGCGACTAAATAGGTCCAGTCCTGTACCAACCATTACTTAGTTTTAGGAATGCATGAAAAAAATGAATGCATGAAAAAAATGAAAATGCATGAATATGAATGCATGAAAAAAATGTGAATGCATGAAAAAAGCACATGCGACTAAATATGAATGCATAAAAAAATGAAAATGCA
This sequence comes from Glebionis coronaria, assembly GCA_025667525.1. Classification (NCBI taxonomy): domain Eukaryota; kingdom Viridiplantae; phylum Streptophyta; class Magnoliopsida; order Asterales; family Asteraceae; genus Glebionis; species Glebionis coronaria. The sequence continues at coordinate 396,929,142 of CM046874.1, read as the reverse complement.
TGAATGCATGAAAACCAACTGTTAGTTTTAGGAAGACGCAGGTGACTACCCATAAGTCACAGGTCATGTTTTACAGAGCTACAGGTCGAAACCTTGGGCTCTGATACCATAATTGTCACACCCCATTTGTTAAGATGGAATGCTACAGTAAATTATGACGTGTCATCAAAGCATGCAAGGTAAATGTCTAAACATACATGACCATAAATAGAAATACTGGAATCAAACATCGACAGTCTAGTAACTCACACACAAGCAATATTAAGTACTGTAAATGAAATGACTAAACAATGTCCAAATGAAATAAAGTATGAAAAGTAGGAATAAATGCATAAGGTAAAAGAGGCTGGATAGCTTCCAATCCGAATGCACATACTCTGGAGTTCCTACTTGCGACCCTAAGTACCTACCGTTTGGGGACATGGAAATGGAAAACGGCTGAGAATAACGCTCAGTGCACGGATATAGAGCATAACGTAATGACATAAAGGAATGAAAGCATATAAAGCATGAATTACAACGGAAATGAATAATTCCTGGGAAAACCTAGTTGTATGTCATGTTTACTGGTTTTAGTTCTGAAAAATAGTTTATGTTACTTATGAAAATTTGTATTAGTTTAATATACCAAAAGCTAATATAGGTCATGAGGTCAACAACGTGCATGAATACTTAGAGGGGTGACCTCGTCATTAAAATTAGAGGGGATGCCTCTAACTAATTGGTAATAGGTAGGAGGAATCAGCTCCTTGTGAAGGATGCAAGGCACACACCACATTCACCATGAAATCCTGACTAATACTGAACCTATGATGCACCCATACGCCCCACATGATAATAATAATATAATAATGGCCAAATAACTGAAAAGGGACACCACGAGCTATCACTACGCCGTGGTGAAGTCATAACACTAGTGCCTCTAGTGTTACGGTTATGGTACCTCCATAACTAAGTGAAACTGGTCATGCATGTATATGGCTAAGGTAACTAATAAAACATAAGCATTTAATCTGTAACTACTGAGGAAAACAGTTGGCTGCATGCGGGAAATCCGAATAAAGGAAGAAGTTATCCTTACTGAAGGACTGGAAATCCGTACCTTATGTGTAACACCCCATTTTGGTAAATGGAATGTCACGCGTGATTATGGCGTGTCATCAAAGCATACAAGGTAAATGTCTTAAAAACATTAAATGACCATGAAAGGAAATATCGGAAACAACTATCGGTACCTCAAGTATAAGCTCATCACACACAAACATAAGTACTGTAAAGGAAAAGGACTAAACAATGTCCAAGGAAATAAGTAGCAAAATGTATGATGAAATGCAATAAGGTAGAGAATGCTAGTTAGCTTCCAATCCATATGCACGTACGCTTAAAGTCTATGAGCGCTGATTGTGGTAAAATACGACCTTTTAGGAAAAAGGCATAAAAGCGGAAAGTATTAAGTGATGATTTAGGAAAACCAAACACTAATGACCCAAATAAGTTCAAAGTTCGTTTCCCAAGGAGGTATATGTGTGCGAAAAACTTGTTAAATGTTTGAGATTAATATTGAGAGAAAGAGGGGATGAGAAAAGAGAATGACGGATACGTTAAACTTATACTACGACGACAAAACTAAAAACCGAAAAGAACGATGAGATTATGTAGTAAAATACGACCTTTTAGGAAAAAGGTGTAAAAGCGGAAAGTATTAAGTGATGATTTAGGAAAATCAAACACTAATGACCCAAATAAGTTCAAAGTTCGTTTCCCAAAGAGGTATATGTGTGTAAAAAACTTGTTAAATGTTTGAGATTTATATTGAGAGAAAGAGGGGATGAGAAAAGAGAATGACGGATACGTTAAAATTATACTACGACGACAAAATTAAAAACCGTAAAAAGTGACAAAATAAAAATTAATTCTAAAAATTCCCAAATAATTACTAAAAATCAATAAAATAAACTAAGAGTTTACAAATGATCAAAACTTTTTCAAACCTTTTAATTAATTAAATATTAATTTTTAAATGCTAATTAAAGCCCTAAAAATCCAAATAATTACTCCCTCCGTCCCAAAATTATAGTCCACCTTTCCATTTCGGTTTGTCCCAATTTAATTGTCCACTTCTAAAACTTCTAAAAATAGGTAGAAATTTTAGATCGAGATTACTAGTTTACCCTTAAGTGAAATCATAATTACAAACTTTACAAAGGCTTTTAATTAATTGGCTAAGGGTAAAACTGTCTTTCTGCAAAAAGTAAGAGAGAGAAAGCTGAAAAGGTGATACTTTTCTTAAACTGTGTGTTTTTTGTCGGTGGACAATAATTTTGGGACGGAGGGAGTAATAAAAAGCCCAAATAAAGATTTTTCACTTTGTAAACCTCTATAATGACTAAATAAGAATAAAAACAATTTTTACGAAATTTTAAACTAAGGAAAACTATTTTTAAATGATTAAAAACTATTAAAATATTAAAATAATTCTAAAAATTAATAAAATGATGAGAAAATTAATCTAAAAGTTTTAAAAATCCTAAATTAATATATTTGACCTAAGAAAAATATAAAAGTTGCAAAAATATTAAAAATGAAATCTTATAATAAAATAATATTAAAATATTATTAAAAATTCATAAATTATATAAATTTCTAAAAACTTGCAAATTAGTTTATTTTAACCTAAATAAACAAAAAATGAAAGTGAAATTACCAAAATACCCCAAATGGGCCCTCAAATGGGCTAAAAACTAAAACAGACTAAATGAATTGGGCTTTTTGGCCCAATAAAGTCCAACTCAACCAAATGAGCTGAAAATCACTAGTCCAGCTTAAAATCCAAAACTAAACACAAAAGTCTGAAGGCCAAAAAGCTTAATGGGAGCTTTGCACAACTTATTCTTAATGGGCTTTTTGGCCCATTAAGCTATAAGCCAATGCCATAAGCTCTAATTTGACACACAACCATCTTTTGAGATGCCTAAGAGATCTATGAAAAGAAATTTTCAAAAAGCTAAACCAATAAGCTAGAAATAAGCAAAGTAAAATATCAATCCGTCAATTTATGGTTGATATTTTATTCTCAAATATTATTTAAAAACATTATTTTAATGTTATATTATGAACTCACTTATTTTTGGGAAGAAATTTGGATTTACTTCTTGAAGTAGCATCGACTAAGTCTAAACCGGAGGATTCTACGTTACGTGCTTACGCTTACATACACCATTTTTGGTGACAGTCCGACATTTCAGAAAATAAATTTATCCGTGGATATTATTTTGGAATTTTAAATTTGTGTTGGTTCATAAACTCACAAATTTATGAAAAGAGATTAGGACTTACGATTTTAATTTAACGTCCTTTACGACTAAACCGGAAACCTTAGGATTACGTATTTAAGTTTTAGAACTCCGTTTTTGATAAGACAATTTTTATTAGATTCGTTTTGTGCCGTTGATTCATAATTTATAAAAACGTTTTTCGTAAAACGACCCGAGGGCACGCAAATCGAGGAAACTAGAATCGAGGAATACCCGTAAATTAGCAGGTTGAGACAAGTTTACACTTGCCCCACCCCACTATATGGGATGGCCAAGTGTGATCCAACACCAAAGAGGTGTCAAGTTGTAAGTAACTTAGTTACTTACACTTGTCCTAAGCTTACAAAGTAAGCAACTATGCATCAAAACCACCATCTCTAAACAACTAACTCATTTCTTACATGCAAAAATCACACAACACTCCTCCCTCTCTCTAAAATTCGTCCCATCCTCACCTTAAACACCCCATTTGATCAATTTTCAACCACTAAAACTTGTGTTATTCACACATATGATGGAAACCCTTTGAAGATATGAAGATTGGAGGTGATCTTAACCTATGAAAAGATGTTTTCATGAGGTTAAAGGGCTGAATTCATGGAGGTGTTCATCTATCCAAAGGACCCAAGAAGTTTCCTTGCCAAAGTTGAAGATTTGATAACAAGCACAAAGTCTTGTTCATCGAAAATCTCATCTTTTCATCACTAATGGTGGTATAAAGATTGTTATTCCTATCCTCTTGTATTTTTATTATGTAATATTGTAATTTCTTTATTTATGTATATGTATATGACGATGAATAATGATTAAAAATATTATGTGGGGATTTGGTGTTGATAGATTTGATAAACATGGTTAAAAAGATGGAAAACCATAGGTAAAATGGTTAAAATCTTGCTTAAATGTGATGGCTGTATAAAAAAAGTAAGTAACCAAATGTTAAACTGATAAAATGGTAAATTAGAATCAATATACAGTAAGTATTAGGTGTTATACACATGTGATAGTTGGCCATGCAATGGAATCATCAAAATGAGTGAGATATGATCAAAACAAGATGAGTGTACCAATCTGAATAGTCTGTTTTATAGGGACTGTTAAGGATAGTTGAACATGGAATGAGCAGTAGCTATAACTAACTTATTTGTAGCACATAATATGAAGTTTATGCCATCCAAAAATGAGCTTCTATCTCCTTATAGAACTCAAGATATGATAAAAATGGTGAAGATGAAACTAAAAATCAGATTTTGAAGAATTAATGTTTAATAGTATTATATAAGCACTCAAATAAAAATAGTATAAAATATGAATTAAAACCCACTAACTTATATAATACATTTATATAAATATTAATAAGGATAAATAAATGGACATTTTATAAAAATGGTAGTTTGATAAGTTTCATAAGTTATAAAACTATAAACATGATTTTTACGACTTTTTCGGCTATTACCGTAAAATTAACGTTTTTCGCCAATTAAAACTTAGACGATCAAACCCGTCTAATGTAAAGTTTTTAAAAGTCATATACTGATATATAAGTATCTAATACAAGTAAAAACCGATAAAACCCGAACTATAGGACATACGGACATTAACGAGCTAAGTTAGCATATTGGACTAATAATACAACAAAATGGGCTAAAACACTTATAAAAAGTACTTATTGGGCTTAACCCATTTGGGCCCACCATATATGGTATAATACTGATTTTAAAAGTATAATTGGGCTAATGAAAAGTATTGGGCTCGTAATAGGCTTATTGGACCTAAAACATGTAAATAGGTAAAACTAGTAAACTAGTATAAAAGTTACCAATACATAACACTAAAACGAGTAAATGAGAAGGTATAAACCCACTTGATCATCATCATATATATACAAAATCATCATATGTATACATAATTTTTATTTTGATAAAGTCATTGAACAAAAGTCTAAGACGAGTATTATTTGTCTAGGTTTCCGTGATTGAAGCACGTACCGTACATCCGAATTGCTGATAACCCACCTTCCCACATCAACGTGAGTTCATAGCCTCGCACTCTTTTAAATGTTTTTATGAAATATTTTATTAACCCGCGAGGGAGATAACATGTTAGTTTTACTAAAATAGGACACCATTTGTCCCGATTGTTTGTTTATTGATTTGGACCCGAATGATCGTATGACTCGATGAATGATTAAATGACCCGATAGATGAAATAGATTATTAAAGTTAGGTTATGTCACTAAAAGTTCCATTAGCATGAATTGTGAACTACCGGGATTTGGTAGACGCTTATGCATATAATAGTACTATTTGGGGACGATCACCCTAGTTCGCGCCTTGACGGTTGATCCCCGTCGTGCCACATTGATTGGTAAGCGAATTTATGTATGAGAAGATTTCCATAGCGTGACCTTTGTGACGACACGCTAATTTAGATGGGCAAATTGAGTTTCGGGCTAGCTACCCGTTGTTTGTTGTAGTAAGGTAACAATGTCATGCGGCTTATAATAATCCAATTAACGAAATACTGATATATGTACCGAATTACGATATATTGCCTGACTAGCAATATGGGGTCTTACTATTGATATTATGTTCGTGTTTTGGTTTTTCATAACCATCTTCATATAACGGTTTTTATTTAACTTTATACAACGTCATAAGACGTATTGTATGATGTTTTTACGACATTGGCTCATATAATGATTTTTAAGGCAAATGCTTATATTATGATTTTCGATAAGGATTTGTATAAAAATGACTTTGGCTATTTTATGGCCTATTACAATGATTTGTACAAAAATGATTTTTGGTAATAATTTTATACCAATGTTATATTGATGGATTTTATTAAACTCTATGAATTCACTCGGCGTTTTCGCTGACCTTTTCTTTTAACATGTTTTATCTCAGGTACTTGAAGGTAATTCTCGGGAGGACATCAAGAATTCATGGCCCGCACTTAAATATTAATTTCCATTCAAATACTTGTAAAACCTGTATAAAATACAATGACTTGGGACCTATGTAACTTTGATATTTATGAATGGAAATGCTTTATTATTAAACGACGCGATTTTTATGCGTTGTCTATGATGTGAGTAATGTGCTATCCCGTAACACCAACGAGTATTCGCTGTATTAAATTGTGTAAATTTGGGGGTGTTACAGTTTGGTACCAGAGCTCTCGTTATAGAGAACGAAAGATTTTTAAAAACTAAGGTTAGAATAAAACATTTCAAAATCTTTTAACTATAAACATTTTCTAAAAATGTCTAAAAATCTTTTGACTATAACGGTGCCGAAGAATTCCCGAGTTACCGACAAGGCTAGACTGAGAAGTGTTATTTAATATATATATAATTTGGATTATATATATATATATATATATATATATATATATATATATACTAGTTTCGTAACCCGTCCAATGGGCGGGTTTGGTTCGTAATACTATTTCAAAACAAAGTTTGTCGATCTGTTATATTGGTTGGCCGTGAGACATATAGTTATTTGTGTGATAGAATTGTTTTTTTAAAAGAAACTAATTTTCGATAGTGTTAGGCCGGTTCACCTAACGTTTTATTCCATGTTAATCTTTGTCCTACACAAATCAATGAGTGAATTTTTGTTCGCAAATATTATTTTAAAACAACATTTGTCGATTCGCAATATTGGTTAATCAAGCTATTTATATGTAATTTGTTCAGAATGTTCGATGTAAGATGAATTTGATATATAGGTTATTTTCTAGTTGTAGACATAAAATAGCGAGTTTAGTTCAAGCTAATAACTTAATATTTGGGACTCTCAATTTTGTCAATAAAAAAATATCATATTTGTAACTTCAAATGAGCTATATCATAAAACATCTCATATTTGTAACTTCAAATAAGCTATATCATGAAATATCAACATTGATTTTTAATAATTTTGTTTGAGTTACATAATATTTGATAAAAGTGATACTAATAAAAATACATTTAAAATTAATCTATCCATATATTTTGCATCAAGTATTATGTAATAAAAATAAAAATATTTAAAATTAAAATTAAAAAAATAAGACTTTAAAAAATTAAATGAGAACAATAAAATAAGAATGAACGGAGCATTTTACTATCATGAAATAGCTACTACTTCTTACTATCATGTTATTGATGTCGTCACCACATAGACGAAAAAGTAGATAGACGACGAAGAAAAGAATACGTTGTCTTATGGATTGGTCCATGTCTTTTTTTAAAGCTCGAATATAAACTTTTACCTTCAATTTTGTACATTCTAAGTCTTTAACTCATTAGTATTGATTCCTATACGTTAAATAAGATATTTAATCACATTGTAAATCACAAGATTATATTGACGATAGAGTAGATACTTTAATCATGTTTTCTAACACATTGATTGTTACACTTATAACCATCTGGCCATTTATTTAACCATCTTTAATATGAGATGCGCAATTACAAATGAAAATTAAGATAAATATGAATAGAGGGGAACTATGTACAATGATATATCATTGATAGAGTTGCCAGCTACACATCGATCCTAATCCTTCCTTTCTCCACTCATAGCCTTTTAAAGAAAGGTGAAAATGTTTTGTTTTTTTTAAATAGCTAAAATGCATCATCAGTTTTTTAGGGTTGGTTAAATAGGTAGACTGGACAAGTATGGACAGTAATAAACGTTGGTCCATGAAGGCGGATTAAAGGGACAATTTTTAATATTTGGACTAAATGGACTTGGACCAAATGGACATTGGACCAAATGGACATAGATTAAATGGACAATATTAAAGGAGAAATAAATAAACTCAAGATTAATTTAATTAAATGCTTTTATGTTATCCAAATAGTCCATAATACACATTTGTTTAACAAAATGTTTTTTATATTGTCCAAATAATTCAACTAAAATAAAAGAGTCCAAATAGTCCAAATTTAAGCACATGGACATGATTAGCCACCTCTAATTTTTTTAGATAAATAATGTTCTAAATAAATCTCATCTGACAAACCAATAAATACACGGTTTGATACGCAACCCCTGAGATGGCCAAGTATCCTTGGCCATTCGTGTTTTCCCACAACGCACGCCCTAGAGGACCATAGATTGCCCTAAAAATATGACTCACGCCCTACAAAATAACAGTTATGGATTAGCCAATCATTAGAAGTAATCAAATAATGAAGCATAATGATAACATTAGTTAGACGAGTATGTACTTGCAAAAATATAGCTTTAAATCACATGTAGGAAAATAAAAACACTTGGCTTGCATTCTTAATATTAATAAGACTAAATAAATCGACAACGACCCATGGTTGTGTACTTGCGTATAAGATCTAAATATTTGAGCATGCTTAACATAGCAATCCATATCAATGTAACTAACCAAAAACACAAATTATACATCCTTCATCTTCTTTAATAAAGCAGTCAGAAGTTCTATGTTAATATGCATAGATATTCACTGTTACCTCAAATTAATCCAACACTTGTAAAAGCAGTAAAAAAACTTATTTTTTGCCGATGAAGTCAAATATTATATAAGCGGCTTATTGTTCATAAATTACTGAATTTATTTAAAAAGTTTCTAGTTCAGATACTGCAAATGCGGTAAAATAAGGGAAATGTTTTTTGCCTCCTATTACTTATATATTATGACTACAAAATAAATTGACATGTAGACAGTTAAGTGCAAGGTTTATTACCTCATCTAGATATATAAGAAACTGGCCATCTTAGGTGAGTAGCACCAACCCAAGAATCCAACATCGCCATAATTTTCATCTATCTGTATCAAAGTAAAACATGTGTGATGGGTCAGCATCACACATCACGTGTATTAGTATTGTTCTATCTTTTGTGCATGTTTGTACCTGATATGACGAAATGATCACAATCAAATAAACACCCATAACAAAATGAGGGATATGTACTTCAAATAAACAGATCGTAGGTGTAGCCGACTGCAAGTTTGATGGACCAAATAAGAGTCAAAGTTTTGCCTTTCAGTTTCACTTTCACAATTACTAAAGACTTAAAGTTAAAATAAGTATGCACCTTTACATTATCGACTCATTACATATTTGAATGTTCATGCATAATCCCCATCCATGTGTCTTTGGTGGACCGCGAAAACATACCATGCCCAGTCGCCAACCACATGTTAAAGTCAACAAAATTCTCGGTAAATAAAGAACAACTCATATGAATGGAGTGTTGCTTTCAATAATTAAAACATAGGCAAAAGGTAAGAAATATTAGACCCACCCATACAAGCATTGGTAAGAGTTAAAGATGACACTCAAATATAGCCAACAATTTTGAGTGAAGTTATGTTTCTATGAAGGATGTCCAATAGAAGCTTGACATGTCGATGACTTTTTGTTAGTATAAAATGTTACTACTGAACATTTATTCCTTGATCGACCTATTTGTGGCAAAAGAGTATGTTTCCTTGTTTCTGTACATGTGCTCATTCAGCTAAACCCAAAATGTAAAATTGACAATTCAATATTTTTCATCACAATATATAGCTAAAAGTAACTATTTTTAATGAGGGACTTAACATCAGTAATTTACCTCGGCTTGGAATTCTTTGTCCCTTGAAATGATGATTCCGAAAGTATCTTCACGACAACTTGATTATCCCTAATAGCTTCCCCGAAACACTATTTGAAATCAACCTTTCCCAATAACATTCTTGAAGGTGTTAGTACTACTCCACACCTCAAAATATGTGTAATGTTGATTACTCAACTTTAAAGACCCTTCCTTTATGCTGACAATGACATTATTATCTGAAGTGTGCAAGAATGCAAGGCTTTGAGCTGCTCCCATAGCTATTTTAATATATTGTTTAATTAATAAACTAACAGCTGTTTTGATCTGTTGGAGCAGATTTGTATACTTCAATGGATAACAATTCATAGCAGAAACCATAAGACTTATAATTCGAAATTAGAAACATAACAAATTAATATTATGTAGCTTCTTTTATTGCAGAGCATCTCAACGGTAACTATACACAAAAAAAGTTTTTTTATGAGGTGTGATCCGTATTCACTGTCCCACCTCATATTCAATACGTATATTACTGTATATTTCAGGTGTTTCAATATACTATTTTTACGGAGAATTAAGTTGTCTTACAATGATAATCTTTCCAGCATTTTCTGATCTTTTTCCTTTTCTAATTGCAGCGGCAGTTGCAGCCCTTGATTAAAGACAAAGTCCCACCTACTCATTACCCGTGCGGTTAATGTGCAAACAACAAAATGATACTATAAAGTTAAGCAAGAACACACAAGCAAACCTTCTTTCAGTGCAATAGGGTGTAAATTTACCGCCATTCAAATCATTATGCATTGGAACAGTAGGCAGGCTCCTTTATATAAATAAGGTGATTTCCATAATTGGTGCATGTGCTACTTCAATTCCTCGTCGCCTTCATACCTGGTATGCCAAAATAAAATAAAAAATGAAAAAAACTTTTTCAAATCAGAATCTTTGAAGAGATCAGAGAGTTCTGAAAAATGATCTTAAAAAAAGTAATTCAAAAGGCTTAAAAAAAAGAGGTAACAAAAATAACAATACTCAATGGCAGAAATATCTACGTTGTTTACGGCGGGCTTAAGATTAAAATTTAGTGAGGCGATGAGACTTGTACTAACAGATGTGCTTGTATATATTCCATGCATCTGATCTAAGGTTAACTTACTACCTTATTTGGTTTCTCCCAGTTTCGTTTGTGGCGTTCCAGAACCTGATGAAGGCATGATTATTTCCAGACCACTTTTTGAAAGTTTATTTTGACCAAGCTGCAAAAATATACATTATTAAGAATAACCACGTCATTATGCATTCTTTACTTACGGACTCATATGATGAACAATTATAACCTATTTATCGTTGCCAAATCATTAATGATAGGTGGAAAACAAATGTTGGAATCATACCTCTTCCTTAAAAAAAACTTTTATTTTTCCAGCCACAACCATACAACTATGGGCCTTCCAATTAACTTTGACAAAAAAGCAGTAAGATGCACCAGTGGTGGCATTAAAGACAACCAAGAAGATACTAAATTTCTCTATATAGTAGTATCTACAGGAGTTCAAATACAGTTCTCAGCAGTGATCAATTTTCACTATTAGAATTGTAGTTAAAGTATATTACCTCACTTGTATGAAACATCTGGTCGATTCATCTTGCAATAAGCATAAAGGAATTAACATTAGTGGCACCAGTTGCGCTAATGGATTTTTTAATGATAATATCCTGGTATAATGTGAAGTATAATTAAACTATAATGTCATATCAAGAAAAAAAATATAGAAATAAAATATGTAGTAATCGAGCATCCACACCTCTTGACATGGAATCGTATGGGCTTCACGTAGCCAATGAGAATACATAGGATTTATCATCCTTCTTTACCTAAAGAACTGGATCACACTAACCATTAACTGATCTTGTTTCAAAGGGAGGAATATTATCTTGTTTCTGATCTTCTTTTTGCGGATTTATGTCGGAGGAAGATCGAAATCATTAGGGTTTTAAACAATATTAGATATACCGATTTTAGGGAAAAAAATATCCCGGTTTTATTGGGTATACAACATTGTATATTATGCGATTTTAGCAATAATTTTAGTAACAATATCTCAGTGTTACAATAGCTATTCAACTTGTAGATCATTAACACATGCATAGATTAGGGATTGGATAAATATTGATTAATATGGTATAGATATCAAATTCGGTTTGTAACTAAAAAGTAAATATGAAAAAATCTACCGATTAAAATAAAATCTAGTTTCCAAAATAAATTAAACATGACCCAATAGCCAATAAGAAAACGCCATGTAGGATATGACATGGCGCATTTTATTTTCCTATGTCAAACTTAGCCCTATATATATTATAGATATATATGTAATTTTATTACATGATTGTTTGATGATTATTTCTATATTCATATGAGGTATTTATACGACGTAAATTGTCACAAGAAACCCTAACTTCCCTAGTAATTAATCGAAGCTATTCTCGTAGGAATTCTAGCTATCCTAGATCTAAACCAAGTTGTGGATATTTATGATCCCAACAAATGGTTGATATTTGTAGAAATGTTGATATTAGTTGATTGTGATATTAAAAAAGAATTGGCGAGATTAAATCTGATATCGATGTTATGACGATCTTTTCTTATAGAGTGGAGTTTGACAAAACGTTACCACCTAGAAAGATGTCATCTGATTCGTTGTCACCCAATTCTTAAAATTAAAATCGAAAGGGTGAATGTTGCACTTGAGGCTGTCATTGGAACCGTTACCCAAAAGCCTCATGCCACAAGTACCTTTTCGAGAAGTCTAATTGAATGTATGAGTCATTTCATACTAGTGACTTATTTGATAACTATTGTTGTAAGAGCTATAGGATTGGAAATTAAGTATTGATCATATTGAGCTTTTATGGCCCTATTAAGGTCGAAGAATAAGGTTGAAAGAATTGGAGAATGAGGCAGGATATCGAATTGAGTATAATTTGGTTGAAACTTGAATAAAGTAAAATTTAACTTGTATGGAATAAGAAATTGTTAAGAGGAAGTCGTTAAGTTCTTTGATTGAATTATAAGGTTTTAAATGATTGTTAGTTTGTGTTAAAGGTTGTTCCTAGGCCATTGTCCACTAATGAGGATGCCCAGTGTCCAACAAATAAATTGAAGAAATCTTCTTCTGAATTGGGACCGATGGATCTTCTGGGACAGGTGGGACACCTAATGACTCTTGTAGATTAGTATTCATTGTGGTATCTTTTAAAAATCCCTAACTTAACTGAGACATCAGTTGGTAGGATGAGTTCTTGGAATTGTATGACATAGTGACACATAATGTGTTACGGTACAATTCTGACTTGTTTGTGATTAATGAAAAGACTACCTTTGATTGCTAAATTCTACATGTATCGATGATATCTATATTTTCTTGCTTCTTCCTAATGTTCGCATTAGTGATGCAACCATTGAACAAGTACTCATCTCGATTTGAGTTACGTTGTGGATTATTCTTTTTGAGTGCCATCGAGGTCATGAACCTCATGATTATTTGGCAAAGCTCATTTCCTATTATATTGTAGTTAGTTCTTGGTGAACAACTTTTCATCACTCTTTTACAGATCACTCATTGTTTTTATAAGATAAAACAATATCCTTTGAGAAAATTGAATTTTCATCACTATAAGGATTATTCAAAGTGAGATTTATAAGTGATTGTTATTGAAATAAAGTTGATTATGAAATACCTTGGAAAACTTAATTGTTTTCATAACAAAGAAAATCTTTATAAATTTATTCTTGATTCTTATTTAAGAATTAAGCATGAAAATGTTTTTATTATAAACATGATGATAAAATTTTGACGAACTGAGTATTGCATCGTTAATCTTGAAATTGTATATAGTTGCGCGCCTACATACAATTTGGAATGGGCCATGCAAGGCTGATTAGTAGTCACCATAAAACTGATAAGTAAACACTACATTTTCTTTAAAGATTGTGAAAGATTAAATTTTATGAGATCTGCAATAAGTGAAAAATAGGGACATAGTGTCAGGGACACCTACATATGTGCCTGTAGCATCTATTCTTCTGAGTCGAATTTACTCATCTGTGAAAATTGTCTTATTTGACAATTGACAATTCTTTCTTGTCCAATTCTCTCGTAGTGAGATTCTTAGGAAAAGAATATGATTACCGAGTGTTGTTACCCGACTGGATGTATCGACGTTCCTATCATTTCTTTTGATTTGATTTCATTTGAATGACCTGGGTAACGATCCGAGGAGCTTTCGAATGCGTACTCAAATTATGAAAACATGGGATATATTTATATTCATTAAATGTTTTCGTTTGTATCTGATTTGAAATTCTCTCGCATAAATTATGCGTTGACATTACTCTTTGGATGATAGTTGTGTCTCCATATATCCTTGAATTTGCGAAGGATTATGAGTTATTATTAGTCTTTTGAGAAGTTCACATCTTATCGGCGGCAATAAAACTAAAAAGTTGACAATGCCAGTAGAATGGATTGATTGATTATGACATGACGACATTGTCTTAACTGATGGGAACTCGAGTAGAAATCCCCTAAATGATAAGATGTTGATTATCAAAAGTGATCTAAATAATTCTTGATGAATGACCATATCATGCATTTATACTTGAAATTAAACCGTGAATAGTTGTGAATTAGTCATAGAATTTGTAATCTAGAAAGAACCTAATATGAAATTATTAAAAGATGTTCCTGCTATCTAAAACTTTAGGAGGTATTTGTTGGTGAATTAACTAGACTTTTGCCATTAAGGCAAGTTGAAATTGGTATTGATTATATTCCCGGTGTTGCACCTGTGGCTTGTGCACTGTACGTTAGCACCATCTAAATTAAAGGAATTACCGTACAACTGAGAGAGTTGTCAAAAGAAAGATTTTATTCTACCGAGCTCGTCATCAATGAAGAGCTATGGTGTTATCATTCCTTATATTTATAGATTACTGTGAATTGAGTAAATTGACAATCGAAAACGATATCCATGACTCGAAATGGAAGATTTGTTCGATCATTTACAAGGTTCTAGTGTATGTTCTAAAGATTTGATCCATGGCATGGTTATCATCAACTTCGCATCTGCGAAAAAGATTATGTATTCCAATCACTACATCCGGTACTTGTAATGGACATTATGAGTTTCACGTGATGTCGTTTGGATTGACTAATACATATGTCACGTGTGTAGGCTGTAATTTGATAAATGCATGCTTGTGATCATTAAGGACCATTTGTTTATTTATAAGAATAAAAATGAGTTAATAATTATTTGTAGAATGCCCTGAGTTGGCCGAGTAGTGAAAACTTGTACCTTGAATATTTAACATGTGATGAAAGACTTAATCCTTTACATTATTTGACCGTGTGATTAAAAGATAATAGAATCTATATTGACTCTTCAAAAATTAATAGCCCTTTTAAGACTTTGGGTTTTACTAAAAAGAAAGTGCAAATGTGTTTTGACAAATGTTTTATCAAAAAGAACTTTTGAGGGATTATTCCCTTATACCCAGAACATTTAACTAAACTCCTTTTTAGGGGTAAATGTTCGTGTATACCTCAAGACAACCTAAGAGGGATTGAGGAAACCGTTAAACCATGACTTAAAATTTGAAACGACATTTTTTGCTTTTCAACTAAGAAAATTTTGACCAAATTATAACCAAAGATTTTTCAAACATTTACGAATCTTATTAATTATTTTCGATAAATCAGCAAAAACCGTGATAATTAAATTCAAATTTGTATTGAACATTTTATTATAATTGGTCGAACTAAGAAATTTAAACTTTTAACGTTTACGTTTCATAAAAACTTAATATTTATTGTTAATTTACGTGTAATACTTATCGACGCTTTAAAACGTCGGATCAAGCAAAACTAATAAAAATAATAGTTGAGACGAAACTAAAACTTAGAAAATATGAAGAAAGAAATTTTGAATGAATACGGTCATGATAATTATTTTATAAGGAAAGGTGAATGTAGATACCGACGCATTATGTAGAAAAGATAAAGAATCACATAGGATGTGTTCCTTAATAATGAAGGTGCAAAATAATTTGCCCGAACAATTTAGAAATAATTGATGCTTGTAAGAAGGATAATATAGATAATAAAAAAGGGTTCGCGGCTAATGTGAACCATTAGAGTTGAGAAGCCGATGGCGTTAAATGTATAAAAGGCCACTTGTGGTTGCTTAAATATTGAGATATAATTATGTTGGAATCTCATAAGGATAAGTATTCTATTCATGTTATTTCTGATTAAGTGTACCTCATCTGAAGAAGTTGAACTAATGGCAAACTATGAAGGCAGACATCGCCTCATACATTAGTAAACGTCTAGCTATTACAAAGGTCATCATCTGAATTTGATTCGATTTGGGTCATCGTCGACAGACTGACCAAATCTGCTAATATCATTCCTATTAATAATAGATTCTCGATGAAGAAATTGACTCTTTGTATTTAAAGGAATTGCGTAAGCACAGTGTGCATGTATCGATCATCTCTATCAAGATCCTCGCTTCGCATCGAATTTCTAGAGATTTGCTCAGAAGTCATTGAGAACGAATCTTGATGAGAGTACTGTGTACCACCCCAATCGAAGGGATGAGGTAAAGTAACTGTTGGAGCATAGTTTGGCTAGGCCGGTTCGACGACTCTCCTGGGCCGTTCGTCGTCTTCCCGGGTCCTGAGTAATGCTACAAACAAAGGTAAACCAGTTAGACGTGGACCCGAGGCCGGAGCCCCGGGTCCACCTCCGACGGTCAAGTTAGTATCAGGGTGATATATTGTATAAGAGGTGTAGTTGTGAGAGATAACCTGTTGTAGAATGACACCCCTAGCCTTGTTTATATAGTGCTAGGGTTTCTTGAAGGATAAGTTAGGTGTGTGTGGGCCGCGGGCCTTTTGGGCCGGGCCGAATACCGACTGTACATCGACATGTCCCCCAGTCTAGTATGATATGGTCCATGATCATGTTATGCTAGACTCATTCGTGTATCATGCTCA
The DNA here is from genome assembly GCA_025667525.1 of Glebionis coronaria. NCBI lineage: Eukaryota > Viridiplantae > Streptophyta > Magnoliopsida > Asterales > Asteraceae > Glebionis > Glebionis coronaria. The sequence goes on along the minus strand of CM046874.1, from coordinate 396,912,190 downwards.
CTAAACAACCGCGTGCGGCTTGCTGCTAGGACATCCTCGTAGGTTGTCCGTAACATATGGCTCCACTCGTAAATGGGCTACCTTTAGCAAAAAGATGATGGTTTAGGGTTGCGAATAGTGAGCATAGCCACTATACGCCATCATGTCCCCCCCCCCCCAGTCTAGTATGTGAGGTTTTCACCGAGGTTACTAGACTTTACACCATATCCGCTACCTGTAAGCATATCCACGTCGAAAGAAATGGGGAACCCGTGTACGTAAGACGGGTGGGTGTGCTCGAATGCTTGGTTTCCCGTGATTAGACGGTAAGGACCCCGTAAGAAGAAAACTTGTTCTATAGCCAGGGTAACACTGGCATTGGCAAGGTATCATTCTTATTTATCCCTAACGTGAGGATGATAAGAAGGTTTTGTGAAGGTGGAAGTGGAACCCGTATGTTGCATTGTGAATATATTGAAGGCGTACTTCTTGTACCCACTGATGATGCAACATAATGTGAATATTTCATTCGTCTTAAGGCCAACAGAATCCGTACTTCTGTGGCAAAGTGATGCGGATATTTACATCCGTCTTATGGCCACGGCATTTGATAACCACTTCCAAAATTTGTCACAGTTTTTCCTGAATTAAACATAGTTGATCAGGCTCCATCTAATTAAGTATAAACGATATAAATTTTGAAAATTCACTCTTAGTCGGGCCAAGTAATTCATCACGGAAGACGTACTTCCGTAACAAAGATATGAACCAACAGAAGACGTACTTCTATGGCAGAATGAGCCAATGGAAGGCGTACTTCCACGGCAAAAGATAACGATGCGCCGTGGAAGAATACTTCCACGACGAAAATAACGATGCGCCGTGGAAGAATACTTCCACGGCGAAAATAACGATGCGCCGTGGAAGAATACTTCCACGGCGAAAATAACGATGCACCGTGGAAGAATACTTCCACGGCGAAAATAACGATGCGCCGTGGAAAAATACTTCCACGGCGAAAATAACGATGCGCCGTGGAAGAATACTACCACGGCAAAAATAATGAGCACGTGGAAGAGATACTTCCACGGCGAAGATAATAAGCACGTGGAAGAGATACTTCCACGGCGAAGATAATAAGCCGTGGAAGAGATACTTCCACGGCGAAGACAATAAGCACGTGGAAGAAATACTTCCACGGCGCATGAATAAGCACTTGGAAGAATACTTCCACGGCGGAGATAACGAGCACGTGGAAGAATACTTCCATGGCGAAGGTAATAAGCACGTGGAAGAGATACTTCCACGGCGTATGGATAAGCACGTGGAAGAACACTTCCACGGTGAAGATAACGAGCACGTGGAAGAATACTTCCACGGCGAAGGTAATAAGCACGTGGAAGAGATACTTCCAAGGCGAAGGTAATAAGCACGTGGAAGAGGTACTTCCACTGCGCATGAATAAGCACGTGGAAGAACACTTCCACGGCGAAGATAACGAGCACGTGGAAGAATGCTTCCACGGCGAAGGTAATAAGCATGTGGAAGAGATACTTCCACGGCGAAGATAAGAAGCACGTGGAAGAGACACTTCCTGTGTGGCGAAGATAATAAGCACGTCGAAGAGATACTTCCACGGCGAAGACAATAAGCCAGTGGAAGGAGTACTTCCACGGCGAAGAAAATAAGCCAGTGGAAGGAGTACCTCCACGGCGAAGACAATAAGCACGTGGCAGAGATACTTCCACGACGAAGGATAATGAGCACATGGAAGAGATACTTCCACGGCAGAGATAATGAGCACGTGGAAGAGATACTTCCACGTCAAAGATAATACGCCAGTGGAAGAATTACTTCCACGACGAAGATAATAAGCACGTGGAAGGAACACTTCCCCGGCGAAGACAATAAGCCAGTGGAAGGAGTACCTCCACGACGAAGACAATAAGCACGTGGAAGAGATACTTCCACGGCGAAGGATAATGAGCACGTGGAAGAGATACTTCCACGGCAGAGATAATGAGCACGTGGAAGAGATACTTCCACGGCAAAGATAATACGCCAGTGGAAGAATTACTTCCACGGCGAAGATAATAAGCACGTGGAAGGAATATTTACACGGCGAAGATAATGAGCACGTGGAAGAGTACTTCCACGGCGAATGATGATGAGCACGTGGAAGTATACTTCCACGGCGAAAGATAACGAGCACGTGGAAGAATACTTCCACGGCGCATGAATAAGCCAACGGAAGAGATACTTCCGTGGCAAAGGAACAAGCGCGCGGAAGGAGGACTTTCGCGGCAAAGGAAAAAGCCAATGTAAGAGATACTTCCATGGCGTAGAAACAAGCGCGCGGAAGGAGTACTTCCGCGGCGAAGGAATAAGCCAATGGAAGAGATACTTCCATGGCAAAGGAATAAACCGGCAGAAGGCGGACTTCTGCGACAAAGGAATATATCCAAAGATATTTGTGTGACGTGCACATAAATAGTGGTATTATTATACCCTAGTAGCCCCCCAAGTTTAATGGTGCTACACTCGATTAGTAGTATTAAACCTAATCAAGTATTCAAAAAATCACGATCACGTAGACCAACGCGAATGGACGTACCATAGCCGCGTATGAAAGATAGAAATTGGGCTCAAACGTGCGAACCAACGCGGATGGGTCTTGCCATAACCGCGAATTGTCACATAGTATAAGACGTATCTTAACTAACTTATGGGATGATCACGGCGTACCGCATTTACCATAAGGACGGTCAAATTTTTGACAAAATTTTGTTAGACATGCACAGTGTGTCTTTTAACAAGTCCGGCTCGGGAGGCACAGTATGTTTTTGAAACTTACTACAACGTCTTGTGAGCAAGGTGTCTAACAAGGATACATGATCCGTGGTCGTTGGGGTTGCATCCCTCTTACACGACAAGTTGAATTATTAGGTTCACTCAATCCTCTTATTCCACCTGGGAACGATGTGTACATGTACGGCCGTAGGCAGAAGATATCCGAGTGTACGGACTAGCACGGATGAACGTACCATGACCGCGAATGATAAATAAAATATATTATATTAAAAAACATATGTAATATATATTTCCGATTTAAAAGATATAGATATAATATCTTCTAATAATTAAATGATATGTGTAATATCCGTTATTAATATAAACAATATATCCGAACATACGGATTAATGACGGAGGACGCGACTCATGACCGCAGTATTAAAATATGACCGCACATACGAATGAGTGCGGTTGGATATACCATAGTCGCGAATAAAATAAGTTTAGATCAACACAGATGGACATACCATGACCGCGGAAAAAGAGGTCGGGCCGCGATTTATACGGAACATATCACAATCCAAATAAAAGATAGATGCAATATCTCTTTGCCAATTTAAAAGATATAGGCAATATTTTTTATTAATATAGAAAAATATAGGTAATATCCTATCACATATTTAAAATATATGGATAATATATTATCCATTGAATTTCTTTTTTGCCAAATTTGAGAGATAATAATATCTTTTATTAACTCAAAAAATATGTGTAATATTTTTCATGAATATAAATAATATTTCTAGCTGCGCGGATTAACGCAAAAGACACGGCTCATAACCGCAGTGAAAAAATAATATATGCTTGAAAGTGCGAACAAACGCGGTTGGACCTGCCGTAACCGCGGATAAAAAAAACGAAAATATCTCTCCATAACATGATAAATACTTCTCTCGTGATAAAATATTTATCCACATTTATAGCATGGATATTTAACATAGCATATTAATGATTTAGTCAATCGCAGACTAAAATACTACCCCTACTGTCCGCATAGAAAAAGAAAAAAAAAACATTAATTTATAGGTCCGGAGGTGCGGATTAGCGCGGATGGACGGGCCATGACCGCGAATGAAAAAAATAATATAAATTTGAACGTGCGGACTAGTACGAAAGAAAGTATAATGACCGTAACATACACGGAAAATAAATTAAGCAAATCAAAAAGTATATGTAATATCCATTTACGATTTAAAAGATATTTGTAAAACTCAAAATAATGTCACAAAATAAAAAATCATCAATAAATAGTGCATTTTTTTTATAGATATGACGCATATCCATAATAAATAGAGGTAACATCAAGTTATTCATGGCAAATATAAATTAACTAGAAAAGAGAATTATCTAATCTTTGCCATTATCTGCCAAAATATTAAGTTATTATGCGAATCAAGAAACATACACGTACGTTTTTCATGTTTTTTTCTTGAAATCAAAAGATCATGCGATTGCACGTCATTGTCATGTTTTATTTATTGAAATCACGATAGTAGATCATGGTAGTGGATTTTCGTATCAAACATTTAAACGAATTAAACATACTCGGTTGATATAATATATTAGTCAGACTCATAAGTCATTCCTCGGTCAATAGATGCTAAGATAATTCTTAGCTTAGTGATGCCATGTGCATGCACATGTTATCTGTTTATTACATATTGATCTAATGCACTATGATAATAGTCAAACACGATGCGATGTGGCATTATGCGATTAACGAAATACAGTAATAAAAAGGATTAGAAATACCGGTTTTCGCATTAATTTTTGCTTTTCAATAGTATGAGTGAAGGCCTACGAATTCTAAGGATTTGGTAATGGATGGATTAGATCTATGGATTTGGTGGAAGAGATGGGGAAGAAGGAGATTAGGTGTAGAGAGAGAAAGGAGAGGGAAGAAAAGTAGAGAGAGAAAGGAAGATTAGATTAATGAAAAGTGAATGAATGAACTAACCAACCCCCTCCTAACATGCTAGGAGGGGTATATATATAGCCCACCCTACATGTGGGCTATATGGACTATACATTATAAAGTGGACCACGAGCCCATTACATAATTATCGTTGGAGCGACCGATCCTTCATAAATACGTAAAACGTATTTCCAACAATCTCCCCCTAAGGGAGGTCGCTCCAAGTTACAAAGTTCTAAATATTCTATGGCTCGTGATCTATGCTAATAATGATGTGACCGAGACTTTCTTTGGGAAAACACATTTCCAACAATCTCCCCCTAAGGGAGGTCACACCATTTTACAAAATCTTAAACCTAGCATACTATGCTTGAGTCTTCGATCTTGTTCTTGTGAATATGCTTGATGTGATCTTTGACTTTAGTCTTGAGCATGTTTCCTTGCCTTGACCTTGTGCATTCATCACTTGTGAAATTCGCCTCTTCGTGACTTCATGTTCCACATACTTATACCTTTAAATTCTTGAAAGCTTCAGAGATTGATACAGCGGAAGACTTGACCTTCAGACTTTCTTGAATTTGTTGAAGTACTAAGTGTATGTAGTAGAAGCATGTGGTGACGACTTCTTCTGGATTGTACACCGCAATGCCACCTTCTTGTTACGCTGCATAAGACAGTTAGCAACAAACAATATACACGGATGAAATGGCCTTGAACATTTCATTCTAATTCGGTAGCATTTTACCTCCGGTCGGTGAAGACCGTTGGACGATATTAAATATCGTACTTGTGGCAGGTAGTTTCAATTAAGAACCTCCTTGACAAGATTTCGCGGGTAAACCCGTTCTCTTTACTCGACCGTCCAAAGCTGACTGCGAACGTAAAGAGTGAATCATTTGGATAATATTATCTGCATGATTTGAAGCCGTCAATTCATGTTCCTGGAACAAGTGAAGTTCAATTAAGAACCGCACCATCGTTGCTTTCCAGTTGTCACTAGCTTGATTCATATAGAATCTTGCAAGTTACCTACCAAGTGCTGTTTGATGTTAACACTAGAAGGATTTCCACTCGTCACTGTGATCAATAAAGAGTCACTTTGAGTATATATATATAACAAGCTCCCCCTCAAATTAATGAGGGTGTACTTGAAACGTAAATTAAATACCTTTTAAACACAAGTGTAAGGTATTTATTACGTGCAAAGATCATATATAATAATGAATTCACAAGATTAGCAATGTACGAGGTTGGACCTGAATAATGGAGAACAGCATATGAAAGAAGCACATGGTTCTTGTTCACGAATGTTGGTCACCTCGTCACGTCCCCGAGAAAATTAATTCCCGTTGTTGAGTCAAAGCTTTCCGGTGAAATGCTTGACTTGATTATGAAAAGCGGGTTGCTATCTGAAATAATAGCAAACCATTTTGAGCATGTTTTAAAAGTTTGAACTTCTGCTCGAACTTTATTTACAACCCCGTGTCATTATTGAATGACATTTCTAGGTTCGTAAATATTATCGATTCCAGAAGACATGCTCTTTTTATCAAAACATTTTTGAACACACAATTTTGAAAGATTTAGAAAAACCTTGTGAGAAATTCTCGAAAAATTGTGTTCAAAGTTTTTAAAACCAAGTACTTGAGCTTAAGATGTTGAATATCTTATAAAACGAGCTCAAGTCCGAGAAGTTGTAAACTTCCCGTTGTTAAGGATAAGTTTATCATCGGCGATAAACTTTCCTTTTATCTGAAGAACGAGTCCTAAGCTGACATTTACTTAGAAGTCGTTTTCATGAGCTTGAAAACTTTGACTGTTTTAACGGAAAGCTCATGACCGAGAAAGGTGAATTTCTCGTTATGAGGAAAAGTTCTCTTATTTAAAAGATACACTTTCCTTTCTGAGCTTAAAACTTTGAATGTTTTAAAACAAGCTCATGACCGAGAAAATTGAATTTCTCGTTATGAGGATAAGTTTATCATTAATGATAAACTTTCCTTTATTTGAAGTTCGAGTTACAGTCTGACATTTAACTGTAAGTCATTGTGCATGAGCTTAAAAACTTCGAATGTTTTTAATAATAGCTCATGCCCGAGAAAAATTAATTTCTCGTTGTAAGGATAAGTTTATCATCGGCGATAAACTTTCCTGCCTTTGAAGAACGGGTTACAGACTGTCATTTATCTATAAGCCTTGATGCATGAGCTTAAAAAACTTGGAATGTTTTTGATATAAGCTCATGCCCGAGAAAAATGAATTTCTCGTTTTTAGGATAAGTTTATCATCGGCGATAAACTTTCCTTTCTTTGATGATCGAGTTATAGTCTGTAATGTGACTATAAGTCCTTGTGCAGCTTAACCATGAATCCCCTGAGACATTTGTTTCTCTGATATCTGCTTCTTCAGCAACCAAACTCTAAGAGTGTCCTTAGTTGAACGGTATACAACAATTGGACCGCTTCGTTCTTTTGGAACATCAACTTTGGTACCTGCATTCTCATTAGGAGTTTGTATACTTTTGCATGGGTTAGAGATATCTATTTTTGAAGCACGTGGGGGTTCACAGTTGGCTTTACTCGTGTCAGAGGTGGCCTGAGGGGATGATTCACTTGTCTTAGTTGGCAAACGTTTCCTTTTATAGAAAATCTTAAGTTCAGGCTTAAGTGATGTATCATCCTTTGCAATTTCCTCCCTAGTAGTCTTCGTAGAATCAGAGACTATCCTAGTTAAAGGGCACTCGTTTCCTACAAGAGTAAAAGTTCTACCAGTGGGGCGCCAAACTTTACCAAAGGGTTTGATTTTAGTTATCCACTGGGACTTAATTCGAGCACGGGAGTTCACCTCATCAAGTAATTTCTTGACACAAGCATCATGATTTGCCGTAAAGACACATTTTCTACATGTTTTACACGTAGCATATTTAATGTCCGAGTAAGATCTAGAATCCCTAGATGATTGATTGATGCTCCTAGGATTGGACATGCTACGGTTAGCAGTGTTGGGTAAACTAGAAGGCATCTGACTAGGTTTGAAATTCCTATCTCTTACATGTGTCTTTTGCTTAGCTTCCCTAAGATCAGATTCATGGCATACGTCATTTGAACTAGTTCTAGACGTGGTCTTGGTATTTTTAGGGAAACTAGAGGCAATCATATGAGTTGGTCTTGCTAAAGCTGGAGTGATCACATTGGGACTAGTTGCTGGAGTGACTGGTCTAATAAGATGAACCAAATCAACTTGGGAGGCAAACCGCGGTCTCGAGGATTGTGGTCGCTCGGATCTAAATGCAGTAGGTTGTCTGACAATCGGTTGTCTGACGAACTGATTTGTAGGCGGTTTCCCCAAGATTGATGGTTTTTCAAGCTTAGTGTCCACACTAGGTTCTTTACTTTTCCTTAACTCGTTTTTCAACGCAGCTATAGCAAAAACCTTTTCCTGTACTTGGGCCTTTAAAGTCTCATTTTCTTTGAGCAAGTTATCTTGGGATGCCAATTTAGATTCAAGCAGTTGAATTTGTTTCAAAAGATTATCCTTTTCAGCTTTAGAATCTAGAACAGTTTGATCCAATTTTCTTTCAAGAACAACGTTTGACTTTTCAAGTTTTTCAAAGTATGTTTCAAATTTGTCCATTTTCTTAGAAAATTCAAGTTTGGCATCCTCAAGATCTTTTAATTGACGAGCTACGATCGTTTCGAGCTCTTTAATCTTGGAATCAGAATCAGTTAACGAGGCAGTTATAAGGCATTTATCATGATGAACAATAGCATTCTGAATAATCTCTCCCCCATTATGACTTACATCGGATGAATCAGAAGTGGTATTGCTATCACTCGTTTCCATCCCATGTTTGTCATAATTAGGTTCAGAATTCTCAATATGCGGCATATCATCAGCATAGACATCATAAACAACATTACATTGTACCAGGTTTGCAGGCTCTTCGTCATAAACGGGTAAGGAGTCATCAAGAGAGATCGCATGAACATTCCCTGACGTACCACTGGTATCATGTTGTCCTCCTGATTCCGTGCTCTTGGTATTGATAGGCTCCAATTTTTCAACCGTATGACAATTCTCCTCTTGCATCTGCGGCATTGAATCTTGCACTCCATTATCATACGTTTGCTGAAGTCGAGATCTTTCATAAATCGAAGACGAGACCGATGTCATGAGTTTCAAAATTGTATCACGGAAAGCTCTAAGTTCAGTATGTGTATCTCGAAGAAATGATTGGCAAATCATTGAACTTTCAGACTTGATGATATTGAACTGGAGGAAAGGCGTGAGTTGTGTCACAAGAGCCTTATAAGCAAGTGCCGATGCAGAGTGATTAAAACTTTTATTGTTAAGTTCCTCGGCGAGTTGGGTCAAAGTGGTGAAGATTGAGTCGATGAATATATGACGATCTTGTCCAAAGATTGTCACAAATTCGCTCCCTCCTTGAATCCTCGAAAGAGTGACAAGATGAGACTGGAGCATTCGAAATGAAGTGATGCCACTTTCTCTAACTTTGTAATCCATGGAAAGTCGATGAATAATCAGGATTGATGATCGATCGAGTTAAAAGATGAACGATTACAGATTAAGAAGTTGATGTTTCTTAGTCTTATCAAAATAAATCCCGTCACCTTGCCACGATATTCTAGAGTCCAATTATATTAAAAAATTGCCAAATATCAAAAAACTAAGATATATAAATATTTATTTAAGTGAAATATGAGTTAACCAAAATAAGTGAAATATGTTAATTCTTAAAATAATTCGAGGCTAAATAAAAAAAACAAAGAATAGAAAAATAAGAGAATAAAATAATAAAAATGTGACACCAGACAAAACACGTGGATGATAAGGCTGATACGTGGTGCAACTAATCCTAATACCTAAATTCTAGTAACCTCCGCCCTAAATAACTTCCCAAAATAAAATTCTCACAACACTCAATCTCGTTTATCTCTCTCTCATATCCAACCAAACCCTAAACTAAAAATACTCCGCCTCTAATCTCACCCAAATCCTACGCAGCCTTCATGACACTCCGCCCCTATTTTTCTCCATTTCCGTCTCAACCACCAGTAATCTTACATACCATCTCAAAACACTCCGCCTCTATTCTTTGACAACATCTAAATCTCCATCCAAAATAGATATCCAAGATCAAACAGATCGAATCATCAATCTATCAATCTTAATCTCTCACAAAATCACGAAACCACCAATCTGTGAAGATCTTTAAGATCCTTGAAGTGGGTCTCGGGTAGGTACTCTTTTAATTTTATGTTTATTTAATTGAGTCTGTCCTCTTCATCTGTTGAGTCTTTCTCGTTTGTGTTGTGTCTTTTTGTGTTGTGGTTTGTTGTTGGTGATTCGAGTCCGTTTGTTGGGTAGTCGAGAGAGGGTGGGTGGGTAAATTGTGTGTCGAGAGATTGTGAGGGGGTGTCGAGAGGTTGTGAGGGGCTGTCGAATGGGTTAAGTCGTGTCAGTTTTTGGGGGAGGGTTTTGATTCGAGAGAGTTGGGTTAGTTTGTTACGAGGGGAGGTTGTTCGAGTCTTGGGTGAGGGTAAAAAAGAGTCGAGGCTGAGAATGGTTTAGACGAGGGTGAGGTTGGTCGAATCTTGGGTGAGGTTAAAAAAGAGTCGAGGGTTGGGATAGGAGGGTTTTCAGTGTTCGAGAGATGAGAGTCGAGTGGATGAGTCTGTTGTTCGTGAGTTGGTTTTACCGAGAGAAAAGTGGGGGTGTCGATATGGATGGTTTTTTGTTTGGGTTGCGAGGGAGAGAGTCGGTGTGAGGGCGTCGAGGTTTGGGGGTCCTGTTTGTGTGATGGGTGAGGAAAAAAGAGTCTTGGTCAGAGAGGGTGGAGAGGTGAATTAGGTTCGAGTGTAGGATGTGTGAGTCGAGAGTTTGTGTTGGTAAACGTTAAGAGTTGAGGGAAAGACGAGAGATGTGGGTCTGTTTGTTTGTCGAGGGAGTTAGAAAAGCCTATTCGGAAAGTCCTTTCGAAAAGGTCTATGCGGAAAGTCTATTCGGAACTTTTTCTATGCGGAAAGTCTATTCGGAACTTTTTTTTTTTTTTGGCTATTCGGAACTTTTTTTTTTTTATTCGGAAAGTTTGGTCTATTCGGAATTTTTGGTCTATTCGGAACTTTTGGTCTATTCGGAAAGTTTTGACAATTCGGAAAATTTTGACTATTCGAAAAATATGACCATTCGGAAAGTTTTGTCCTATTCGAAAAATATGACCATTCCGAAAGTGTCGTCCTATTCGGAAAATATGACCATTCGGAAAGTTTCGTCCTATTCGGAAAATATGAAATCGCTCGATCTCAAAGAAATTGAAAGACTGATGGAAAAAGACAGATGATACTTGACAATTTTGGACTGTTTGGACAATTTGGACTCATGGACTGTTATGGACTGTTATGAAAACTCATTAAAACACGGACGGATTAAAAATTAAAAAAAAAAAAAAAAAAAAAAAAAAAAAATGAGACGAAAAAAAATAATGATAAAAACTGATTAAAAACTGATAAAAAAATGATACTTGATTAAACAAATGATGATATAAAAAAAACTGATTATTTAAAAAATGATAAAAATGATAATAAAAAAAAACTGACAAATAAAAAAACTGATTGTAAAAAACCTACGTAAAAAATAAAACTGATAAAAAAATAAAAATTGATAAAATTTATAAAAAATTGATAAAAAATTGATTAAATGATGAAAAGATGGATAGAAAATTAGAAAAGAAAGGAATTTTACCACCAAATCAAAAGATAAAAAATAAGCAAATCCTAAGATTCAACCATGGCTCTTGATACCAATTGAAGGCCTACAAATTCTAAGGATTTGGTAAATGATGGATTAGATCTATGGATTTGGTGGAAGAGATGGGGAAGATGGAGATTAGGAGTAGAGAGAGAAAGGAGAGGGAAGAAAAGTAGAGAGAGCAAGGAAGATTAGATTAATGAAAAGTGAATGAATGAACTAACCAACCCCCTCCTAACATGCTAGGAGGGGTATATATATAGCCCACCCTACATGTGGGCTATATGGACTATACATTATAAAGTGGACCACGAGCCCATTACATAATTATCGTTGGAGCGACCGATCCTTCATAAATACGTAAAACGTATTTCCAACAATCTCCCCCTAAGGGAGGTTGCTCCAAGTTACAAAGTTCTAAATATTCTATGGCTCGTGATCTATGCTAATAATGATGTGACCGAGACTTTCTTTGGGAAAACACATTTCCAACAATGAGACTACGAGACATAGTTTAGTCAAGGTCCCACAGATGGCGCCAACTTGTTGGAGCATAGTTTGGCTAGGCCGGTTCGACGACTATCCTGGGTCGTTCGTCGTCTTCCCGGGTCCTGAGTAATGCTGCAAACAAAGGTAAACCGGTTAGACGTGGACCCGAGGCCGGAGCCACGGGTCCACCTCCGACGGTCAAGTTAGTATCGGGGTGATATATTGTATAAGAGGTGTAGTTGTGAGAGAGAACCTGTTGTAGAATGAGACCCCTAGCCTTGTTTATATAGTGCTAGGGTTTCTTGAAGGATAAGTTAGGTGTGTGTGGGCCGCGGGCCTGTTGGGCCGGGCCGAATACCGACTGTACGTCGACATGTCCCCCAGTCTAGTATGGTATGGTCCATGATCATGTTATGCTAGACTCATTCGTGTATCATGCTCACTAAACAACCGCGTGCGGCTTGCTGCTAGGACATCCTCGTAGGTTGTCCGTAACATATAGCTCCACTCGTAAATGGGCTATTTAGCAAAAAGATGATGGTTTAGGGTTGCGAATAGTGAGCATAGCCACTATACGCCATCAGTAACGATAAAAAATACTATAAGTGCTATTTTATGTTTGAATGATTGACCTTTGGTAATGAATTGTAAAATCGTTTTCCTTTGGAAAGATTACCGTTGATAATCATCGTATTAGGATCGAGATCGAATCTTGTGAGGATATATATATTAGAGCATCTGTAAGCAGGAGTTGGGATGAAGACACCTGACATACACCCATTGTGAGTTGTACATGTCTTTTAGGTTTAAGGTTTCCTATGATGGCGAACCTAACCTTACAAAATACTCGACCCGCGAGACCTGAAATGATTGTTGAAATTAGGATCTGATTATTGACTGCCGGTAGTGGGCAGGAGGTTATGTGAATATGAAATGTAGATCTTGAAGTGCTAGATGGGTAGCGAAGTTATGCCAAATTATTTAACCATGGAAAAATGAATTGATGATCTGAAAGATCATGGGATATAAGTCCCCGTTGTATGGGACCATTGAGATGATGTAAAGATTGGTTTGAAAGGCATATAAGCTGGATCTACCCTAGGACTTCAAGAGCTGCGTGAATTATGTTTTGTATATCGAACTTGATAAAATTCCTATCAAGTGAAAAATCTGACTATTCCTTAATGAAGTTTAGATCGACGAAAAGTTGCATTCATCAAAAACCCGTGAAAATCATGGATAGAGAAAGTAAGTCAACATTAAGCCTGATCTTATTCCCGTAGTTATGTTTGATGAAACTCGCGTATTGTAATGGATTACACTTGTGAGAAAAGACCGAATGTGGAGGAAATACCCACATGGCTTTAGCTCTATAAGAAGCGAGTAGTAAGATAAGATGATCTTTGAGGACAAAGATCCTGTTTAGGGGTAAATGTTGTGACAATCCGTCAATTTATGGTTGATATTTTATTCTCAAATATTATTTAAAAACATTATTTTAATGTTATATTATGAACTCACTTATTTTTGGGAAGAAATTTGGATTTACTTCTTGAAGTAGCATCGACTAAGTCTAAACCGGAGGATTCTACGTTACGTGCTTACGTTTACATACACCGTTTTTGGTGACAGTCCGACATTTCAGAAAATAAATTTATCCGTGAATATTATTTTGGAATTTTAAATTTGTGTTGGTTCATAAACTCACAAATTTACGAGAAGAGATTAGGACTTACGATTATAATTTAACATCATTTACGACTAAACCGGAAACCTTAGGATTACGTATTTACGTTTTTGAACTCCGTTTTTCATAAGACAATTTTTATTAGATTCGTTTTGTGCCGTTGATTCATAATTTATAAAAACGTTTTTCGTAAAACGACCCGAGGGCACGCAAATCGAGGAAACTAGAATCGAGGAATACCCGTAAATTAGTGAGATGAGACAAGTTTACACTTGCCCCACCCCACTATATGGGATGGCCAAGTGTGATCCAACACCAAAGAGGTGTCAAGTTGTAAGTAACTTAGTTACTTACACTTGTCCTAAGCTTACAAAGTAAGAAACTATGCATCAAAACCACCATCTCTAAACAACTAACTCATTTCTTACATGCAAAAACCACACAACACTCCTCCCTCTCTCTAAAATTCGTCCCATCCTCACCTTAAACACCCCATTTGATCAATTTTCAACCACTAAAACTTGTGTTATTCACACATATGATGGAAACCCTTTGAAGATATGAAGATTGGAGGTGATCTTAACCTATGAAAAGGAGTTTTCATGAGGTTAAAGGGCTGAATTCATGGAGGTGTTCATCTATCCAAAGGACCCAAGAAGTTTCCTTTCCAAAGTTGAAGATTTGATAACAAGAACCAAGTCTTGTTCATCAAAAATCTCATCTTTTCATCACTAATGGTGGTATAAAGATTGTTCTTCCTATCCTCTTGTTATTTTGATTATGTAATATTGTAATTTCTTTATTTATGTATATGTATATGATGATAAATAATGACTAAAAATATTATGTGGGGATTTGGTGTTGATAGATTTGATAAACATGGTTAAAAAGATGGAAAACCATAGGTAAAATGGTTAAAATCTTGCTTAAATGTGATGGCTGTATAAAAAAAGTAAGTAACCAAATGTTAAACTGATAAAATAGTAAAGTAGAATCAATATACAGTAAGTATTAGGTGTTATACACATGTGAGAGTTGGCCATGCAATGGAATCATCAAAATGAGTGAGATATGATCAAAACAAGATGAGTGTACCAATCTGAATAGTCTGTTTTATAGGGACTGTAAAGGATAGTTAAACATGGAATGAGCAGTAGCTATAACTAACTTATTTGTAGCACATAATATGAAGTTTATGCCATCCAAAAATGAGCTTCTATCTCCTTATATAACTCAAGATATGATAAAAATGGTGAAGATGAAACTAAAAATCAGATTTTGAAGAATTAATGTTTAATAGTATTATATAAGCACTCAAATAAAAATAGTATAAAATGTGAATTAAAACCCACTAACTTATATAATACATTTATATAAATATTAATAAGGATAAATAAATGGAATTTTTATAAAAATGGTAGTTTGATAAGTTTTATAAGTTATAAAACGATAAACATGATTTTTACGACTTTTTCGGCTATTACCGTAAAATTAACGTTTTTCGCCAATTAAAACTTAGACGATCAAAACCGTCTAATGTAAAGTTTTTAAAAGTCATATAATGATATATAAGTATCTAATACAAGTAAAAACCGATAAAACCCGAACTATAGGACATACGGACATTAACGAGCTAAGTTAGCATATTAGACTAATAATACAACAAAATGGGCTAAAACACTTATAAAAAGTACTTATTGTGCTTAACCCATTTGGGCCCACCATATAAGGTATAATACTGATTTTAAAAGTATGATTGGGCTAATGAAAAGTATTGGGCTCGTAATAGGCTTATTGGGCCTAAAACATGTAAATAGGTAAAACTAGTAAACTAGTATAAAAGTTACCAATACATAACACTAAAACGAGTAAATGAGAAGGTATAAACCCACTTGATCATCATCATATATATACAAAATCATCATATGTATACATAATTTTTATTTTGATAAAGTCATTGGACAAAAGTCTAAGACGAGTATTATTTGTCTAGGTTTCCGTGATTGAAGCACGTACCGTACATCCGAATTACCGATAACCCGCCTTCCCACATCAACGTGAGTTCATAGCCTCACACTCTTTTAAATGTTTTTATGAAATATTTTATAACCCGCGAGGGAGATAACATGTTAGTTTTACTAAAATAGGACACCATTTGTCCCGATTGTTTGTTTATTGATTTGGACCCGAATGATCGTATGACCCGATGAATGATTAAATGACCTGATAGATGAAATGGATTATTAAAGTTAGGTTATGTCACTAAAAGTCCCATTAGCATGAATTGTGAACTACCGGGATTTGGTAGACGCTTATGCATATAATAGTACTATTTGGGGACGATCACCCCAGTTCGCGCCTTGACGGTTGATCCCCGTCGTGCAACATTGATTGGTAAGCGAATTTATGTATGAGAAGATTTCCATAACGTGACCTTTGTGACGACACGCTAATTTAGATGGGCAAATTGAGTTTCGGGCTAGCTACCCGTTGTTTGTTGTAGTAAGGTAACAATGTCATGCGGCTTATAATAATCCAATTAACGAAATACTGCTATATGTACCGAATTACGATATATTGCCTGACTAGCAATATGGGGTCTTACTATTGATATTATGTTCGTGTTTTGGTTTTTCATAACCATCTTCATATAACGGTTTTTATTTAACTTTATACAACGTCATAAGACGTATTGTATGATGTTTTTACGACATTGGCTCGTATAATGATTTTTAAGGCAAATGCCTATATTATGATTTTCGATAAGGATTTGTATAAAAATGACTTTGGCTATTTTATGGCCTATTACAATGATTTGTACAAAAATGATTTTTGGTAATAATTTTATACCAATGTTATATTGATGGATTTTATTAAACTCTATGAATTCACTCGGCGTTTTCGCTGACCTTTTCTTTTAACATGTTTATCTCAGGTACTTGAAGGTAATTCTCGGGAGGACATCAAGAATTCATGGCCCGCACTTAAGTATTAATTTCCATTCAAATACTTGTAAAACCTGTATAAAATACAATGACTTGGGACCTATGTAACTTTGATATTTATGAATGGAAATGCTTTATTATTAAACGACGCAATTTTTATGCGTTGTCTATGATGTGAGTAATGTGCTATCCCGTAACACCAACGAGTCTTCCGCTGTATTGAATTGTGTAAATTTGGGGGTGTTACATATTTTTCATGGATCACAAGTGATTCATATTGACTTATTTGAGTACTTATTAGTCAGATAATAAAGTAGCACGATTTAATTGATAGTTAGCTAAAGGACAAAATCTTTTAAAACGGCTTCTCGTGTATCTCCTTAAGTTCATATATTGGCATAACTCGTTTCACGATTTGAGACCTTTCTCGGACCGATATTTGGCATGTACTTCATTCTTCAAATCTTCGGAAGACGTTCTTGAAATTATGGTCTTCTCTTCATATTTTGGAATTTATTCACTTGACGTTTTTGAGAGATTCTTCATACTTGGACCACGACTTCATCATTTTTTTTCAATCTTTATTTTGGATTTTGATATACAACAATCCGCCTCCTTTTAGGACTTGGATATATTTATCCTCATACCTTGTTAGGGTCTTTTTGGATAGACTTTCTCCATGATCTTTAGGAGAGTAATCGCTTTTCGTCGTGTGTCTCGATCCTTCATATTGATTTTGGAACAATGATACTTTACATCATCTTGGATCTTTAGAAACAAAATATAGCTTCTCATGCCTTGTTAGGGCCTTTTTGGATCCTCACCAATCTTCGCATCCCGCTTCAATAAGTTATGCCTTGGCTATGAACTCTATTCAAACCCGAGCAACATTTAAACGATCTTGTGCTAGAAGCTAAGTAACCTTTTATATCGTACGACCTTACTTATTGCAATTATTTTATTCCTAGTGCATTGATCTTATGGGAGAAAAAGCCACAATTAAAAACATATGAGTTTTTGAAAGAACATTTTCATGTTTTACGTTTAGCATGATCACTTGTCTAACTCTATCATTTCTCGTTCTTCACTATTTAAAGACCTCTAATTAAAGAGACTCGTGAATACTTAGCCATGCAAGTCAAAATTAAGCCAAATTTGGATTAGCTATCATTAAGACTATATCAAATCGAATTTTTGGGTTTTCAAGTCACCTATAGGATCTTGCACCTTCTTGAACTTTTTCAAGTTTAGAGAATGCATTTTTTAGTTCCCTTGATAAGTGACTTTCTAGGATCGGTTATAGGAACTTGCGAAAAGTTCTTGTTCTTAACCCGAATAAGCTAAGACTTTCGCGTTTTAAAGTTCCCTATATAAAAGTTTAGCAAAACTTGATTCAAGCGGGGTAAGGAATGTAAAGGGCTCCAAATGCCCATCAAGTCAAAAATTAACTCTTATTCTACCCCGGAAAATATACATTCGTGTCTTAAAAACACTTATGAAACCTAAGAAAATTTTTAAAATTTGGCCATTTTTAGCCTTATTAGCAACAAAACAAAACAAAACGTTGAAAGTTGGAAAACGTGAGGGCGTAGCAAAGCAAGTATCTATTCACCCCCCCCCCCCCCCATACTAAAATTAAACATTGTCCTCAATGTTTCGAGTCTAAAGGTGGAGCACCCCCATACTAGAGACGAAGAGTCGAATGCTTAGGATCTAGCATGGAAAGGGTGATCAGCAATATATCTAAAGCCGTTTATGAATTATGCTAAGAGATAATTGTTAGAACAATAAAGGATATGTCATGGATTCGTGAAAAACTCTTCAAGAAAATGATCGAGGCGCACGTAAACGAACACGAGAGTCTTCAATCGTGGCGATGATGATGATCTAGATAACACATTCATAAACAACCACGAGACAATGAGTTGGAAGGGCACAAATCCCCTCTCATTAACTACATTAGAAAACATAATATATACAATGGATAAGCATGGGATCTCCCTCACGAGGCACCTCGTTTTTTATTACCGAGTCATGAGCTCGACTCGATCCCCTCAATGCTAATTATCATTGGGGAATGTGACTTTGTCGAGGTCGTCCAACGAAGGAACTTCCCCACCAAAGTAGTGCTTAAGCCTATGTCCATTCACCTTGAAATTAGGACCATCATTTTGAGCTAGCTCGATGGTCCCATAAGGAAACACTTTTGTTATGGTGAAGGGACCCGACCAACGAGATTTCAATTTCCCAGAAAATATCTTCAAACGAGAGTTAAAAAGTAACACTTGATCACCAACGTTAAAAACCCGGTTTTTAATCTTTGAATCGTGCAACTTTTTAGTCTTTTCTTTAAAAATCAATGAATTTTCGTAAGCATCATCTCTTAATTCATCCAATTCATTCAATTGTATTATCCGGTGATCTCCCGCGGTCTTCAAGTCATAATTGGCATGCTTAAGGGCCCAATATGCCTTATGCTCCAATTCAATGGGCAAATGACAATTCTTTCCATAGACCAACTTATAAGGCGTCATCGAGTTTGTCAGACCATGAAGCACGTTTTCTCCAATCGACCTTTCCAAAATCCTCTTCAAATCTCGGTTTGAAACCTCGACTTGCCCACTCGTTTGCGGATGATAAGCCGTAGAAAGACGATGAGTAACTCCATATTTCTCTAAGACCTTCTCGAATTGGTCATTACAAAAATGGGTTCCACGATCGCTTATAATAGCACGAGGGGTTCCAAACCGAGAGAATAGTTGCTTCAAAAACTTCACTACCACACGAGCATCATTAGTAGGTAAAACCTTAGCTTCCACCCACTTTGATATGTAGTCGAAGACGACGAGGATATACTTGTTTCCATGAGACGATGGAAACGGCCCCATAAATTCTATTCCCCAAATGTCAAAAAACTCACACACTTGAATTATGTTTTGCGGCATTTCATCCTTTTGCGACGATTTTCTTTGACGTTGGCAAGAATCACATGACTTCACACGTGCGTTTGCATCACGATAGATCGTAGGCCAAAAGAAACCACCATCGAACACTTTTTTAGCCGTGAGATTAGCACCGTGGTGACCACCCGTGGGTCCCTCGTGACAAGCTCTAAGGATGTTAGAAGCTTTGGTACCAAATACACAACGTCGAACGAGTTGATCGCACAAACCCGAAAGAGATAAGGGTCGTCCCAAAAATAGAACTTGATGTCACGAAAGAATTTTCTCTTTTGTTGTGTCGTCATACCCTTGATTATGAAGTTCCCCGCATGGTAATTTGCAATGTCGGAAAACCATGGGGTGGTATCTTTAGAATTCACTACACCGAGAGTCTCGAGAGGAAATATTTCGGTGATTTCCTTGTTCTCGAAAACATCTTTGTGAGGATCTTCTAAATGAGAGAGATGATCGGTCGCTAGATTCTCGGCTCCTTTTTTGTTAAGCACGGTAACATCAAATTCTTGGAGGAGGAGCATCGAACAAAGCAATCTCGGCTTAGCATCTTGCTTAGATAAGAGATACTTGATAGCCGAATGGTCCGTATACACGATGCTTTTAGTCAAAACGAGATAAGGTCGGAATTTCTCAAAATCATAAACCACGGTAAGGAATTCCTTTTCCGTTGTGGTGTACTTAAGTTGAGCCTCGGTCATCATCTTGCTAGCATAATGGATAGGACGGAAGTGTTTTTCATAACGTTTCCCTAAGACGGCCCCTATTGCATGATCACTTGCATCGCACATGATTTCAAAGGGTAATTCCCTATTAGGAGCAACAAGAATTGGAGCTTCGTAAGTTTCCTTTTAAGAGTTTCGAAAGCTCTAACACAATCCTCATTAAAGTTAAATGGAGCATCCTTCTCGAGAAGGTGTGTCATAGGTCAAGAGATTTTCTAAAAGTCTTTGATGAAACGACGATAAAAGCCTGCGTGGCCTTAGGAAACTCCTAACTCCCTTAACGGTTTTGGGATGAGGTAACTTAGCGATGACGTCTATTTTAGCTTTATCGACCTCAATCCCCGCTTTCGAGACCTGGTGCCCTAAGACGATTCCTTGTTTACACATAAAATGACATTTTTCCCAATTAAGCATAAGGTTGGTTTCTTTACAACGTTTTAACATTTACTCGAGATTAGATAAACACGATGTGAACGAATTGTCAAACACCGAAAAGTCATCCATGAATACTTCCATCAACTTCTTGATCATATCATGAAAATAGCCATCATACACCGTTGAAACGTACCCGGTGCATTGCAAAGTCCGAAAGGCATTCTACGATAAACAAACGTTCCATAAGGACAACGTAGTTTTCTCTTGATCACGAGGGTCGATAGGGATTTGAAAGTAACCGGAAAAACCATCTAAAAAGCAATAGAATTCATTTCCCGCGAGTCGCTGCAATATTTGATCCATGAAGGGCAAGGGAAAGTGGTCTTTACGAGTGACGTCATTTAACTTTAGGTAGTCAATACACACCCTCCAACCGGTCACAACACGAGTGGGAATTAACTTTTTGTTTTCATTGGGCACAACGGTCATTCCTCCCTTCTTAGGGACACAATGGATTGGGCTCACCCATGGGCTATCAAAGATAGGATAAATCATTCCCGCGTCAAGAAGTTTTAAGTCTTCCTTTTTTAGACATCGTAAATTTTTGGGTTTACCCTTCTTTGAATTTGAATTGCAGGTTTGTAGTCCTCCTCCATTAAAATCTTGTGAGTACAAAATTTTGGGTCAATACCCTTAATGTCGGAAATTTTCCACGCAATTGCCCCTTTATGAGCTTTAAGAACTTTCAAAAGTGCGGTTTTTTTATCATTAACAAGATATTTTGCAATAATAACCGGCAACTTGTCATCACCTTCCAAGAATGCGTATTCAAGGTGAGATGGAAGATCTTTCAATTCAAGGATAGGCGGTTCCTCGATTGAAGATATTTGTTCAACACTCATAACTTCCATCGGCGGAACAAATGGTGGAATAGAAGTATCATTACTAATAATCACCTCATCTTCATTGTCGATTTCATTTGAATTAAAATCTCCTCCTTGGAATAGAGTGAGATTTGGTGTAGAATTAGCAATAATCGGATCCAAAATATTGGGACTGCCACTTGACGAACTATCGGAAAAACCTAACACTTCTTGTGAAAACTCATCGCAAACCACATCAACTAAGTCAATGTGATTGATGGTAGCGATTGCATAAACATGAGAAGGTGTCGAGTTTTGAGTAGCGTTTATAACAAGTTCCACTTCGTTGAATCTCAAAGTAATAGTTCTTGCATGAATGTCGATAAGCGATCTCGAGGTGTCTAAATATGGATGACCTAAAAGTAGAGGAACTTGAGGATCCGCGGGGATGTCAACTACTATAAAATCAACGGGATAGTAGAACTTCCCCACTTTTAAGAAAACATCATCGGCTACTCCACATGCTAAAATCGTAGAATGATCGGCCATCTCGATAGACATGTTCGAAGGAGTAAGAGCCGGAAGCGAAAGCGATTTCCAAATGGAAAATGGCATCAAATTAATGCTCGCACCAAGATCGGCCAAGGCGAGGCATTCTTTCATATCATGTATGTCACAAGGAATGAGAAACTTCCCGGGGTCACCAACTTTTACCGGTATTCGGTTAAGATAAACCGAAGAACAATTAGATAGCTTTGAAAGCTTCTCCTTATCGTTCATCATTACTTTTAAAAGTGGAAGCGAAACGAGGCATATATAACAATGCGTCAGCTAAACTCACATTAAAATGAACTTGTTGAAACATTTTTATAAAAAGCTCGATTTGTTGTTTGTTACGTTCTTTCATTTTCTCTTTGTTTCGTCTTGAATGGTAAGGTAAGGGTGGTGTGGGTTGGGGCATAGGCATCAGCCTTGGAATCTCGGGTTCCATGATTGGTATTGGTTCAACCGTAGGTGTGGTATGAGCATTACTTCGTGGGCTTGTGATGTGCTCCTTTTCAACCATCACCTCGGGCTCTTTCTCGATTTCCTTCTCCGTAGAAGTACTAGGATGAGAGATTGGTTCTTTGAAAGTTTTACCACTACGAGTAGTAATAACCTTCATTTCTCACTTCGGGTTTGCAATGGTATCACTAGGAAGACCACCCGAGGAAGAGGGTTTACACATGATTGCTTCAAACATTTTTTCCATTCGATCTTCAAATTTTGATTCCCTAGCATCCGCTTTTAACAACTCTTGCTTAATCTCATGTTGCCTTGTTCCATCTTTTGTTGAAGACGTTGAACATTTCCTTCCATTTTTTTAGCATGAGTTTTTAGTTCATTAGCAAGCTCGTTTTTCAACTCGGATCTTAAGCTAATCATCTCACGTTTCATGTTATCAAACTTAGCATCGTTTGCTTTTGCATAATCCAAAAATTATCCATTAAGATTTTTAGTGTGAGCATTTTGAAAACCTTGTGTATTGTTTTGAAAATTACGGTTTTGGTTTTGATTTGAAACTTGCACAATACCACTTTGGTAATTCCCTTTGTTGTAGTTACGTGAATTGCCTTGATAACCACCATTTTGATTGTTGTTTCGATAGTTGTTAGCATTTTGATTTTGTGGAGCTTGATTTGAGCGGGAACCTTGGCCGTTTTGGTTGTAAGTTCCCGTTGCTACATAAGCACTCGAAGTGTTACCACCGGCGGTAATGCACTCGGAAAGATCATTAGCTCCACCACAAGATAAACAACTCTTTTCAACCGCTTTAACCGATGCGGAATTCAAAGCATCTTGTGCTTTCCAATGCGTCATTAGCGTCGAAAATCTATCGAAAAACCAATTTTCCTCATTAGCTTCATCATGTAAGGCATTAATGTTACGAGATGATGACGATGACGATGAACCCATATTGGCAACACTCGGTGTGTTACGAGGGTTATAAACCTTAGATCTATTCTCGATAATCTTTAAAGCCTCATCGGTCATTTTGCACAAAAAATTACCACCCGCGGCAGCATTCAAATAATCTCGTTCATGATCATTTAGCCCATTATAAAAAGTATCTATTTGATGCAATCTGAAAAATCATGGTGTGGACATTCATGTAACATTTCTTTAAATCGTTCCCATGCCATTGAAAAACTTTCACTATTACGTTGTGTAAATCTTGAAATCTCATTTTTTAAATGTGTTGTCTTAGATGGCGGAAAAAATTGGTTCACAAACATAGAAACGAGATCACCCCATGTCAAAATCGAATTTGCCGGTTCTTTCTCGAGCCAAATTTTTACGGGTCCATCCAACAAGTATGGAAACAACATCATCTTAATGGCGTCATGTGGAACATCCTTAAACTTGCTTGTTGCGGTGAGACGATTGAAATTCCTTTTGTGATAGTGCGGGTTGTCTTTTTCATGACCTCTAAACTTGTTTGCTTGTAGCATCGACATTAAACCCTTCTTAATCTCGAAATTGTCCGCAAGGATGGCGGGAATCACAATGGCTTCTCCAAAACACTCGGTGGGTGCTTGAAGCAACTCCATCATAGTACTATTAGCCATGACGACTATTGGTTCTACAACGGGTTCGACAATTGGAGTTTGTTCTTCAATCAAATTTCCTTGGCTTTGACGACGTTTACGAGCTCGTTTTGCTTGATTATGAGTTAGCATAAACTTGACGTAGAATGGGAGGTGAGCAAAGAAGATTCTTTTGGGTGTTTTGTGAATTTTCAATTTTTTTTGTGTTTGATTGTTTTAATTTTTTTTGGATTTTGTGTGTATTCGTAGACAACAATCTACCAAATCTCTCCTCGAAGCAAACTCTTGATTAAAGAAGCCTCAAAAGAATGAAAACGATCACGTGGAGTGAACGCCTTCGATTGACTTTAGAACTTTGGTGAAAACCAGATTGTTCAAGAGGGTTTAATCACAAAGAAACCAAGCAAATATATATATATATATATATATATATATATATATATATATATATATATATATATATATATATATATATATATATATATATATATATATATATATATATATATATATCTATAATATATATATGGGGCTAAGTTTGACATAAGAAAATAAAATGCGCCATGTCATATCTTATGTGGCATTATTTCATTGGCTAATAAATTAGTATATGTCTAAAAATATATTGTATTATACGAAAAGATACAGTACAAAATCCCCTAAAATATACTCGACTTTAATTTTCTCACTAAAACCCTAAAATAAAAGATCATCTTTATATCATATTATCATTCATTAATAAACTAACGACCACCTAATAAACTAACGAACATAAAAACCTTAATATTATTCGTTATTTTCTCAAAACCCTAAATCATTCGGTGAAAAAATCTTATTTCCCTGATATTCATCATCCTACATGCATCATAAACCCTAATTAGAAAGAACGCATCATATCCTTCTTCTTTTCTACAGGTAACCCTAAACTAATTCAACTTAAATTAGATTCTAATTCAACTATCTTTTGTTCTATACTTCTGATATGATTATATTTATGCAGTGGGGAGCTTGGAGATGTTGTGAAGGTATACAATATCAAAACGAGTGAGTGTGTTTGTGTTTGATATTAGATCATTACATTGCTTTTTAGTATTGGATTATTAGGCCATATGTTGGATATTGTATATTGCTTTCTTGATGATTACGCATGGCCTATTATCTACGATACTAAAAAAACATACACTTCTTAGTTTATCCCTAAAGTTTTAAGTCGAAAACTAACCCTAATATCCATATTTTACAGGTCTATCACAGAAAAAAAAAACTCACCATGGGCTTATTAACCTAATCACAATTCATCCTTTTTTCCAGGTTACAGATGAACTTTTTAATGTAATTGCAGCACAAACACCCTATTATATTCAGAAATTTTAAGGTTAGAGAGTGCATTGAATCAAACACCCCAATATACTCATACAAATTTACTAGCAAGGGCTTGGTGATTGTTATTTCACGACCTCTGATTGGAGCTTTCTGATACTGGCTAACCTTTCTTGCTAATACAGATTTGTTCACCGGGTTTCCGATTAAGGGTTTTAAAACATCTCAAGCAAGGTGAGTTTCCATAATTCTAGATGTTGTATGATTCTGTTTTATGGATGAATTTGTTTTATGGATGAATAACATAAGAGTGACAAGAGGAATGCTGTTATCGGTCCCTCCTTCGATCAAGATATTGGATGTACGAACTTTGAATTCTCACATATACAAAAACACTAAATCAGACTCTGCACAAATTAATGGTGATGGCCATTTTCATGCTATTTAATCTGAATTTCTATTTTTTTGGTGGCTGTTTGTTCTTGATTAACGCAGGTGGTTCGACACCATTGGATTTGAGCCAACTGTTCGTGCAAACATGAGAACTAGAAATCTTACACCTACTACGGTAGCACAAAACCGCATATTGAAAAGATATTTTGTTTTGAAGAACATTATCTGATTATTGCGTTTGTAAACGCACGTAATGAAATTAGATTGTGCGAAAATCAAAGTGATTATCTGCTTTTTCTTTGACATAAACTAAAGATTTCATATCTATACTTGCCAATCCAGCTTTCCATGCACCTGAGTGAATAAGAAACCAGTTAATATGAAAAAGAAAAACTGTCATGCCAGGTACTTATGAAAAAGAAACCAGTTAATATTAACTTACAAAAAATTATTTTCTCGAAATATTCTGAATTGTCTATTTTTAATGTCAATGCTACCAGGTACTTATGATTCATACCCTTCCAACATCGGTAGTAAAAAGAAGTAATTCCAACAAATTTTACCAACAAAAAATATGGAATATAACTTGGCAGAAAGAGATGTGCATCACCAGTGCACAATCAAGGGTTTAGGCATTCATGTTGTTCAAATTGGCGAATCCATCCAACGATGCAGGAGGACTGTTGTCCACCTTATTCACGCACTAACACAAGGTACACTTTTCACACCAATCAGATAATTATTTAGTATTGAATTTAGGTGCCTTGATCTAAGGAAAAAGTTGGTTGCTGTGCTGTCATATTGTTTATGCTAGGTTTATTTTTAGAGAGCCTATTTCTGACTTTTTTTCTATGGCTATGAAGGTCACCCACCTTTCATTCAACGTGGTAACTAATTGATCAAGATTCTAATTTGGAAAATGTAGGGTTATGTGATTTCTGTTCCTGATTATTGATTTGAGTGCTGAGAAAATGATTCTCATCATTTGAAACGCCAACTGACTAAGCCTAGAACCTCTGACTAAGCGTAGAACCTCTGTAAGTTTGTGCGAGCATTCATTTCATAGAGAGCATGAATTGTGTACACATAATTTACACAATTATTAAACCTTAACAACATGCCATATTTGAAAGTTTAGCTGCTCCGGATCCTGTAATTGAGGACTTATGGGTCCCTATTTCCAGCTACACCACTATAATAAGTTATCTACTCAACCAGGCTTGGTCTTCCTGTGAATGTGGAGTGCGTCACTCCAGCTTACCTATAGAGCAATACAACCTGCAGATGGTCAGCTCTATGAAAGAAAGATGAAAGTTTATAAAAGTAAAAGTACCTGGCGGATTCACTAATAAAATATGCAAATGTTTATGTATCTATGATTCCACATAAGGTAAACAACATTTTTCGAGCTGCAATTTCACATGTCACAATTTTGGAATACTTACCGACCCAAAATCGCAACATCAGTGCTTGAAACGGGGTATGTGTATCTTCTTCTTCTTCCATTTCCTTGCATAATTTTATTAACCGTGTATACCATGTGGAAGTAGTAACCATATAGAACTATATCATTTTAGTGTTAATAGTAATTTACAACTGTCATAGAAACTGTGTAATCTGGACTGATTCCAAACAGCGGGTTTTAAGGG
Source organism: Glebionis coronaria (assembly GCA_025667525.1). Classification (NCBI taxonomy): domain Eukaryota; kingdom Viridiplantae; phylum Streptophyta; class Magnoliopsida; order Asterales; family Asteraceae; genus Glebionis; species Glebionis coronaria. Next base: position 396,884,687 of record CM046874.1, on the reverse strand, counting down.
TACATTGGGTCATTTTAAGGGTCGTTTTAGTGGGTGAATTGGGTTGTTTTAAAGGGGTTAAGTAAAACCACACCTTATTACTTATGATATGGTTGATTTGGTTATGTATTATTTGATTGGTGAAAGTTTAAATTAAGAAAAAGTGCACTAAAAATAAAAAAAGTGCACTAAAAATGAATTGGCTAATAGGTGGAAAGTCACTTGTAGTTAATTTCAAATGCATACATCTTAAATAAATATATTTGAAAACTTGCCTCATACCCAACTCGTATAGCAAAACTGCTAAGATATTTCTTTGTTTTCAGACAGAAGTTAGTTTATCAAGACTAGGCAATGCCAAAAAAATGTCATTATTTATAAAAATCTTGCATAAATCATTGCACAACTTGAACTAATATTTTCAACTAATCTTGCAGTATTAGACGGGTCTCGGACTACACAAAAAAAATCAATCAAAGGCTGGTAAGTTTGATCAATCTGTGCGTCCAACAGGAGATACATCTCTGTTAATTAGTTATGACCATACGTGTATACGAGCTTAAAGGGATAGAACTTAGTCTTATTTTCATTAGTAGTAGCAGGAGAGGTTAATTTTAGTATGGAGTGCAACTGTTTTATGATGCCTTCTTTTGGTTTCCTTTTTGCTGAACTTGCTCTTTAGAAAAAATTCTGCTTGCGTGCATGAAGATACAACCTAGATAGACGAACATGGGCATGAACCTTATTAGTGGATCTTCGGTGCTCAACAACTACTTTGACGACAACATCCCTGCTCGCGACTTTAACAATTTACTGGTAAGCATAATGCTACATTTATATTGCTGAATTGGGTATCATTATTGCGAAAATTATATACATTTTTATGAATTACTAATTCGATGCTTATTAATAAAGTGATATAAATATTTTCAAAAATTTACACTACCGTGTCACTCGGATCCTCTCCAAATATAGAAGCATGTCTAAAGTTCACCAATATGACCTGTTAAAGCCAAAAATATGATATAAGTGATGTCCTTTTTTGGGACTTTGTATTCTGATAGTAACAAAACAAACTAAATTGGCTCAAGCATACATTGGTTGTGTCGTATGAGAAGAATTGTTTAATTTTTCTAGAATTGTTATCATGCATCTAAATGAAGGCGCGAATGATTATATTATTGCGACCAAAGATGGTCATGGGAGTTCTAATAACATCTTTGAATGTTGCATCACAGGAAAATAAACTACTGAAGTTCTTACTGTCGAAATGGAAAGTCATATTGTTCTAGGGTCGATGCCGAGCCTTTGAATCTGTTGAACATGTTTCAAGGACTTGATTACAAATGCAAAAGCCACTTCTTTAGATCTTATGCATGATGATACAAGATGCTTGGATATAAGGAGAAATCCAAAAATGCTTCTCAAGGACGTGTAGTTTTTTTTTTTGAACAACAAGGACGTGTAGTTATATCACATTTGAAAGTACATGCTTACAAATTTGATTTACAGCCCGTCGCCACTTAAACTTAATATAGGATTTTATTTGCCATCGGTGGCTGAAATTTGAGCAAAGTGAATGACTACGCTGAGCTAAAAGGGGACTCCAAGTGAACCACACGATAAAGGTAAGGATATTTTTTAGTGATATTCCGAAAGGGGTTTCCCGAAAGGTTTGTACTTTGTAGGATAGTTAATATATTGTACAATGAATATAGATGATAGATGATGTCACTGTTATAGGATAGTTAATATATGATGAAAAGTATTAATGATTTGTATGTATACTTGAGAACGCATATGACATGATAATTAATGGAAGAAATGTTTAGATGGTCATTTTTTCAACAAAGTTTAGTTTGAGTTTATTATGCATTTGATTAATCTTATGATTGGATGTAAAGAATCCATTGTCAGCGAATCACTTTTAGTTTATTTAAAACTTCAGGAACTATTAACATCAGAAAAGAACGCAAAAATTTTCGAATAAATTTGAACTGAGTTGTAAAAGTAAGAACTTAAGCTAAAACTTATCGCATCATAGGATAACAACATGAACTTTATCTTTTGAGGCGAGGAAGAAAATTATTTTAGATAGCATACTTTTCTTCGATACGAAGGGACCTATCCTACCATTCATCTTATTTTTATCTAATAGATAAGTTTAAATATATTTTATTTTCACTTATTTTTTATAATTCCGATATTTCCCAACGTTAAGTGTTAAACAAAAAAAATTTACTATCGCAACGAGCATTTAATTATCTTTTTACAATATGCACTATAATATATACTTTTGAAGAAAAAAATTCATTTTTAATGTTAAAATTTACCTGAAATATCATATATGATAATAGTGTTTTAACATATAAGATACCAATGTTAAATCATAAATTATTTAAAAATTATATATGATATTGGTTTATATCATATATGATAAGTTATATCATATATGCTAATGGTGTTACATTATATATGATATTAGTATCATGATAATTTTCGACAGCGAAAAAAACGTACAAAAAACCAATATTTTTGTCGAAAATGTATCATATAGCATACTTATAGAAAGATAATTAAATGCTCTTCGTAACGGTGTATCTTTTTCGCATAACGATTAATGATTTAACAGATATTAATGTTTGAAAAAAGTGGTGAAAATAAATTTTGTATTTAATCTCATTTATTGGATTAAAATGGATATAGAATGTGAGAATTAGTTCAATGGTATCAAAATAAAGTTTGATATCTAAATGAACTTAAATCATATTATATTTTATGAGTTTAAATTAAAGATATATAGAATTAACCGATGAAGTTTGATTTATTTATACTTCTACACATATAATGCAATCTATAGATTTTTTTTATTTGCTTCCATGTAAATGGGTTTTTTCCACTAGACAATATTTTGACATTGACGATTAATAATTAAAGACAAGTCCAAATGCTATCAAATTTTAATTTATTTTTATCAAAAGCGGTATAACCAAAGATTCACATGAGACAAAAAACGTCTTTCGGATAGACCGATACCTAATAATATCAAAGATTACTTACTTTTTAGTCACTTTTTAACAAACCAGGTCTAAATAACAAATATTATAAATACACAAATGTATTTAAAAAAAATTACGAACTGAACCCGCCCAATGGGCGGGTTACGCAACTAGTATATATATATATATATATATATATATATATATATATATATATATATATATATATATATATATATATATATATATATATATATATATATATTTATTTATATATATATATATATATATATATATATATATATATATATATATATATATATATATATATATATATATATATATATATATATATATATATATATATATATACTAGTTTCATAACCCGCCCAACAGGCGGGTACGTCTCGTTAACTTTTCATGAAAGAACGTTCCTCGATTTGATAAACTGACTGACAGTTAGACATATAGGGTTTAACTTTTTTTGTTTAAAGAAACTAACTTTTGATTACGTTTGAACTTGGATCACCTAATGAACTTCCTATTAGGAAAAATCGATAAGATTTTTTGTAAGACCGAACAGGATCGGACCGGACCGAGGACCGAATTTGTGCAAAACCTCGGACCTCGGACCGGACCGAAATTGTACAGTCCGGTTCGGTTCGGTCCGGCCCGGTCCGGTTTTCCGATCCGGGTCGGTTTTGGGTCTGCCATGCCCAGCCCTAATTACGGTTACTCATTTTTGGCACGATAATAGGTAATTAAAAATAAGTAATTGATCATTGATAAAATTTTTTATACACGTCATCACAATGATCATGTGTTAAATCATTAAAATGTGGGTTTAAGTGTTTCATATTCTCATTTGACCATTTTTTAGTATATAATCAACTAAATGAGGCTACGGCCTAATAGCATGGCCCTATTTTGCATATTACTTACCGCTTAAAGCTCGACCAATTGGCCTATTTTAATCTAAGAATTGAGATTTCATAAAATTGTTGGTAATAGATGCTTTGACCATCAAACCATTGTTCAGACTTGGGAGTTTGGCCAAATCGACAAAACAATATCCGGTGTCTGCTGGTCTGCTATAACTGTGTAACGTTACTTTGTGATCAAATTGATGATTTATTACTGTTATCAGTTTTTTGCTTTGAGCATATTAACCAAGTGAATGAAAACCATAGGGCATAACCAAAACAAAACAAACTAAAAAGAACCTGCTATTCTCGATTTTTATTTACTCGGTAATTTATAAGTGGGTGCTTTTTTCAGTCAAAACTAATAGCCAAAACTCACATGAACTTGATCTCTATTCTTATACCTCATTCTTATTATTATGTTCTCGCACTGGAAATGCGGTTCTTTCAGATGTGTCATCCAAATTTAAGAGTATCTACATTCTCATATACAACAGTTCTGTTTGGAAAGGGCCAAACTGGCTCAGGTCGTGCAACATACGTCGCCATCCCACTCGTTCACTAATCCGGGGAATATTAAACATGCAAATTTTCAGTTCTTTCACTTTCATGCCATTCATTTTTTTACTGTCAAGAATACTGCAGAAACTACTATCAAGTAATTATTGGACAACTCAATGGAGTAAATAAGGTTAAATCAAGGATGAGCAGAAACAGAAGATAACGTGGTCTCATTCCCAAGAAGACTTGGGTGGTTTAAATAAACGCACAAGATTAAATAAACTAACATAAGTATTTATAACAAAGAAGTATTGTAAATAAACGCACAAGATTAAATATAATAACCCAAAATAATTAGACAATGAAGTTTATATAACTATCAACAAAACTAACATAAGTATTTACAACTTACTTGGAATGTTGCAATGAGAGGGACAAACATTTTCACTCTTTCATTTGTTTTACCAAATATGTTGCTAACAACTGTGGTAACATGTTGTTAGAGTATCAGTAGTAGATGATTATCTTATCTAGAGAAGAACCAGCCAACTGGTTTGCATCAACATACACATATTTTTTAGTAGAGATTAATGGTTCATCCTTAACTAAATGGTATCGTATTGGTGCAAAAAGTAGATTTATTGTTCTTGTCACTGTCGTTATACTACCCACAACCTGGTTAAACAGCTTGAGTATTATTTCTTTATATCCGCAAGTGGGATGTTAGCCTCTCTGATCATTATCGACAATCTTGTGGACTGGTGCCTTTGATGGTATTGGTTTCCAAGAAAAGGGTGAGTGGCCATCTGTACCATATTGGTTACTCCAATAGTTAAAAACGTTTCACGCCCCGTGCATATATGTTGAGGGTATCTCTCCTCACGTGCCTTCTAAATATATTTGAAAATTAGCAAATATCTTGCGTTTTGATTCCATGGCTCTTGATGACACCACCTGTAAACACATAGATGACTTACTTAATAACTACAGTAATAGTTACAAAAAAGAGTTAATCGGCTATAATAGGACAGAGTGCAAGAGGGTTTCTATCATGCTTTTGGTGTCTGGAGTTATCACAATCTGATTATCACTTTTATATAAATCACCTCATTCATGAGTTATAACAAAATATAAGGCATGAAAGACTGAGAATTACATTTTGGATGTGACCGATATAGTGAAGAGCTCCGTTCTTGAAAAATTCCAATCTCACTTCATTTTCGAAAATGATATCTTAGCCATAATGAGTACCTTTCTCGGGCATCTTAACCAGTGAAAGGGACCCATAAAATTTGCAAGCCGCAGATGACCAACTATACACAAATCATTAATATAATAATTTATTATAAAAGAAAAGTAGTATAAAATAATTTCCTAGAAGTTTATACAGTTAGAATTTGTTAAAATACAATGTTAAGCTTAAAGCATGCACAATAGTAAATTTATGAAATCCATTTTGCTGACGGTTGAAATGTAATAGAATAGAATCCTCACAATAATATTTACTAATAGCAAAAAACATGAAGTGTAACTCCATGTCCTGCATACGCAAATGTAATCCGACCCACTGCATTATTTGGAATATTTACATAATACCAACACTTTTTTCTTATTAAAGGGCTGTTTGGCTAGGGATAAATTGGTAACTTAACTCGTGTTTGTTACTATGTGATGTAACAAAATTTGAAGGGGCGTTTGGGTCAAATGCAAAGGGACTATAGGTGTCAAACTGTACAGGCGGTTCAACTTGGACAATGGTTCAAACTGAGTAATATTCTGATCTAAATAAGATTATTGTAGGAAGCTTTCACTGGTTCGTAAATCCAACCAGTTCAACTTTACAGTCACCTTATGTTAATGTGCTGAAATGGGTCATATGGGTCAGTGTTTTCAAATCTGAAAAAATACAAAGGAAGCGAAAAATACATTACACCTTTGATATTGGTAACACTATCCTTGAAAAATATATAGCGAGTACAGACACGTAGTTCAGTTATAATTTCATTTTCATTGGTGTTAGATACATCATTGCCTCTCGAGTTTTTGGTGTAATATGAGTTATGCTTCATCAGTCCCCATATTATTAAACGTCCATATACTCCACCCGTGAATTGCTTGAAACCCGTTTGATTTTGAAATCATATAATCAATAGTGTGATGATTTAACATATCGAAATTTTAACGAATAAAATAGTAGTCTTAACTATAAAGCCTGTTAGATTTGAATGAAATCCAACCACATTAAGCATATGGTAACCATGTTTTTTCATTTTATAGCTTAAGGTTAATCTACGTCAAAGGATAATATATTCATAATCTGGTCTATGATAATGATTTCAAGAGAATGTAATTAGTTACTGGTCTTTCCTAGTCCTAGCTAGTGCCTAAAAATGAACGCCTGAAAATGCAGGCGTATCTTTCAAGAATTATATGCAATATGAAAAACTCAATTTGCATTACAATATCTAAAAATATGACTTATAGTTTCGCATATAGACTGCAGGATTTGAAGGATGACAAATCTAAGGCCTTTCCAAACATGATTGAAACATAGACCAGCTTCTGAAATGCCTGCACTGAAGACCACACCAATGATCAAGCTCTGTATATTATATAACCTATTATATAACCTACAATGCTAGCTGTTATAGATTATTAACGCCACAAATCAAATAAAAATTAAACTGTTATTAACACTGTTGTATATTAACACCACGAATCAAATCAAAATAACGTACTTGCAACTTATTACATCTATAACACTATAATGCAGAAGAACCTAGAGGAGTCATGCAAATTAAGATCAATCACATATAGTATGGGGAAATTTACATGTGAACATGGAGGGTCTTGGTGTGTAGGTTTTAGCAGAGAAATAAAACTTGCCTAAGAGATGCCCTCCTGGTATGAAAAAAAAAACAAATAAAATAAAGAATCAATTTCTTATATTTTAATACTTTTTTACTTTTTTATACATTCATTAATTAAAAATAACATAAGTCGTTAACTAATACTCCTACTTTTTTGTAAAGTTTCTTATAAATTCCTTAATGTGAGTATTACTTGAGCTGGTAACCTCATCTCCGCCGGTTCTTCGCAAACATTCTACAGACGGTTAATGCTGCTGCACTTTTTCCCTCTTGAGCTGCAAGTTCAGCACTCCGAGTCCAGCTCAAAAACAACATTGTATATTATGCGATTTTAGCAATAATTTTAGTAACAATATCTCAGTGTTACAATAGCTATTCAACTTGTAGATCATTAACACATGCATAGATTAGGGATTGGATAAATATTGATTAATATGGTATAGATATCAAATTCGGTTTGTAACTAAAAAGTAAATATGAAAAAAATCTACCGATTAAAATAAAATCTAGTTTCCAAAATAAATTAAACATGACCCAATAGCCAATAAGAAAACGCCATGTAGGATATGACATGGCGCATTTTATTTTCCTATGTCAAACTTAGCCCTATATATATTATAGATATATATGTAATTTTATTACATGATTGTTTGATGATTATTTCTATATTCATATGAGGTATTTATACGACGTAAATTGTCACAAGAAACCCTAACTTCCCTAGTAATTAATCGAAGCTATTCTCGTAGGAATTCTAGCTATCCTAGATCTAAACCAAGTTGTGGATATTTATGATCCCAACAAATGGTTGATATTTGTAGAAATGTTGATATTAGTTGATTGTGATATTAAAAAAGAATTGGCGAGATTAAATCTGATATCGATGTTATGACGATCTTTTCTTATAGAGTGGAGTTTGACAAAACGTTACCACCTAGAAAGATGTCATCTGATTCGTTGTCACCCAATTCTTAAAATTAAAATCGAAAGGGTGAATGTTGCACTTGAGGCTGTCATTGGAACCGTTACCCAAAAGCCTCATGCCACAAGTACCTTTTCGAGAAGTCTAATTGAATGTATGAGTCATTTCATACTAGTGACTTATTTGATAACTATTGTTGTAAGAGCTATAGGATTGGAAATTAAGTATTGATCATATTGAGCTTTTATGGCCCTATTAAGGTCGAAGAATAAGGTTGAAAGAATTGGAGAATGAGGCAGGATATCGAATTGAGTATAATTTGGTTGAAACTTGAATAAAGTAAAATTTAACTTGTATGGAATAAGAAATTGTTAAGAGGAAGTCGTTAAGTTCTTTGATTGAATTATAAGGTTTTAAATGATTGTTAGTTTGTGTTAAAGGTTGTTCCTAGGCCATTGTCCACTAATGAGGATGCCCAGTGTCCAACAAATAAATTGAAGAAATCTTCTTCTGAATTGGGACCGATGGATCTTCTGGGACAGGTGGGACACCTAATGACTCTTGTAGATTAGTATTCATTGTGGTATCTTTTAAAAATCCCTAACTTAACTGAGACATCAGTTGGTAGGATGAGTTCTTGGAATTGTATGACATAGTGACACATAATGTGTTACGGTACAATTCTGACTTGTTTGTGATTAATGAAAAGACTACCTTTGATTGCTAAATTCTACATGTATCGATGATATCTATATTTTCTTGCTTCTTCCTAATGTTCGCATTAGTGATGCAACCATTGAACAAGTACTCATCTCGATTTGAGTTACGTTGTGGATTATTCTTTTTGAGTGCCATCGAGGTCATGAACCTCATGATTATTTGGCAAAGCTCATTTCCTATTATATTGTAGTTAGTTCTTGGTGAACAACTTTTCATCACTCTTTTACAGATCACTCATTGTTTTTATAAGATAAAACAATATCCTTTGAGAAAATTGAATTTTCATCACTATAAGGATTATTCAAAGTGAGATTTATAAGTGATTGTTATTGAAATAAAGTTGATTATGAAATACCTTGGAAAACTTAATTGTTTTCATAACAAAGAAAATCTTTATAAATTTATTCTTGATTCTTATTTAAGAATTAAGCATGAAAATGTTTTTATTATAAACATGATGATAAAATTTTGACGAACTGAGTATTGCATCGTTAATCTTGAAATTGTGTATAGTTGCGCGCCTACATACAATTTGGAATGGGCCATGCAAGGCTGATTAGTAGTCACCATAAAACTGATAAGTAAACACTACATTTTCTTTAAAGATTGTGAAAGATTAAATTTTATGAGATCTGCAATAAGTGAAAAATAGGGACATAGTGTCAGGGACACCTACATATGTGCCTGTAGCATCTATTCTTCTGAGTCGAATTTACTCATCTGTGAAAATTGTCTTATTTGACAATTGACAATTCTTTCTTGTCCAATTCTCTCGTAGTGAGATTCTTAGGAAAAGAATATGATTACCGAGTGTTGTTACCCGACTGGATGTATCGACGTTCCTATCATTTCTTTTGATTTGATTTCATTTGAATGACCTGGGTAACGATCCGAGGAGCTTTCGAATGCGTACTCAAATTATGAAAACATGGGATATATTTATATTCATTAAATGTTTTCGTTTGTATCTGATTTGAAATTCTCTCGCATAAATTATGCGTTGACATTACTCTTTGGATGATAGTTGTGTCTCCATATATCCTTGAATTTGCGAAGGATTATGAGTTATTATTAGTCTTTTGAGAAGTTCACATCTTATCGGCGTCAATAAAACTAAAAAGTTGACAATGCCAGTAGAATGGATTGATTGATTATGACATGACGACATTGTCTTAATTGATGGGAACTCGAGTAGAAATCCCCTAAATGATAAGATGTTGATTATCAAAAGTGATCTAAATAATTCTTGATGAATGACCATATCATGCATTTATACTTGAAATTAAACCGTGAATAGTTGTGAATTAGTCATAGAATTTGTAATCTAGAAAGAACCTAATATGAAATTATTAAAAGATGTTCCTGCTATCTAAAACTTTAGGAGGTATTTGTTGGTGAATTAACTAGACTTTTGCCATTAAGGCAAGTTGAAATTGGTATTGATTATATTCCCGGTGTTGCACCTGTGGCTTGTGCACTGTACGTTAGCACCATCTAAATTAAAGGAATTACCGTACAACTGAGAGAGTTGTCAAAAGAAAGATTTTATTCTACCGAGCTCGTCATCAATGAAGAGCTATGGTGTTATCATTCCTTATATTTATAGATTACTGTGAATTGAGTAAATTGACAATCGAAAACGATATCCATGACTCGAAATGGAAGATTTGTTCGATCATTTACAAGGTTCTAGTGTATGTTCTAAAGATTTGATCCATGGCATGGTTATCATCAACTTCGCATCTGCGAAAAAGATTATGTATTCCAATCACTACATCCGGTACTTGTAATGGACATTATGAGTTTCACGTGATGTCGTTTGGATTGACTAATACATATGTCACGTGTGTAGGCTGTAATTTGATAAATGCATGCTTGTGATCATTAAGGACCATTTGTTTATTTATAAGAATAAAAATGAGTTAATAATTATTTGTAGAATGCCCTGAGTTGGCCGAGTAGTGAAAACTTGTACCTTGAATATTTAACATGTGATGAAAGACTTAATCCTTTACATTATTTGACCGTGTGATTAAAAGATAATAGAATCTATATTGACTCTTCAAAAATTAATAGCCCTTTTAAGACTTTGGGTTTTACTAAAAAGAAAGTGCAAATGTGTTTTGACAAATGTTTTATCAAAAAGAACTTTTGAGGGATTATTCCCTTATACCCAGAACATTTAACTAAACTCCTTTTTAGTGGTAAATGTTCGTGTATACCTCAAGACAACCTAAGAGGGATTGAGGAAACCGTTAAACCATGACTTAAAATTTGAAACGACATTTTTTGCTTTTCAACTAAGAAAATTTTGACCAAAGTATAACCAAAGATTTTTCAAACATTTACGAATCTTATTAATTATTTTCGATAAATCAGCAAAAACCGTGATAATTAAATTCAAATTTGTATTGAACATTTTATTATAATTGGTCGAACTAAGAAATTTAAACTTTTAACGTTTACGTTTCATAAAAACTTAATATTTATTGTTAATTTACGTGTAATACTTATCGACGCTTTAAAACGTCGGATCAAGCAAAACTAATAAAAATAATAGTTGAGACGAAACTAAAACTTAGAAAATATGAAGAAAGAAATTTTGAATGAATACGGTCATGATAATTATTTTATAAGGAAAGGTGAATGTAGATACCGACGCATTATGTAGAAAAGATAAAGAATCACATAGGATGTGTTCCTTAATAATGAAGGTGCAAAATAATTTGCCCGAACAATTTAGAAATAATTGATGCTTGTAAGAAGGATAATATAGATAATAAAAAAGGGTTCGCGGCTAATGTGAACCATTAGAGTTGAGAAGCCGATGGCGTTAAATGTATAAAAGGCCACTTGTGGTTGCTTAAATATTGAGATATAATTATGTTGGAATCTCATAAGGATAAGTATTCTATTCATGTTATTTCTGATTAAGTGTACCTCATCTGAAGAAGTTGAACTAATGGCAAACTATGAAGGCAGACATCGCCTCATACATTAGTAAACGTCTAGCTATTACAAAGGTCATCATCTGAATTTGATTCGATTTGGGTCATCGTCGACAGACTGACCAAATCTGCTAATATCATTCCTATTAATAATAGATTCTCGATGAAGAAATTGACTCTTTGTATTTAAAGGAATTGCGTAAGCACAGTGTGCATGTATCGATCATCTCTATCAAGATCCTCGCTTCGCATCGAATTTCTAGAGATTTGCTCAGAAGTCATTGAGAACGAATCTTGATGAGAGTACTGTGTACCACCCCAATCGAAGGGATGAGGTAAAGTAACTGTTGGAGCATAGTTTGGCTAGGCCGGTTCGACGACTCTCCTGGGCCGTTCGTCGTCTTCCCGGGTCCTGAGTAATGCTACAAACAAAGGTAAACCGGTTAGACGTGGACCCGAGGCCGGAGCCCCGGGTCCACCTCCGACGGTCAAGTTAGTATCAGGGTGATATATTGTATAAGAGGTGTAGTTGTGAGAGATAACCTGTTGTAGAATGACACCCCTAGCCTTGTTTATATAGTGCTAGGGTTTCTTGAAGGATAAGTTAGGTGTGTGTGGGCCGCGGGCCTTTTGGGCCGGGCCGAATACCGACTGTACGTCGACATGTCCCCCAGTCTAGTATGATATGGTCCATGATCATGTTATGCTAGACTCATTCGTGTATCATGCTCACTAAACAACCGCGTGCGGCTTGCTGCTAGGACATCCTCGTAGGTTGTCCGTAACATATGGCTCCACTCGTAAATGGGCTACCTTTAGCAAAAAGATGATGGTTTAGGGTTGCGAATAGTGAGCATAGCCACTATACGCCATCATGTCCCCCCCCCCCAGTCTAGTATGTGAGGTTTTCACCGAGGTTACTAGACTTTACACCATATCCGCTACCTGTAAGCATATCCACGTCGAAAGAAATGGGGAACCCGTGTACGTAAGACGGGTGGGTGTGCTCGAATGCTTGGTTTCCCGTGATTAGACGGTAAGGACCCCGTAAGAAGAAAACTTGTTCTATAGCCAGGGTAACACTGGCATTGGCAAGGTATCATTCTTATTTATCCCTAACGTGAGGATGATAAGAAGGTTTTGTGAAGGTGGAAGTGGAACCCGTATGTTGCATTGTGAATATATTGAAGGCGTACTTCTTGTACCCACTGATGATGCAACATAATGTGAATATTTCATTCGTCTTAAGGCCAACAGAATCCGTACTTCTGTGGCAAAGTGATGCGGATATTTACATCCGTCTTATGGCCACGGCATTTGATAACCACTTCCAAAATTTGTCACAGTTTTTCCTGAATTAAACATAGTTGATCAGGCTCCATCTAATTAAGTATAAACGATATAAATTTTGAAAATTCACTCTTAGTCGGGCCAAGTAATTCATCACGGAAGACGTACTTCCGTAACAAAGATATGAACCAACAGAAGACGTACTTCTATGGCAGAATGAGCCAATGGAAGGCGTACTTCCACGGCAAAAGATAACGATGCGCCGTGGAAGAATACTTCCACGACGAAAATAACGATGCGCCGTGGAAGAATACTTCCACGGCGAAAATAACGATGCGCCGTGGAAGAATACTTCCACGGCGAAAATAACGATGCACCGTGGAAGAATACTTCCACGGCGAAAATAACGATGCGCCGTGGAAAAATACTTCCACGGCGAAAATAACGATGCGCCGTGGAAGAATACTACCACGGCAAAAATAATGAGCACGTGGAAGAGATACTTCCACGGCGAAGATAATAAGCCGTGGAAGAGATACTTCCACGGCGAAGACAATAAGCACGTGGAAGAAATACTTCCACGGCGCATGAATAAGCACTTGGAAGAATACTTCCACGGCGGAGATAACGAGCACGTGGAAGAATACTTCCATGGCGAAGGTAATAAGCACGTGGAAGAGATACTTCCACGGCGTATGAATAAGCACGTGGAAGAACACTTCCACGGTGAAGATAACGAGCACGTGGAAGAATACTTCCACGGCGAAGGTAATAAGCACGTGGAAGAGATACTTCCATGGCGAAGGTAATAAGCACGTGGAAGAGGTACTTCCACTGCGCATGAATAAGCACGTGGAAGAACACTTCCACGGCGAAGATAACGAGCACGTGGAAGAATGCTTCCACGGCGAAGGTAATAAGCATGTGGAAGAGATACTTCCACGGCGAAGATAAGAAGCACGTGGAAGAGACACTTCCTGTGTGGCGAAGATAATAAGCACGTCGAAGAGATACTTCCACGGCGAAGACAATAAGCCAGTGGAAGGAGTACTTCCACGGCGAAGAAAATAAGCCAGTGGAAGGAGTACCTCCACGGCGAAGACAATAAGCACGTGGCAGAGATACTTCCACGACGAAGGATAATGAGCACATGGAAGAGATACTTCCACGGCAGAGATAATGAGCACGTGGAAGAGATACTTCCACGTCAAAGATAATACGCCAGTGGAAGAATTACTTCCACGACGAAGATAATAAGCACGTGGAAGGAACACTTCCCCGGCGAAGACAATAAGCCAGTGGAAGGAGTACCTCCACGACGAAGACAATAAGCACGTGGAAGAGATACTTCCACGGCGAAGGATAATGAGCACGTGGAAGAGATACTTCCACGGCAGAGATAATGAGCACGTGGAAGAGATACTTCCACGGCAAAGATAATACGCCAGTGGAAGAATTACTTCCACGGCGAAGATAATAAGCACGTGGAAGGAATATTTACACGGCGAAGATAATGAGCACGTGGAAGAGTACTTCCACGGCGAATGATGATGAGCACGTGGAAGTATACTTCCACGGCGAAAGATAACGAGCACGTGGAAGAATACTTCCACGGCGCATGAATAAGCCAACGGAAGAGATACTTCCGTGGCAAAGGAACAAGCGCGCGGAAGGAGGACTTTCGCGGCAAAGTAAAAAGCCAATGTAAGAGATACTTCCATGGCGTAGAAACAAGCGCGCGGAAGGAGTACTTCCGCGGCGAAGGAATAAGCCAATGGAAGAGATACTTCCATGGCAAAGGAATAAACCGGCAGAAGGCGGACTTCTGCGACAAAGGAATATATCCAAAGATATTTGTGTGACGTGCACATAAATAGTGGTATTATTATACCCTAGTAGCCCCCCAAGTTTAATGGTGCTACACTCGATTAGTAGTATTAAACCTAATCAAGTATTCAAAAAATCACGATCACGTAGACCAACGCGAATGGACGTACCATAGCCGCGTATGAAAGATAGAAATTGGGCTCAAACGTGCGAACCAACGCGGATGGGTCTTGCCATAACCGCGAATTGTCACATAGTATAAGACGTATCTTAACTAACTTATGGGATGATCACGGCGTACCGCATTTACCATAAGGACGGTCAAATTTTTGACAAAATTTTGTTAGACATGCACAGTGTGTCTTTTAACAAGTCCGGCTCGGGAGGCACAGTATGTTTTTGAAACTTACTACAACGTCTTGTGAGCAAGGTGTCTAACAAGGATACATGATCCGTGGTCGTTGGGGTTGCATCCCTCTTACACGACAAGTTGAATTATTAGGTTCACTCAATCCTCTTATTCCACCTGGGAACGATGTGTACATGTACGGCCGTAGGCAGAAGATATCCGAGTGTACGGACTAGCACGGATGGACGTACCATGACCGCGAATGATAAATAAAATATATTATATTAAAAACATATGTAATATATATTTCCGATTTAAAAGATATAGATATAATATCTTCTAATAATTAAATGATATGTGTAATATCCGTTATTAATATAAACAATATATCCGAACATACGGATTAATGACGGAGGACGCGACTCATGACCGCAGTATTAAAATATGACCGCACATACGAATGAGTGCGGTTGGATATACCATAGTCGCGAATAAAATAAGTTTAGATCAACACAGATGGACATACCATGACCGCGGAAAAAGAGGTCGGGCCGCGATTTATACGGAACATATCACAATCCAAATAAAAGATAGATGCAATATCTCTTTGCCAATTTAAAAGATATAGGCAATATTTTTTATTAATATAGAAAAATATAGGTAATATCCTATCACATATTTAAAATATATGGATAATATATTATCCATTGAATTTCTTTTTTGCCAAATTTGAGAGATAATAATATCTTTTATTAACTCAAAAAATATGTGTAATATTTTTCATGAATATAAATAATATTTCTAGCTGCGCGGATTAACGCAAAAGACACGGCTCATAACCGCAGTGAAAAAATAATATATGCTTGAAAGTGCGAACAAACGCGGTTGGACCTGCCGTAACCGCGGATAAAAAAAACGAAAATATCTCTCCATAACATGATAAATACTTCTCTCGTGATAAAATATTTATCCACATTTATAGTATGGATATTTAACATAGCATATTAATGATTTAGTCAATCGCAGACTAAAATACTACCCCTACTGTCCGCATAGAAAAAGAAAAAAAAACATTAATTTATAGGTCCGGAGGTGCGGATTAGCGCGGATGGACGGGCCATGACCGCGAATGAAAAAAATAATATAAATTTGAACGTGCGGACTAGTACGAAAGAAAGTATAATGACCGTAACATACACGGAAAATAAATTAAGCAAATCAAAAAGTATATGTAATATCCATTTACGATTTAAAAGATATTTGTAAAACTCAAAATAATGTCACAAAATAAAAAATCATCAATAAATAGTGCATTTTTTTTATAGATATGACGCATATCCATAATAAATAGAGGTAACATCAAGTTATTCATGGCAAATATAAATTAACTAGAAAAGAGAATTATCTAATCTTTGCCATTATCTGCCAAAATATTAAGTTATTATGCGAATCAAGAAACATACACGTACGTTTTTCATGTTTTTTTCTTGAACTCAAAAGATCATGCGATTGCACGTCATTGTCATGTTTTATTTATTGAAATCACGATAGTAGATCATGGTAGTGGATTTTCGTATCAAACATTTAAACGAATTAAACATACTCGGTTGATATAATATATTAGTCAGACTCATAAGTCATTCCTCGGTCAATAGGTGCTAAGATAATTCTTAGCTTAGTGATGCCATGTACATGCACATGTTATCTGTTTATTACATATTGATCTAATGCACTATGATAATAGTCAAACACGATGCGATGTGGCATTATGCGATTAACGAAATACAGTAATAAAAAGGATTAGAAATACCGGTTTTCGCATTAATTTTTGCTTTTCAATAGTATGAGTGAAGGCCTACGAATTCTAAGGATTTGGTAATGGATGGATTAGATCTATGGATTTGGTGGAAGAGATGGGGAAGAAGGAGATTAGGTGTAGAGAGAGAAAGGAGAGGGAAGAAAAGTAGAGAGAGAAAGGAAGATTAGATTAATGAAAAGTGAATGAATGAACTAACCAACCCCCTCCTAACATGCTAGGAGGGGTATATATATAGCCCACCCTACATGTGGGCTATATGGACTACACATTATAAAGTGGACCACGAGCCCATTACATAATTATCGTTGGAGCGACCGATCCTTCATAAATACGTAAAACGTATTTCCAACAATCTCCCCCTAAGGGAGGTCGCTCCAAGTTACAAAGTTCTAAATATTCTATGGCTCGTGATCTATGCTAATAATGATGTGACCGAGACTTTCTTTGGGAAAACACATTTCCAACAATCTCCCCCTAAGGGAGGTCACACCATTTTACAAAATCTTAAACCTAGCATACTATGCTTGAGTCTTCGATCTTGTTCTTGTGAATATGCTTGATGTGATCTTTGACTTTAGTCTTGAGCATGTTTCCTTGCCTTGACCTTGTGCATTCATCACTTGTGAAATTCGCCTCTTCGTGACTTCATGTTCCACATACTTATACCTTTAAATTCTTGAAAGCTTCAGAGATTGATACAGCGGAAGACTTGACCTTCATACTTTCTTGAATTTGTTGAAGTACTAAGTGTATGTAGTAGAAGCATGTGGTGACGACTTCTTCTGGATTGTACACCGCAATGCCACCTTCTTGTTACGCTGCATAAGACAGTTAGCAACAAACAATATACACGGATGAAATGGCCTTGAACATTTCATTCTAATTCGGTAGCATTTTACCTCCGGTCGGTGAAGACCGTTGGACGATATTAAATATCGTACTTGTGGCAGGTAGTTTCAATTAAGAACCTCCTTGACAAGATTTCGCGGGTAAACCCGTTCTCTTTACTCGACCGTCCAAAGCTGACTGCGAACGTAAAGAGTGAATCATTTGGATAATATTATCCGCATGATTTGAAGCCGTCAATTCATGTTCCTGGAACAAGTGAAGTTCAATTAAGAACCGCACCATCGTTGCTTTCCAGTTGTCACTAGCTTGATTCATATAGAATCTTGCAAGTTACCTACCAAGTGCTGTTTGATGTTAACACTAGAAGGATTTCCACTCGTCACTGTGATCAATAAAGAGTCACTCTGAGTATATATATATAACAAGCTCCCCCTCAAATTAATGAGGGTGTACTTGAAACATAAATTAAATACCTTTTAAACACAAGTGTAAGGTATTTATTACGTGCAAAGATCATATATAATAATGAATTCACAAGATTAGCAATGTACGAGGTTGGACCTGAATAATGGAGAACAGCATATGAAAGAAGCACATGGTTCTTGTTCACGAATGTTGGTCACCTCGTCACGTCCCCGAGAAAATTAATTCCCGTTGTTGAGTCAAATCTTTCCGGTGAAATGCTTGACTTGATTATGAAAAGCGGGTTGCTATCTGAAATAATAGCAAACCATTTTGAGCATGTTTTAAAAGTTTGAACTTCTGCTCGAACTTTATTTACAACCCCGTGTCATTATTGAATGACATTTCTAGGTTCGTAAATATTATCGATTCCAGAAGACATGCTCTTTTTATCAAAACATTTTTGAACACACAATTTTGAAAGATTTAGAAAAACCTTGTGAGAAATTCTCGAAAAATTGTGTTCAAAGTTTTGAAAACCAAGTACTTGAGCTTAAGATGTTGAATATCTTATAAAACGAGCTCAAGTCCGAGAAGTTGTAAACTTCCCGTTGTTAAGGATAAGTTTATCATCGGCGATAAACTTTCCTTTTATCTGAAGAACGAGTCCTAAGCTGACATTTACTTAGAAGTCGTTTTCATGAGCTTGAAAACTTTGACTGTTTTAACGGAAAGCTCATGACCGAGAAAGGTGAATTTCTCGTTATGAGGAAAAGTTCTCTTATTTAAAAGATACACTTTCCTTTCTGAGCTTAAAACTTCGAATGTTTTAAAACAAGCTCATGACCGAGAAAATTGAATTTCTCGTTATGAGGATAAGTTTATCATTAATGATAAACTTTCCTTTATTTGAAGTTCGAGTTACAGTCTGACATTTAACTGTAAGTCATTGTGCATGAGCTTAAAAACTTCGAATGTTTTTAATAATAGCTCATGCCCGAGAAAAATTAATTTCTCGTTGTAAGGATAAGTTTATCATCGGCGATAAACTTTCCTGCCTTTGAAGAACGGGTTACAGACTGTCATTTATCTATAAGCCTTGATGCATGAGCTTAAAAAACTTGGAATGTTTTTGATATAAGCTCATGCCCGAGAAAAATGAATTTCTCGTTTTTAGGATAAGTTTATCATCGGCGATAAACTTTCCTTTCTTTGATGATCGAGTTATAGTCTGTAATGTGACTATAAGTCCTTGTGCAGCTTAACCATGAATCCCCTGAGACATTTGTTTCTCTGATATCTGCTTCTTCAGCAACCAAACTCTAAGAGTGTCCTTAGTTGAACGGTATACAACAATTGGACCGCTTCGTTCTTTTGGAACATCAACTTTGGTACCTGCATTCTCATTAGGAGTTTGTATACTTTTGCATGGGTTAGAGATATCTATTTTTGAAGCACGTGGGGGTTCACAGTTGGCTTTACTCGTGTCAGAGGTGGCCTGAGGGGATGATTCACTTGTCTTAGTTGGCAAACGTTTCCTTTTATAGAAAATCTTAAGTTCAGGCTTAAGTGATGTATCATCCTTTGCAATTTCCTCCCTAGTAGTCTTCGTAGAATCAGAGACTATCCTAGTTAAAGGGCACTCGTTTCCTACAAGAGTAAAAGTTCTACCAGTGGGGCGCCAAACTTTACCAAAGGGTTTGATTTTAGCTATCCACTGGGACTTAATTCGAGCACGGGAGTTCACCTCATCAAGTAATTTCTTGACACAAGCATCATGATTTGCCGTAAAGACACATTTTCTACATGTTTTACACGTAGCATATTTAATGTCCGAGTAAGATCTAGAATCCCTAGATGATTGATTGATGCTCCTAGGATTGGACATGCTACGGTTAGCAGTGTTGGGTAAACTAGAAGGCATCTGACTAGGTTTGAAATTCCTATCTCTTACATGTGTCTTTTGCTTAGCTTCCCTAAGATCAGATTCATGGCATACGTCATTTGAACTAGTTCTAGACGTGGTCTTGGTATTTTTAGGGAAACTAGAGGCAATCATATGAGTTGGTCTTGCTAAAGCTGGAGTGATCACATTGGGCCTAGTTGCTGGAGTGACTGGTCTAATAAGATGAACCAAATCAACTTGGGAGGCAAACCGCGGTCTCGAGGATTGTGGTCGCTCGGATCTAAATGCAGTAGGTTGTCTGACAATCGGTTGTCTGACGAACTGATTTGTAGGCGGTTTCCCCAAGATTGATGGTTTTTCAAGCTTAGTGTCCACACTAGGTTCTTTACTTTTCCTTAACTCGTTTTTCAACGCAGCTATAGCAAAAACCTTTTCCTGTACTTGGGCCTTTAAAGTCTCATTTTCTTTGAGCAAGTTATCTTGGGATGCCAATTTAGATTCAAGCAGTTGAATTTGTTTCAAAAGATTATCCTTTTCAGCTTTAGAATCTAGAACAGTTTGATCCAATTTTCTTTCAAGAACAACGTTTGACTTTTCAAGTTTTTCAAAGTATGTTTCAAATTTGTCCATTTTCTTAGAAAATTCAAGTTTGGCATCCTCAAGATCTTTTAATTGCCGAGCTACGATCATTTCGAGCTCTTTAATCTTGGAATCAGAATCAGTTAACGAGGCAGTTATAAGGCATTTATCATGATGAACAATAGCATTCTGAATAATCTCTCCCCCATTATGACTTACATCGGATGAATCAGAAGTGGTATTGCTATCACTCGTTTCCATCCCATGTTTGTCATAATTAGGTTCAGAATTCTCAATATGCGGCATATCATCAGCATAGACATCATAAACAACATTACATTGTACCAGGTTTGCAGGCTCTTCGTCATAAACGGGTAAGGAGTCATCAAGAGAGATCGCATGAACATTCCCTGACGTGCCACTGGTATCATGTTGTCCTCCTGATTCCGTGCTCTTGGTATTGATAGGCTCCAATTTTTCAACCGTATGACAATTCTCCTCTTGCATCTGCGGCATTGAATCTTGCACTCCATTATCATACGTTTGCTGAAGTCGAGATCTTTCATAAATCGAAGACGAGACCGATGTCATGAGTTTCAAAATTGTATCACGGAAAGCTCTAAGTTCAGTATGTGTATCTCGAAGAAATGATTGGCAAATCATTGAACTTTCAGACTTGATGATATTGAACTGGAGGAAAGGCGTGAGTTGTGTCACAAGAGCCTTATAAGCAAGTGCCGATGCAGAGTGATTAAAACTTTTATTGTTAAGTTCCTCGGCGAGTTGGGTCAAAGTGGTGAAGATTGAGTCGATGAATATATGACGATCTTGTCCAAAGATTGTCACAAATTCGCTCCCTCCTTGAATCCTCGAAAGAGTGACAAGATGAGACTGGAGCATTCGAAATGAAGTGATGCCACTTTCTCTAACTTTGTAATCCATGGAAAGTCGATGAATAATCAGGATTGATGATCGATCGAGTTAAAAGATGAACGATTACAGATTAAGAAGTTGATGTTTCTTAGTCTTATCAAAATAAATCCCGTCACCTTGCCACGATATTCTAGAGTCCAATTATATTAAAAAATTGCCAAATATCAAAAAACTAAGATATATAAATATTTATTTAAGTGAAATATGAGTTAACCAAAATAAGTGAAATATGTTAATTCTTAAAATAATTCGAGGCTAAATAAAAAAAACAAAGAATAGAAAAATAAGAGAATAAAATAATAAAAATGTGACACCAGACAAAACACGTGGATGATAAGGCTGATACGTGGTGCAACTAATCCTAATACCTAAATTCTAGTAACCTCCGCCCTAAATAACTTCCCAAAATAAAATTCTCACAACACTCAATCTCGTTTATCTCTCTATCATATCCAACCAAACCCTAAACTAAAAATACTCCGCCTCTAATCTCACCCAAATCCTACGCAGCCTTCATGACACTCCGCCCCTATTTTTCTCCATTTCCGTCTCAACCACCAGTAATCTTACATACCATCTCAAAACACTCCGCCTCTATTCTTTGACAACATCTAAATCTCCATCCAAAATAGATATCCAAGATCAAACAGATCGAATCATCAATCTATCAATCTTAATCTCTCACAAAATCACGAAACCACCAATCTGTGAAGATCTTTAAGATCCTTGAAGTGGGTCTCGGGTAGGTACTCTTTTAATTTTATGTTTATTTAATTGAGTCTGTCCTCTTCATCTGTTGAGTCTTTCTCGTTTGTGTTGTGTCTTTTTGTGTTGTGGTTTGCTGTTGGTGATTCGAGTCCGTTTGTTGGGTAGTCGAGAGAGGGTGGGTGGGTAAATTGTGTGTCGAGAGATTGTGAGGGGGTGTCGAGAGGTTG
This sequence comes from Glebionis coronaria, assembly GCA_025667525.1. Taxonomy (NCBI): domain Eukaryota; kingdom Viridiplantae; phylum Streptophyta; class Magnoliopsida; order Asterales; family Asteraceae; genus Glebionis; species Glebionis coronaria. Next base: position 396,861,936 of record CM046874.1, on the reverse strand, counting down.
TGAGGGGCTGTCGAATGGGTTAAGTCGTGTCAGTTTTTGGGGGAGGGTTTTGATTCGAGAGAGTTGGGTTAGTTTGTTACGAGGGGAGGTTGTTCGAGTCTTGGGTGAGGGTAAAAAAGAGTCGAGGCTGAGAATGGTTTAGACGAGGGTGAGGTTGGTCGAATCTTGGGTGAGGTTAAAAAAGAGTCGAGGGTTGGGATAGGAGGGTTTTCAGTGTTCGAGAGATGAGAGTCGAGTGGATGAGTCTGTTGTTCGTGAGTTGGTTTTACCGAGAGAAAAGTGGGGGTGTCGATATGGATGGTTTTTTGTTTGGGTTGCGAGGGAGAGAGTCGGTGTGAGGGAGTCGAGGTTTGGGGGTCCTGTTTGTGTGATGGGTGAGGAAAAAAGAGTCTTGGTCAGAGAGGGTGGAGAGGTGAATTAGGTTCGAGTGTAGGATGTGTGAGTCGAGAGTTTGTGTTGGTAAACGTTAAGAGTTGAGGGAAAGACGAGAGATGTGGGTCTGTTTGTTTGTCGAGGGAGTTAGAAAAGCCTATTCGGAAAGTCCTTTCGAAAAGGTCTATGCGGAAAGTCTATTCGGAACTTTTTCTATGCGGAAAGTCTATTCGGAACTTTTTTTTTTTTTGGCTATTCGGAACTTTTTTTTTTTTATTCGGAAAGTTTGGTCTATTCGGAATTTTTGGTCTATTCGGAACTTTTGGTCTATTCGGAAAGTTTTGACAATTCGGAAAATTTTGACTATTCGAAAAATATGACCATTCGGAAAGTTTTGTCCTATTCGAAAAATATGACCATTCCGAAAGTGTCGTCCTATTCGGAAAATATGACCATTCGGAAAGTTTCGTCCTATTCGGAAAATATGAAATCGCTCGATCTCAAAGAAATTGAAAGACTGATGGAAAAAGACAGATGATACTTGACAATTTTGGACTGTTTGGACAATTTGGACTCATGGACTGTTATGGACTGTTATGAAAACTCATTAAAACACGGACGGATTAAAAATTTAAAAAAAAAAAAAAAAAAAAAAATGAGACGAAAAAAAATAATGATAAAAACTGATTAAAAACTGATAAAAAAATGATACTTGATTAAACAAATGATGATATAAAAAAAAACTGATTATTTAAAAAATGATAAAAATGATAATAAAAAAAAACTGACAAATAAAAAAACTGATTGTAAAAAACCTACGTAAAAAATAAAACTGATAAAAAAATAAAAATTGATAAAATTTATAAAAAATTGATAAAAAATTGATTAAATGATGAAAAGATGGATAGAAAATTAGAAAAGAAAGGAATTTTACCACCAAATCAAAAGATAAAAAATAAGCAAATCCTAAGATTCAACCATGGCTCTTGATACCAATTGAAGGCCTACAAATTCTAAGGATTTGGTAAATGATGGATTAGATCTATGGATTTGGTGGAAGAGATGGGGAAGATGGAGATTAGGAGTAGAGAGAGAAAGGAGAGGGAAGAAAAGTAGAGAGAGCAAGGAAGATTAGATTAATGAAAAGTGAATGAATGAACTAACCAACCCCCTCCTAACATGCTAGGAGGGGTATATATATAGCCCACCCTACATGTGGGCTATATGGACTATACATTATAAAGTGGACCACGAGCCCATTACATAATTATCGTTGGAGCGACCGATCCTTCATAAATACGTAAAACGTATTTCCAACAATCTCCCCCTAAGGGAGGTCGCTCCAAGTTACAAAGTTCTAAATATTCTATGGCTCGTGATCTATGCTAATAATGATGTGACCGAGACTTTCTTTGGGAAAACACATTTCCAACAATGAGACTACGAGACATAGTTTAGTCAAGGTCCCACAGATGGCGCCAACTTGTTGGAGCATAGTTTGGCTAGGCCGGTTCGACGACTATCCTGGGTCGTTCGTCATCTTCCCGGGTCCTGAGTAATGCTGCAAACAAAGGTAAACCGGTTAGACGTGGACCCGAGGCCGGAGCCACGGGTCCACCTCCGACGGTCAAGTTAGTATCGGGGTGATATATTGTATAAGAGGTGTAGTTGTGAGAGAGAACCTGTTGTAGAATGAGACCCCTAGCCTTGTTTATATAGTGCTAGGGTTTCTTGAAGGATAAGTTAGGTGTGTGTGGGCCGCGGGCCTGTTGGGCCGGGCCGAATACCGACTGTACGTCGACATGTCCCCCAGTCTAGTATGGTATGGTCCATGATCATGTTATGCTAGACTCATTCGTGTATCATGCTCACTAAACAACTGCGTGCGGCTTGCTGCTAGGACATCCTCGTAGGTTGTCCGTAACATATAGCTCCACTCGTAAATGGGCTATTTAGCAAAAAGATGATGGTTTAGGGTTGCGAATAGTGAGCATAGCCACTATACGCTATCAGTAACGATAAAAAATACTATAAGTGCTATTTTATGTTTGAATGATTGACCTTTGGTAATGAATTGTAAAATCGTTTTCCTTTGGAAAGATTATCGTTGATAATCATCGTATTAGGATCGAGATCGAATCTTGTGAGGATATATATATTAGAGCATCTGTAAGCAGGAGTTGGGATGAAGACACCCGACATACACCCATTGTGAGTTGTACATGTCTTTTAGGTTTAAGGTTTCCTATGATGGCGAACCTAACCTTACAAAATACTCGACCCGCGAGACCTGAAATGATTGTTGATATTAGGATCTGATTATTGACTGCCGGTAGTGGGCAGGAGGTTATGTGAATATGAAATGTAGATCTTGAAGTGCTAGATGGGTAGCGAAGTTATGCCAAATTATTTAACCATGGAAAAATGAATTGATGATCTGAAAGATCATGGGATATAAGTCCCCGTTGTATGGGACCATTGAGATGATGTAAAGATTGGTTTGAAAGGCATATAAGCTGGATCTACCCTAGGACTTCAAGAGCTGCGTGAATTATGTTTTGTATATCGAACTTGATAAAATTCCTATCAAGTGAAAAATCTGACTATTCCTTAATGAAGTTTAGATCGACGAAAAGTTGCATTCATCAAAAACCCGTGAAAATCATGGATAGAGAAAGTAAGTCAACATTAAGCCTGATCTTATTCCCGTAGTTATGTTTGATGAAACTCGCGTATTGTAATGGATTACACTTGTGAGAAAAGACCGAATGTGGAGGAAATACCCACATGGCTTTAGCTCTATAAGAAGCGAGTAGTAAGATAAGATGATCTTTGAGGACAAAGATCCTGTTTAGGGGTAAATGTTGTGACAATCCGTCAATTTATGGTTGATATTTTATTCTCAAATATTATTTAAAAACATTATTTTAATGTTATATTATGAACTCACTTATTTTTGGGAAGAAATTTGGATTTACTTCTTGAAGTAGCATCGACTAAGTCTAAACCGGAGGATTCTACGTTACGTGCTTACGTTTACATACACCGTTTTTGGTGACTGTCCGACATTTCAGAAAATAAATTTATCCGTGAATATTATTTTGGAATTTTAAATTTGTGTTGGTTCATAAACTCACAAATTTACGAGAAGAGATTAGGACTTACGATTATAATTTAACATCCTTTACGACTAAACCGGAAACCTTAGGATTACGTATTTACGTTTTTGAACTCCGTTTTTCATAAGACAATTTTTATTAGATTCGTTTTGTGCCGTTGATTCATAATTTATAAAAACGTTTTTCGTAAAACGACCCGAGGGCACGCAAATCGAGGAAACTAGAATCGAGGAATACCCGTAAATTAGTGAGATGAGACAAGTTTACACTTGCCCCACCCCACTATATGGGATGGCCAAGTGTGATCCAACACCAAAGAGGTGTCAAGTTGTAAGTAACTTAGTTACTTACACTTGTCCTAAGCTTACAAAGTAAGAAACTATGCATCAAAACCACCATCTCTAAACAACTAACTCATTTCTTACATGCAAAAACCACACAACACTCCTCCCTCTCTCTAAAATTCGTCCCATCCTCACCTTAAACACCCCATTTGATCAATTTTCAACCACTAAAACTTGTGTTATTCACACATATGATGGAAACCCTTTGAAGATATGAAGATTGGAGGTGATCTTAACCTATGAAAAGGAGTTTTCATGAGGTTAAAGGGCTGAATTCATGGAGGTGTTCATCTATCCAAAGGACCCAAGAAGTTTCCTTTCCAAAGTTGAAGATTTGATAACAAGAACCAAGTCTTGTTCATCAAAAATCTCATCTTTTCATCACTAATGGTGGTATAAAGATTGTTCTTCCTATCCTCTTGTTATTTTGATTATGTAATATTGTAATTTCTTTATTTATGTATATGTATATGATGATAAATAATGACTAAAAATATTATGTGGGGATTTGGTGTTGATAGATTTGATAAACATGGTTAAAAAGATGGAAAACCATAGGTAAAATGGTTAAAATCTTGCTTAAATGTGATGGCTGTATAAAAAAAGTAAGTAACCAAATGTTAAACTGATAAAATAGTAAAGTAGAATCAATATACAGTAAGTATTAGGTGTTATACACATGTGAGAGTTGGCCATGCAATGGAATCATCAAAATGAGTGAGATATGATCAAAACAAGATGAGTGTACCAATCTGAATAGTCTGTTTTATAGGGACTGTAAAGGATAGTTAAACATGGAATGAGCAGTAGCTATAACTAACTTATTTGTAGCACATAATATGAAGTTTATGCCATCCAAAAATGAGCTTCTATCTCCTTATATAACTCAAGATATGATAAAAATGGTGAAGATGAAACTAAAAATCAGATTTTGAAGAATTAATGTTTAATAGTATTATATAAGCACTCAAATAAAAATAGTATAAAATGTGAATTAAAACCCACTAACTTATATAATACATTTATATAAATATTAATAAGGATAAATAAATGGAAATTTTATAAAAATGGTAGTTTGATAAGTTTTATAAGTTATAAAACGATAAACATGATTTTTACGACTTTTTCGGCTATTACCGTAAAATTAACGTTTTTCGCCAATTAAAACTTAGACGATCAAAACCGTCTAATGTAAAGTTTTTAAAAGTCATATAATGATATATAAGTATCTAATACAAGTAAAAACCGATAAAACCCGAACTATAGGACATACGGACATTAACGAGCTAAGTTAGCATATTAGACTAATAATACAACAAAATGGGCTAAAACACTTATAAAAAGTACTTATTGGGCTTAACCCATTTGGGCCCACCATATAAGGTATAATACTGATTTTAAAAGTATGATTGGGCTAATGAAAAGTATTGGGCTCGTAATAGGCTTATTGGGCCTAAAACATGTAAATAGGTAAAACTAGTAAACTAGTATAAAAGTTACCAATACATAACACTAAAACGAGTAAATGAGAAGGTATAAACCCACTTGATCATCATCATATATATACAAAATCATCATATGTATACATAATTTTTATTTTGATAAAGTCATTGGACAAAAGTCTAAGACGAGTATTATTTGTCTAGGTTTCCGTGATTGAAGCACGTACCGTACATCCGAATTGCCGATAACCCGCCTTCCCACATCAACGTGAGTTCATAGCCTCACACTCTTTTAAATGTTTTTATGAAATATTTTATAACCCGCGAGGGAGATAACATGTTAGTTTTACTAAAATAGGACACCATTTGTCCCGATTGTTTGTTTATTGATTTGGACCCGAATGATCGTATGACCCGATGAATGATTAAATGACCTGATAGATGAAATGGATTATTAAAGTTAGGTTATGTCACTAAAAGTCCCATTAGCATGAATTGTGAACTACCGGGATTTGGTAGACGCTTATGCATATAATAGTACTATTTGGGGACGATCACCCCAGTTCGCGCCTTGACGGTTGATCCCCGTCGTGCAACATTGATTGGTAAGCGAATTTATGTATGAGAAGATTTCCATAACGTGACCTTTGTGACGACACGCTAATTTAGATGGGCAAATTGAGTTTCGGGCTAGCTACCCGTTGTTTGTTGTAGTAAGGTAACAATGTCATGCGGCTTATAATAATCCAATTAACGAAATACTGCTATATGTACCGAATTACGATATATTGCCTGACTAGCAATATGGGGTCTTACTATTGATATTATGTTCGTGTTTTGGTTTTTCATAACCATCTTCATATAACGGTTTTTATTTAACTTTATACAACGTCATAAGACGTATTGTATGATGTTTTTACGACATTGGCTCGTATAATGATTTTTAAGGCAAATGCCTATATTATGATTTTCGATAAGGATTTGTATAAAAATGACTTTGGCTATTTTATGGCCTATTACAATGATTTGTACAAAAATGATTTTTGGTAATAATTTTATACCAATGTTATATTGATGGATTTTATTAAACTCTATGAATTCACTCGGCGTTTTCGCTGACCTTTTCTTTTAACATGTTTATCTCAGGTACTTGAAGGTAATTCTCGGGAGGACATCAAGAATTCATGGCCCGCACTTAAGTATTAATTTCCATTCAAATACTTGTAAAACCTGTATAAAATACAATGACTTGGGACCTATGTAACTTTGATATTTATGAATGGAAATGCTTTATTATTAAACGACGCGATTTTTATGCGTTGTCTATGATGTGAGTAATGTGCTATCCCGTAACACCAACGAGTCTTCCGCTGTATTGAATTGTGTAAATTTGGGGGTGTTACATATTTGTCATGGATCACAAGTGATTCATATTGACTTATTTGAGTACTTATTAGTCAGATAATAAAGTAGCACGATTTAATTGATAGTTAGCTAAAGGACAAAATCTTTTAAAACGGCTTCTCGTGTATCTCCTTAAGTTCATATCTTGGCATAACTCGTTTCACGATTTGAGACCTTTCTCGGACCGATATTTGGCATGTACTTCATTCTTCAAATCTTCGGAAGACGTTCTTGAAATTATGGTCTTCTCTTTATATTTTGGAATTTATTCACTTGACGTTTTTGAGAGATTCTTCATACTTGGACCACGACTTCATCATTTTTTTTCAATCTTTATTTTGGATTTTGATATACAACAATCCGCCTCCTTTTAGGACTTGGATATATTTATCCTCATACCTTGTTAGGGTCTTTTTGGATAGACTTTCTCCATGATCTTTAGGAGAGTAATCGCTTTTCGTCGTGTGTCTCGATCCTTCATATTGATTTTGGAACAATGATACTTTACATCATCTTGGATCTTTAGAAACAAAATATAGCTTCTCATGCCTTGTTAGGGCCTTTTTGGATCCTCACCAATCTTCGCATCCCGCTTCAATAAGTTATGCCTTGGCTATGAACTCTATTCAAACCCGAGCAACATTTAAACGATCTTGTGCTAGAAGCTAAGTAACCTTTTATATCGTACGACCTTACTTATTGCAATTATTTTATTCCTAGTGCATTGATCTTATGGGAGAAAAAGCCACAATTAAAAACATATGAGTTTTTGAAAGAACATTTTCATGTTTTACGTTTAGCATGATCACTTGTCTAACTCTATCATTTCTCGTTCTTCACTATTTAAAGACCTCTAATTAAAGAGACTCGTGAATACTTAGCCATGCAAGTCAAAATTAAGCCAAATTTGGATTAGCTATCATTAAGACTATATCAAATCGAATTTTTGGGTTTTCAAGTCACCTATAGGATCTTGCACCTTCTTGAACTTTTTCAAGTTTAGAGAATGCATTTTTTAGTTCCCTTGATAAGTGACTTTCTAGGATCGGTTATAGGAACTTGCGAAAAGTTCTTGTTCTTAACCCGAATAAGCTAAGACTTTCGCGTTTTAAAGTTCCCTATATAAAAGTTTAGCAAAACTTGATTCAAGCGGGGTAAGGAATGTAAAGGGCTCCAAATGCCCATCAAGTCAAAAATTAACTCTTATTCTACCCCGGAAAATATACATTCGTGTCTTAAAAACACTTATGAAACCTAAGAAAATTTTTAAAATTTGGCCATTTTTAGCCTTATTAGCAACAAAACAAAACAAAACGTTGAAAGTTGGAAAACGTGAGGGCGTAGCAAAGCAAGTATCTATTCACCCCCCCCCATACTAAAATTAAACATTGTCCTCAATGTTTCGAGTCTAAAGGTGGAGCACCCCCATACTAGAGACGAAGAGTCGAATGCTTAGGATCTAGCATGGAAAGGGTGATCAGCAATATATCTAAAGCCGTTTATGAATTATGCTAAGAGATAATTGTTAGAACAATAAAGGATATGTCATGGATTCGTGAAAAACTCTTCAAGAAAATGATCGAGGCGCACGTAAACGAACACGAGAGTCTTCAATCGTGGCGATGATGATGATCTAGATAACACATTCATAAACAACCACGAGACAATGAGTTGGAAGGGCACAAATCCCCTCTCATTAACTACATTAGAAAACATAATATATACAATGGATAAGCATGGGATCTCCCTCACGAGGCACCTCGTTTTTTATTACCGAGTCATGAGCTCGACTCGATCCCCTCAATGCTAATTATCATTGGGGAATGTGACTTTGTCGAGGTCGTCCAACGAAGGAACTTCCCCACCAAAGTAGTGCTTAAGCCTATGTCCATTCACCTTGAAATTAGGACCATCATTTTGAGCTAGCTCGATGGTCCCATAAGGAAACACTTTTGTTATGGTGAAGGGACCCGACCAACGAGATTTCAATTTCCCAGAAAATATCTTCAAACGAGAGTTAAAAAGTAACACTTGATCACCAACGTTAAAAACCCGGTTTTTAATCTTTGAATCGTGCAACTTTTTAGTCTTTTCTTTAAAAATCAATGAATTTTCGTAAGCATCATCTCTTAATTCATCCAATTCATTCAATTGTATTATCCGGTGATCTCCCGCGGTCTTCAAGTCATAATTGGCATGCTTAAGGGCCCAATATGCCTTATGCACCAATTCAATGGGCAAATGACAATTCTTTCCATAGACCAACTTATAAGGCGTCATCGAGTTTGTCAGACCATGAAGCACGTTTTCTCCAATCGACCTTTCCAAAATCCTCTTCAAATCTCGGTTTGAAACCTCGACTTGCCCACTCGTTTGCGGATGATAAGCCGTAGAAAGACGATGAGTAACTCCATATTTCTCTAAGACCTTCTCGAATTGGTCATTACAAAAATGGGTTCCACGATCGCTTATAATAGCACGAGGGGTTCCAAACCGAGAGAATAGTTGCTTCAAAAACTTCACTACCACACGAGCATCATTAGTAGGTAAAACCTTAGCTTCCACCCACTTTGATATGTAGTCGAAGACGACGAGGATATACTTGTTTCCATGAGACGATGGAAACGGCCCCATAAATTCTATTCCCCAAATGTCAAAAATCTCACACACTTGAATTATGTTTTGCGGCATTTCATCCTTTTGCGACGATTTTCTTTGACGTTGGCAAGAATCACATGACTTCACACGTGCGTTTGCATCACGATAGATCGTAGGCCAAAAGAAACCACCATCGAACACTTTCTTAGCCGTGAGATTAGCACCGTGGTGACCACCCGTGGGTCCCTCGTGACAAGCTCTAAGGATGTTAGAAGCTTCGGTACCAAATACACAACGTCGAACGAGTTGATCGCACAAACCCGAAAGAGATAAGGGTCGTCCCAAAAATAGAACTTGATGTCACGAAAGAATTTTCTCTTTTGTTGTGTCGTCATACCCTTGATTATGAAGTTCCCCGCATGGTAATTTGCAATGTCGGAAAACCATGGGGTGGTATCTTTAGAATTCACTACACCGAGAGTCTCGAGATGAAATATTTCGGTGATTTCCTTGTTCTCGAAAACATCTTTGTGAGGATCTTCTAAATGAGAGAGATGATCGGTCGCTAGATTCTCGGCTCCTTTTTTGTTAAGCACGGTAACATCAAATTCTTGGAGGAGGAGCATCGAACAAAGCAATCTCGGCTTAGCATCTTGCTTAGATAAGAGATACTTGATAGCCGAATGGTCCGTATACACGATGCTTTTAGTCAAAACGAGATAAGGTCGGAATTTCTCAAAAGCATAAACCACGGTAAGGAATTCCTTTTCTGTTGTGGTGTACTTAAGTTGAGCCTCGGTCATCATCTTGCTAGCATAATGGATAGGACGGAAGTGTTTTTCATAACGTTTCCCTAAGACGGCCCCTATTGCATGATCACTTGCATCGCACATGATTTCAAAGGGTAATTCCCTATTAGGAGCAACAAGAATTGGAGCTTCGTAAGTTTCCTTTTAAGAGTTTCGAAAGCTCTAACACAATCCTCATTAAAGTTAAATGGAGCATCCTTCTCGAGAAGGTGTGTCAAGGTCAAGAGATTTTCTAAAAGTCTTTGATGAAACGAAGATAAAAGCCTGCGTGGCCTTAGGAAACTCCTAACTCCCTTAACGGTTTTGGGATGAGGTAACTTAGCGATGACGTCTATTTTAGCTTTATCGACCTCAATCCCCGCTTTCGAGACCTGGTGCCCTAAGACGATTCCTTGTTTACACAAAAAATGACATTTTTCCCAATTAAGCATAAGGTTGGTTTCTTTACAACGTTTTAACATTTACTCGAGATTAGATAAACACGATGTGAACGAATTGTCAAACACCGAAAAGTCATCCATGAATACTTCCATCAACTTCTTGATCATATCATGAAAATAGCCATCATACACCGTTGAAACGTACCCGGTGCATTGCAAAGTCCGAAAGGCATTCTACGATAAACAAACGTTCCATAAGGACAACGTAGTTTTCTCTTGATCACGAGGGTCGATAGGGATTTGAAAGTAACCGGAAAAACCATCTAAAAAGCAATAGAATTCATTTCCCGCGAGTCGCTGCAATATTTGATCCATGAAGGGCAAGGGAAAGTGGTCTTTACGAGTGACGTCATTTAACTTTAGGTAGTCAATACACACCCTCCAACCGGTCACAACACGAGTGGGAATTAACTTTTTGTTTTCATTGGGCACAACGGTCATTCCTCCCTTCTTAGGGACACAATGGATTGGGCTCACCCATGGGCTATCGAAGATAGGATAAATCATTCCCGCGTCAAGAAGTTTTAAGTCTTCCTTTTTTAGACATCGTAAATTTTTGGGTTTACCCTTCTTTGAATTTGAATTGCAGGTTTGTAGTCCTCCTCCATTAAAATCTTGTGAGTACAAAATTTTGGGTCAATACCCTTAATGTCGGAAATTTTCCACGCAATTGCCCCTTTATGAGCTTTAAGAACTTTCAAAAGTGCGGTTTTTTTATCATTAACAAGATATTTTGCAATAATAACCGGCAACTTGTCATCACCTTCCAAGAATGCGTATTCAAGGTGAGATGGAAGATCTTTCAATTCAAGGATAGGCGGTTCCTCGATTGAAGATATTTGTTCAACACTCATAACTTCCATCGGCGGAACAAATGGTGGAATAGAAGTATCATTACTAATAATCACCTCATCTTCATTGTCGATTTCATTTGAATTAAAATCTCCTCCTTGGAATAGAGTGAGATTTGGTGTAGAATTAGCAATAATCGGATCCAAAATATTGGGACTGCCACTTGACGAACTATCGGAAAAACCTAACACTTCTTGTGAAAACTCATCGCAAACCACATCAACTAAGTCAATGTGATTGATGGTAGCGATTGCATAAACATGAGAAGGTGTCGAGTTTTGAGTAGCGTTTATAACAAGTTCCACTTCGTTGAATCTCAAAGTAATAGTTCTTGCATGAATGTCGATAAGCGATCTCGAGGTGTCTAAATATGGATGACCTAAAAGTAGAGGAACTTGAGGATCCGTGGGGATGTCAACTACTATAAAATCAACGGGATAGTAGAACTTCCCCACTTTTAAGAAAACATCATCGGCTACTCCACATGCTAAAATCGTAGAATGATCGGCCATCTCGATAGACATGTTCGAAGGAGTAAGAGCCGGAAGCGAAAGCGATTTCCAAATGGAAAATGGCATCAAATTAATGCTCGCACCAAGATCGGCCAAGGCGAGGCATTCTTTCATATCATGTATGTCACAAGGAATGAGAAACTTCCCGGGGTCACCAACTTTTACCGGTATTCGGTTAAGATAAACCGAAGAACAATTAGATAGCTTTGAAAGCTTCTCCTTATCGTTCATCATTACTTTTAAAAGTGGAAGCGAAACGAGGCATATATAACAACGCGTCAGCTAAACTCACATTAAAATGAACTTGTTGAAACATTTTTATAAAAAGCTCGATTTGTTGTTTGTTACGTTCTTTCATTTTCTCTTTGTTTCGTCTTGAATGGTAAGGTAAGGGTGGTGTGGGTTGGGGCATAGGCATCAGCCTTGGAATCTCGGGTTCCATGATTGGTATTGGTTCAACCGTAGGTGTGGTATGAGCATTACTTCGTGGGCTTGTGATGTGCTCCTTTTCAACCATCACCTCGGGCTCTTTCTCGATTTCCTTCTCCGTAGAAGTACTAGGATGAGAGATTGGTTCTTTGAAAGTTTTACCACTACGAGTAGTAATAACCTTCATTTCTCCCTTCGGGTTTGCAATGGTATCACTAGGAAGACCACCCGAGGAAGAGGGTTTACACATGATTGCTTCAAACATTTTTTCCATTCGATCTTCAAATTTTGATTCCCTAGCATCCGCTTTTAACAACTCTTGCTTAATCTCATGTTGCCTTGTTCCATCTTTTGTTGAAGACGTTGAACATTTCCTTCCATTTTATTAGCATGAGTTTTTAGTTCATTAGCAAGCTCGTTTTTCAACTCGGATCTTAAGCTAATCATCTCACGTTTCATGTTATCAAACTTAGCATCGTTTGCTTTTGCATAATCCAAAAATTATCCATTAAGATTTTTAGTGTGAGCATTTTGAAAACCTTGTGTATTGTTTTGAAAATTACGGTTTTGGTTTTGATTTGAAACTTGCACAATACCACTTTGGTAATTCCCTTTGTTGTAGTTACGTGAATTGCCTTGATAACCACCATTTTGATTGTTGTTTCGATAGTTGTTAGCATTTTGATTTTGTGGAGCTTGATTTGAGCGGGAACCTTGGCCGTTTTGGTTGTAAGTTCCCGTTGCTACATAAGCACTCGAAGTGTTACCACCGGCGGTAATGCACTCGGAAAGATCATTAGCTCCACCACAAGATAAACAACTCTTTTCAACCGCTTTAACCGATGCGGAATTCAAAGCATCTTGTGCTTTCCAATGCGTCATTAGCGTCGAAAATCTATCGAAAAACCAATTTTCCTCATTAGCTTCATCATGTAAGGCATTAATGTTACGAGATGATGACGATGACGATGAACCCATATTGGCAACACTCGGTGTGTTACGAGGGTTATAAACCTTAGATCTATTCTCGATAATCTTTAAAGCCTCATCGGTCATTTTGCACAAAAAATTACCACCCGCGGCAGCATTCAAATAATCTCGTTCATGATCATTTAGCCCATTATAAAAAGTATCTATTTGATGCAATCTGAAAAATCATGGTGTGGACATTCATGTAACATTTCTTTAAATCGTTCCCATGCCATTGAAAAACTTTCACTATTACGTTGTGTAAATCTTGAAATCTCATTTTTTAAATGTGTTGTCTTAGATGGCGGAAAAAATTGGTTCACAAACATAGAAACGAGATCACCCCATGTCAAAATCGAATTTGCCGGTTCTTTCTCGAGCCAAATTTTTACGGGTCCATCCAACAAGTATGGAAACAACATCATCTTAATGGCGTCATGTGGAACATCCTTAAACTTGCTTGTTGCGGTGAGACGATTGAAATTCCTTTTGTGATAGTGCGGGTTGTCTTTTTCATGACCTCTAAACTTGTTTGCTTGTAGCATCGACATTAAACCCTTCTTAATCTCGAAATTCTCCGCAAGGATGGCGGGAATCACAATGGCTTCTCCAAAACACTCGGTGGGTGCTTGAAGCAACTCCATCATAGTACGATTAGCCATGACGACTATTGGTTCTACAACGGGTTCGACAATTGGAGTTTGTTCTTCAATCAAATTTCCTTGGCTTTGACGACGTTTACGAGCTCGTTTTGCTTGATTATGAGTTAGCATAAACTTGACGTAGAATGGGAGGTGAGCAAAGAAGATTCTTTTGGGTGTTTTGTGAATTTTCAATTTTTTTTGTGTTTGATTGTTTTAATTTTTTTTGGATTTTGTGTGTATTCGTAGACAACAATCTACCAAATCTCTCCTCGAAGCAAACTCTTGATTAAAGAAGCCTCAAAAGAATGAAAACGATCACGTTGAGGGAACGCCTTCGATTGACTTTAGAACTTTGGTGAAAACCAGATTGTTCAAGAGGGTTTAATCACAAAGAAACCAAGCAAATATATATATATATATATATATATATATATATATATATATATATATATATATATATATATATATATATATATATATATATATATATATATATATATATATATATATATATATATATATATATATATATATATATATATATATATATATATATATATATATATATATATATATATATATATATATATATATAATATATATATGGGGCTAAGTTTGACATAAGAAAATAAAATGCGCCATGTCATATCTTATGTGGCATTATTTCATTGGCTAATAAATTAGTATATGTCTAAAAATATATTGTATTATACGAAAAGATACAGTACAAAATCCCCTAAAATATACTCGACTTTAATTTTCTCACTAAAACCCTAAAATAAAAGATCATCTTTATATCATATTATCATTCATTAATAAACTAACGACCACCTAATAAACTAACGAACATAAAAACCTTAATATTATTCGTTATTTTCTCAAAACCCTAAATCATTCGGTGAAAAAATCTTATTTCCCTGATATTCATCATCCTACATGCATCATAAACCCTAATTAGAAAGAACGCATCATATCCTTCTTCTTTTCTACAGGTAACCCTAAACTAATTCAACTTAAATTAGATTCTAATTCAACTATCTTTTGTTCTATACTTCTGATATGATTATATTTATGCAGTGGGGAGCTTGGAGATGTTGTGAAGGTATACAATATCAAAACGAGTGAGTGTGTTTCTGTTTGATATTAGATCATTACATTGCTTTTTAGTATTGGATTATTAGGCCATATGTTGGATATTGTATATTGCTTTCTTGATGATTACGCATGGCCTATTATCTACGATACTAAAAAAACATACACTTCTCAGTTTATCCCTAAAGTTTTAAGTCGAAAACTAACCCTAATATCCATATTTTACAGGTCTATCACAGAAAGAAAAAAAACTCACCATGGGCTTATTAACCTAATCACAATTCATCCTTTTTTCCAGGTTACAGATGAACTTTTTAATGTAATTGCAGCACAAACACCCTATTATATTCAGAAATTTTAAGGTTAGAGAGTGCATTGAATCAAACACCCCAATATACTCATACAAATTTACTAGCAAGGGCTTGGTGATTGTTATTTCACGACCTCTGATTGGAGCTTTCTGATACTGGCTAACCTTTCTTGCTAATACAGATTTGTTCACCGGGTTTCCGATTAAGGGTTTTAAAACATCTCAAGCAAGGTGAGTTTCCATAATTCTAGATGTTGTATGATTCTGTTTTATGGATGAATTTGTTTTATGGATGAATAACATAAGAGTGACAAGAGGAATGCTGTTATCGGTCCCTCCTTCGATCAAGATATTGGATGTACGAACTTTGAATTCTCACATATACAAAAACACTAAATCAGACTCTGCACAAATTAATGGTGATGGCCATTTTCATGCTATTTAATCTGAATTTCTATTTTTTTGGTGGCTGTTTGTTCTTGATTAACGCAGGTGGTTCGACACCATTGGATTTGAGCCAACTGTTCGTGCAAACATGAGAACTAGAAATCTTACACCTACTACGGTAGCACAAAACCGCATATTGAAAAGATATTTTGTTTTGAAGAACATTATCTGATTATTGCGTTTGTAAACGCACGTAATGAAATTAGATTGTGCGAAAATCAAAGTGATTATCTGCTTTTTCTTTGACATAAACTAAAGATTTCATATCTATACTTGCCAATCCAGCTTTCCATGCACCTGAGTGAATAAGAAACCAGTTAATATGAAAAAGAAAAACTGTCATGCCAGGTACTTATGAAAAAGAAACCAGTTAATATTAACTTACAAAAAATTATTTTCTCGAAATATTCTGAATTGTCTATTTTTAATGTCAATGCTACCAGGTAGTTATGATTCATACCCTTCCAACATCGGTAGTAAAAAGAAGTAATTCCAACAAATTTTACCAACAAAAAATATGGAATATAACTTGGCAGAAAGAGATGTGCATCACCAGTGCACAATCAAGGGTTTAGGCATTCATGTTGTTCAAATTGGCGAATCCATCCAACGATGCAGGAGGACTGTTGTCCACCTTATTCACGCACTAACACAAGGTACACTTTTCACACCAATCAGATAATTATTTAGTATTGAATTTAGGTGCCTTGATCTAAGGAAAAAGTTGGTTGCTGTGCTGTCATATTGTTTATGCTAGGTTTATTTTTAGAGAGCCTATTTCTGACTTTTTTTCTATGGCTATGAAGGTCACCCACCTTTCATTTAACGTGGTAACTAATTGATCAAGATTCTAATTTGGAAAATGTAGGGTTATGTGATTTCTGTTCCTGATTATTGATTTGAGTGCTGAGAAAATGATTCTCATCATTTGAAACGCCAACTGACTAAGCCTAGAACCTCTGACTAAGCGTAGAACCTCTGTAAGTTTGTGCGAGCATTCATTTCATAGAGAGCATGAATTGTGTACACATAATTTACACAATTATTAAACCTTAACAACATGCCATATTTGAAAGTTTAGCTGCTCCGGATCCTGTAATTGAGGACTTATGGGTCCCTATTTCCAGCTACACCACTATAATAAGTTATCTACTCAACCAGGCTTGGTCTTCCTGTGAATGTGGAGTGCGTCACTCCAGCTTACCTATAGAGCAATACAACCTGCAGATGGTCAGCTCTATGAAAGAAAGATGAAAGTTTATAAAAGTAAAAGTACCTGGCGGATTCACTAATAAAATATGCAAATGTTTATGTATCTATGATTCCACATAAGGTAAACAATATTTTTCGAGCTGCAATTTCACATGTCACAATTTTGGAATACTTACCGACCCAAAATCGCAACATCAGTGCTTGAAACGGGGTATGTGTATCTTCTTCTTCTTCCATTTCCTTGCATAATTTTATTAACCGTGTATACCATGTGGAAGTAGTAACCATATAGAACTATATCATTTTAGTGTTAATAGTAATTTACAACTGTCATAGAAACTGTGTAATCTGGACTGATTCCAAACAGCGGGTTTTAAGGGTACATTGGGTCATTTTAAGGGTCGTTTTAGTGGGTGAATTGGGTTGTTTTAAAGGGGTTAAGTAAAACCACACCTTATTACTTATGATATGGTTGATTTGGTTATGTATTATTTGATTGGTGAAAGTTTAAATTAAGAAAAAGTGCACTAAAAATAAAAAAAGTGCACTAAAAATGAATTGGCTAATAGGTGGAAAGTCACCTGTAGTTAATTTCAAATGCATACATCTTAAATAAATATATTTGAAAACTTGCCTCATACCCAACTCGTATAGCAAAACTGCTAAGATATTTCTTTGTTTTCAGACAGAAGTTAGTTTATCAAGACTAGGCAATGCCAAAAAATGTCATTATTTATAAAAATCTTGCATAAATCATTGCACAACTTGAACTAATATTTTCAACTAATCTTGCAGTATTAGACGGGTCTCGGACTACACAAAAAAAATCAATCAAAGGCTGGTAAGTTTGATCAATCTGTGCGTCCAACAGGAGATACATCTCTGTTAATTAGTTATGACCATACGTGTATACGAGCTTAAAGGGATAGAACTTAGTCTTATTTTCATTAGTAGTAGCAGGAGAGGTTAATTTTAGTATGGAGTGCAACTGTTTTATGATGCCTTCTTTTGGTTTCCTTTTTGCTGAACTTGCTCTTTAGAAAAAATTCTGCTTGCGTGCATGAAGATACAACCTAGATAGACGAACATGGGCATGAACCTTATTAGTGGATCTTCGGTGCTCAACAACTACTTTGACGACAACATCCCTGCTCGCGACTTTAACAATTTACTGGTAAGCATAATGCTACATTTATATTGCTGAATTGGGTATCATTATTGCGAAAATTATATACATTTTTATGAATTACTAATTCGATGCTTATTAATAAAGTGATATAAATATTTTCAAAAATTTACACTACCGTGTCACTCGGATCCTCTCCAAATATAGAAGCATGTCTAAAGTTCACCAATATGACCTGTTAAAGCCAAAAATATGATATAAGTGATGTCCTTTTTTGGGACTTTGTATTCTGATAGTAACAAAACAAACTAAATTGGCTCAAGCATACATTGGTTGTGTCGTATGAGAAGAATTATTTAATTTTTCTAGAATTGTTATCATGCATCTAAATGAAGGCGCGAATGATTATATTATTGCGACCAAAGATGGTCATGGGAGTTCTAATAACATCTTTGAATGTTGCATCACAGGAAAATAAACTACTGAAGTTCTTACTGTCGAAATGGAAAGTCATATTGTTCTAGGGTCGATGCCGAGCCTTTGAATCTGTTGAACATGTTTCAAGGACTTGATTACAAATGCAAAAGCCACTTCTTTAGATCTTATGCATGATGATACAAGATGCTTGGATATAAGGAGAAATCCAAAAATGCTTCTCAAGGACGTGTAGTTTTTTTTTTGAACAACAAGGACGTGTAGTTATATCACATTTGAAAGTACATGCTTACAAATTTGATTTACAGCCCGTCGCCACTTAAACTTAATATAGGATTTTATTTGCCATCGGTGGCTGAAATTTGAGCAAAGTGAATGACTACGCTGAGCTAAAAGGGGACTCCAAGTGAACCACACGATAAAGGTAAGGATATTTTTTAGTGATATTCCGAAAGGGGTTTCCCGAAAGGTTTGTACTTTGTAGGATAGTTAATATATTGTACAATGAATATAGATGATAGATGATGTCACTGTTATAGGATAGTTAATATATGATGAAAAGTATTAATGATTTGTATGTATACTTGAGAACGCATATGACATGATAATTAATGGAAGAAATGTTTAGATGGTCATTTTTTCAACAAAGTTTAGTTTGAGTTTATTATGCATTTGATTAATCTTATGATTGGATGTAAAGAATCCATTGTCAGCGAATCACTTTTAGTTTATTTAAAACTTCAGGAACTATTAACATCAGAAAAGAACGCAAAAATTTTCGAATAAATTTGAACTGAGTTGTAAAAGTAAGAACTTAAGCTAAAACTTATCGCATCATAGGATAACAACATGAACTTTATCTTTTGAGGCGAGGAAGAAAATTATTTTAGATAGCATACTTTTTTTCGATACGAAGGGACCTATCCTACCATTCATCTTATTTTATCTAATAGATAAGTTTAAATATATTTTATTTTCACTTATTTTTTATAATTCCGATATTTCCCAACGTTAAGTGTTAAACAAAAAAAATTTACTATCGCAACGAGCATTTAATTATCTTTTTACAATATGCACTATAATATATACTTTTGAAGAAAAAAATTCATTTTTAATGTTAAAATTTACCTGAAATATCATATATGATAATAGTGTTTTAACATATAAGATACCAATGTTAAATCATAAATTATTTAAAAATTATATATGATATTGGTTTATATCATATATGATAAGTTATATCATATATGCTAATGGTGTTACATTATATATGATATTAGTATCATGATAATTTTCGACAGCGAAAAAAACGTACAAAAAACCAATATTTTTGTCGAAAATGTATCATATAGCATACTTATAGAAAGATAATTAAATGCTCTTCGTAACGGTATATCTTTTTCACATAACGATTAATGATTTAACAGATATTAATGTTTGAAAAAAGTGGTGAAAATAAATTTTGTATTTAATCTCATTTATTGGATTAAAATGGATATAGAATGTGAGAATTAGTTCAATGGTATCAAAATAAAGTTTGATATCTAAATGAACTTAAATCATATTATATTTTATGAGTTTAAATTAAAGATATATAGAATTAACCGATGAAGTTTGATTTATTTATACTTCTACACATATAATGCAATCTATAGATTTTTTTTATTTGCTTCCATGTAAATGGGTTTTTTCCACTAGACAATATTTTGACATTGACGATTAATAATTAAAGACAAGTCCAAATGCTATCAAATCTTAATTTATTTTTATCAAAAGCGGTATAACCAAAGATTCACATGAGACAAAACACGTCTTTCGGATAGACCGATACCTAATAATATCAAAGATTACTTACTTTTTAGTCACTTTTTAACAAACCGGGTCTAAATAACAAATATTATAAATACACAAATGTATTTAAAAAAAATTACGAACCGAACCCGCCCAATGGGCGGGTTACGCAACTAGTATATATATATATATATATATATATATATATATATATATATATATATATATATATATATATATATATATATATATATATATATATATATACTAGTTTCATAACCCGCCCAACAGGCGGGTACGTCTCGTTAACTTTTCATGAAAGAACGTTCCTCGATTTGATAAACTGACTGACAGTTAGACATATAGGGTTTAACTTTTTTTGTTTAAAGAAACTAACTTTTGATTACGTTTGAACTTGGATCACCTAATGAACTTCCTATTAGGAAAAATCGATAAGATTTTTTGTAAGACCGAACAGGATCGGACCGGACCGAGGACCGAATTTGTGCAAAACCTCGGACCTCGGACCGGACCGAAATTGTACAGTCCGGTTCGGTTCGGTCCGGCCCGGTCCGGTTTTCCGATCCGGGTCGGTTTTGGGTCTGCCATGCCCAGCCCTAATTACGGTTACTCATTTTTGGCACGATAATAGGTAATTAAAAATAAGTAATTGATCATTGATAAAATTTTTTATACACGTCATCACAATGATCATGTGTTAAATCATTAAAATGTGGGTTTAAGTGTTTCATATTCTCATTTGACCATTTTTTAGTATATAATCAACTAAATGAGGCTACGGCCTAATAGCATGGCCCTATTTTGCATATTACTTACCGCTTAAAGCTCGACCAATTGGCCTATTTTAATCTAAGAATTGAGATTTCATAAAATTGTTGGTAATAGATGCTTTGACCATCAAACCATTGTTCAGACTTGGGAGTTTGGCCAAATCGACAAAACAATATCCGGTGTCTGCTGGTCTGCTATAACTGTGTAACGTTACTTTGTGATCAAATTGATGATTTATTACTGTTATCAGTTTTTTGCTTTGAGCATATTAACCAAGTGAATGAAAACCATAGGGCATAACCAAAACAAAACAAACTAAAAAGAACCTGCTATTCTCGATTTTTATTTACTCGGTAATTTATAAGTGGGTGCTTTTTTCAGTCAAAACTAATAGCCAAAACTCACATGAACTTGATCTCTATTCTTATACCTCATTCTTATTATTAT
Source organism: Glebionis coronaria (assembly GCA_025667525.1). Lineage (NCBI taxonomy): Eukaryota > Viridiplantae > Streptophyta > Magnoliopsida > Asterales > Asteraceae > Glebionis > Glebionis coronaria. The sequence goes on along the minus strand of CM046874.1, from coordinate 396,840,350 downwards.
GTTCTCGCACTGGAAATGCGGTTCTTTCAGATGTGTCATCCAAATTTAAGAGTATCTACATTCTCATATACAACAGTTCTGTTTGGAAAGGGCCAAACTGGCTCAGGTCGTGCAACATACGTCGCCATCCCACTCGTTCACTAATCCGGGGAATATTAAACATGCAAATTTTCAGTTCTTTCACTTTCATGCCATTCATTTTTTTACTGTCAAGAATACTGCAGAAACTACTATCAAGTAATTATTGGACAACTCAATGGAGTAAATAAGGTTAAATCAAGGATGAGCAGAAACAGAAGATAACGTGGTCTCATTCCCAAGAAGACTTGGGTGGTTTAAATAAGCGCACAAGATTAAATAAACTAACATAAGTATTTATAACAAAGAAGTATTGTAAATAAACGCACAAGATTAAATATAATAACCCAAAATAATTAGACAATGAAGTTTATATAACTATCAACAAAACTAACATAAGTATTTACAACTTACTTGGAATGTTGCAATGAGAGGGACAAACATTTTCACTCTTTCATTTGTTTTACCAAATATGTTGCTAACAACTGTGGTAACATGTTGTTAGAGTATCAGTAGTAGATGATTATCTTATCTAGAGAAGAACCAGCCAACTGGTTTGCATCAACATACACATATTTTTTAGTAGAGATTAATGGTTCATCCTTAACTAAATGGTATCGTATTGGTGCAAAAAGTAGATTTATTGTTCTTGTCACTGTCGTTATACTACCCACAACCTGGTTAAACAGCTTGAGTATTATTTCTTTATATCCGCAAGTGGGATGTTAGCCTCTCTGATCATTATCGACAATCTTGTGGACTGGTGCCTTTGATGGTATTGGTTTCCAAGAAAAGGGTGAGTGGCCATCTGTACCATATTGGTTACTCCAATAGTTAAAAACGTTTCACGCCCCGTGCATATATGTTGAGGGTATCTCTCCTCACGTGCCTTCTAAATATATTTGAAAATTAGCAAATATCTTGCGTTTTGATTCCATGGCTCTTGATGACACCACCTGTAAACACATAGATGACTTACTTAATAACTACAGTAATAGTTACAAAAAAGAGTTAATCGGCTATAATAGGACAGAGTGCAAGAGGGTTTCTATCATGCTTTTGGTGTCTGGAGTTATCACAATCTGATTATCACTTTTATATAAATCACCTCATTCATGAGTTATAACAAAATATAAGGCATGAAAGACTGAGAATTACATTTTGGATGTGACCGATATAGTGAAGAGCTCCGTTCTTGAAAAATTCCAATCTCACTTCATTTTCGAAAATGATATCTTAGCCATAATGAGTACCTTTCTCGGGCATCTTAACCAGTGAAAGGGACCCATAAAATTTGCAAGCCGCAGATGACCAACTATACACAAATCATTAATATAATAATTTATTATAAAAGAAAAGTAGTATAAAATAATTTCCTAGAAGTTTATACAGTTAGAATTTGTTAAAATACAATGTTAAGCTTAAAGCATGCACAATAGTAAATTTATGAAATCCATTTTGCTGACGGTTGAAATGTAATAGAATAGAATCCTCACAATAATATTTACTAATAGCAAAAAACATGAAGTGTAACTCCATGTCCTGCATACGCAAATGTAATCCGACCCACTGCATTATTTGGAATATTTACATAATACCAACACTTTTTTCTTATTAAAGGGCTGTTTGGCTAGGGATAAATTGGTAACTTAACTCGTGTTTGTTACTATGTGATGTAACAAAATTTGAAGGGGCGTTTGGGTCAAATGCAAAGGGACTATAGGTGTCAAACTGTACAGGCGGTTCAACTTGGACAATGGTTCAAACTGAGTAATATTCTGATCTAAATAAGATTATTGTAGGAAGCTTTCACTGGTTCGTAAATCCAACCAGTTCAACTTTACAGTCACCTTATGTTAATGTGCTGAAATGGGTCATATGGGTCAGTGTTTTCAAATCTGAAAAAATACAAAGGAAGCGAAAAATACATTACACCTTTGATATTGGTAACACTATCCTTGAAAAATATATAGCGAGTACAGACACGTAGTTCAGTTATAATTTCATTTTCATTGGTGTTAGATACATCATTGCCTCTCGAGTTTTTGGTGTAATATGAGTTATGCTTCATCAGTCCCCATATTATTAAACGTCCATATACTCCACCCGTGAATTGCTTGAAACCCGTTTGATTTTGAAATCATATAATCAATAGTGTGATGATTTAACATATCGAAATTTTAACGAATAAAATAGTAGTCTTAACTATAAAGCCTGTTAGATTTGAATGAAATCCAACCACATTAAGCATATGGTAACCATGTTTTTTCATTTTATAGCTTAAGGTTAATCTACGTCAAAGGATAATATATTCATAATCTGGTCTATGATAATGATTTCAAGAGAATGTAATTAGTTACTGGTCTTTCCTAGTCCTAGCTAGTGCCTAAAAATGAACGCCTGAAAATGCAGGCGTATCTTTCAAGAATTATATGCAATATGAAAAACTCAATTTGCATTACAATATCTAAAAATATGACTTATAGTTTCGCATATAGACTGCAGGATTTGAAGGATGACAAATCTAAGGCCTTTCCAAACATGATTGAAACATAGACCAGCTTCTGAAATTCCTGCACTGAAGACCACACCAATGATCAAGCTCTGTATATTATATAACCTATTATATAACCTACAATGCTAGCTGTTATAGATTATTAACGCCACAAATCAAATAAAAATTAAACTGTTATTAACACTGTTGTATATTAACACCACGAATCAAATCAAAATAACGTACTTGCAACTTATTACATCTATAACACTATAATGCAGAAGAACCTAGAGGAGTCATGCAAATTAAGATCAATCACATATAGTATGGGGAAATTTACATGTGAACATGGAGGGTCTTGGTGTGTAGGTTTTAGCAGAGAAATAAAACTTGCCTGAGAGATGCCCTCCTGGTATGAAAAAAAAAAAAACAAATAAAATAAAGAATCAATTTCTTATATTTTAATACTTTTTTACTTTTTTATACATTCATTAATTAAAAATAACATAAGTCGTTAACTAATACTCCTACTTTTTTGTAAAGTTTCTTATAAATTCCTTAATGTGAGTATTACTTGAGCTGGTAACCTCATCTCCGCCGGTTCTTCGCAAACATTCTACAGACGGTTAATGCTGCTGCACTTTTTCCCTCTTGAGCTGCAAGTTCAGCACTCCGAGTCCAGCTCAAAAACAATATGTATTAGAGAATTAAAAGGAGTGTTTAAATATATGGGTTGATGCAGGTATGTTTGATCAGTTCATAGTTATAATAAAAATGACAAAACAAAACATGAGAACAAAATTACTCATCATCATTCCTCGAACTACTGGATGGACCAGTCTCAATGGTGGATACCTCTGAACACTCTGTAAGAACACATTTATTTACGTCACGTCATACGTATGTCCGCCTTAACAACCGTGATGCCCAGAACAACTTTAATAGTTACATGTCGAGCAGCTTTAAGTGGAAATCTACAACTAATTACCATACGGAGGGTCGTTTAATATAAGTATTTACTACTTAAAACAAAAAAGATATACATGTCAATTGTTATCCAGTTTCAGAAAATAGGCTGCAAGTATCTTCATATGCAAAAAAGCAAATTGTCATTCACCATCCTGCAATAAACAACTATGAAGAGTTAGTAAGGAAGCATACAATAGTTGACATGTGAATAAGCCAAAAAATAAAAACAAAATTCTACCATACGTTTCAAGTGACAGTTCCTACATAATTAACTTTAAAACGGGACATCCTATGTATCAGCAAAAGTTTATGCAGACTATGTTTTACGCGTAGATTAGTGGATTTTTGTATCAGCAACTCATATATCACATTGGGTTACATTCACATAAGTGTTTCAGTGCATCAAGCTATACTATCTTTTTTTCCTTTCTCCCATGTCTAACCAAGAGTTAAATTATGGACACCTCAACCTGTTTTCAAAATACTATAGATTTTACCCCACTTATTTTTCCTGCATTCATTAGGAACCTGCATAGATATTTCTCCAAGTAATATAATGTGAATAATAATAATTTAGATTTAAATTATTGAGACACGACTCACATTTTCGGTCGTGGAATCAAATATTTACGGGCATGTCATATTTGTATCTGCAAGAGGATTTCTATTATAAAATTGATTATCTAAGAACAAAGTGTATAATTATTCGAATTGCCAACCAGATTTAGCCCCTTTGTTGCACAAAAAATGAAGAAAGTTGGTTTAAAGGTATGGATACTATTGGTGACCTGAAATCAGAAAACCAAGTAAGAAGTTGAATAAATTTTACAGACATCTAAAAGTGCAAATCTCAAGGTCCATGAAAGTAACCAAAATCCATTAAGAATATTGAAAAGTACCTGTATTAGCCAAACGCATCCTTCATATCTGAATTAAAAAAACAAATAGAATTCAAATAACATCATAAAATAAACATAATTGAAGAAACATGTATGCTTTCCTTTCTCACAAAATAGTGTGTGCTACAAGGTGGGTCAAGATGCATGGAAACCCGAGCTTAGTAACAATATAGCAGTAACTTGGATAACTAATAAAGAACATTAAATCACAAAACACCTATGTTAGAATCGAATGAAGTAACACCAGAGTTACTGGATAGAAAAAAGTTGAATGCAACGTGTTTACATATGCATCTAAAAAGAACCAATCAGCTAACACGTCAAGAACTTTCATAAATCGTTCATGCAAAATAAAAAAGAAGACGTTTGAATTTAGAACACGAGTAGTGCAGAAAAACATATGCACAAACCTGAGAAGCTATAAGAAACTTCACCTTATACGTGCTCAATTAAAACATAATAATTAGGGTTTAAAAAAGTGTACATGTGGTTTTATGATGCATCACAACAACATGTAGGGTTTAGAAAAGAGCATACATACAGAATAAGTTGTTGGATTCAAATCCACACCTTTAGTATTCTGAGAATAAAATAGAAGATACACTTCTACGTTTCTACAAATTAAATAGAAGATACCCTGCTATTATCGTGTTCCTAAAAATATTGTTCCCATGATCACAGTACGAATGATGAATAAGTTTGTGAAGATATTTAGAGGATGTGAGATTAACTTGGAAGGTACAATTAAGGAATGGATTTACATGCCATCCGAATTTTTCTAAGAAAATAACAGTGAAACATCCGATTTTTTATTCCGAGATTTCATATACTTTCCAAAATAAAATTCATATAATTTCCAAAATAATTTAAATGTAACCCTAGCCAATGAGATGCCTCTAAATCGACATGTAGGATATGACATGGTGCCATCTTATTTTCCTATGTCAAACTTAGCCCCATATATTATATATATATATATATATATATATATATATATATATATATATATATATATATATATATATATATATATATATATATATATATATATATATATATATATATATATATATATATATATATATATATATATATATATATATATATATATATATATATATATATATATATATATATATATATATATATATATATATATATATATATATATATATATATATATATATATATATATATATATATACATATATATATATATATATATATATATATATATTTATACATATATATATATATATATATATATATATATATATATATATATATATATATATATATATATATATATACGTAATAATACTTTGGGCGGCAAAACCCTCGATTAGCCTTCAATCTCAAAATACTCACAAACAAGCGGAGAAACGAGGCGGCGCGAAGCACTTAAGAGCCTTTTTCTTTAGGGTGTATTTTATAACACCCGCCTTATACCCACCTTATAGTTTGTATTTTTCAAAATCGAGCTTTACGAAAGTATTTATCTATTTTTGCCATTCTCTTTTTGTTTGAGATTCGAATACAATAATTAGGAGATCAAATCCCAATTAAGGTTGTGTTTGCACACTTTTGGAGATATTTTGAATATGTTGTGATACTTAATACAATATAGTAATAATAATTCCACAAGAAAAACGAAAAACCGATAATACGTATTAGTATAGTTCTACTAATACAAATACTATTTATGGTTAGATATTAAAAACAGAATGAACAAATTAATCACGACACATCTCCCCGGCAGCGACGCCAATATGATTGTAGTAAAATACGACCTTTTAGGAAAAAGGCGTAAAAGCGGAAAGTATTAAGTGACGATTTAGGAAAATCAAACACTAATGACCCAAATAAGTTCAAAGTTCGTTTCCCAAGGAGGTATATGTGTGTGAAAAACTTGTTAAATTTTTGAGATTAATATTGAGAGAAAGAGGGGATGAGAAAAGAGAATGACAGATACGTTAAAATTATACTACGACGACAAAATTAAAAACCGTAAAAAAGTGACAAAATAAAAATGAATTCTAAAAATTCCCTAAAAATTACTAAAAATCAATAAAATAAACTAAGAGTTTACAAATGATCAAAACTTTTTCAAACCTTTTAATTAATTAAATATTAATTTTTAAATGCTAATTAAAGCCCTAAAAATCCAAATAATTAATAAAAAGCCCAAATAAAGATTTTTCACTTTGTAAATCTCTATAATGACTAAATAAGAATAAAAACTATTTTTACGAAATTTTAAACTAAGGAAAAGTATTTTTAAATGATTAAAACTTATTAAAATATTAAAATAATTCTAAAAAATAATAAAATGATGAGGAAATTAATCTAAAAGTTTTAAAAATCCTAACTTAATGTATTTGACCTAAGAAAAATATAAAAGTTGCAAAAATATTAAAAATGAAATTTTATAATAAAATAATATTAAAATATTATTAAAAATTCAAAAATTATAAAAATTTCTAAAAACTTGCAAACTAGCACAACTTATTCTTAATGGGCTTTTTGGCCCATTAAGCTATAAGCCAATGCCATAAGCTCTAATTTGACCCACAACCTTCTTTTGAGATACCTAAGAGATCTATGAAAAGAAATTTTCAAAAAGATAACCAATAAGCCAGAAATAAGCAAAGTAAAATTTCACTAAAAGATAAAATAGTCGACTTGGAGTTCTAGACTACCTCAGACCTTGATTCAAGATTAAAAAGACTCTAAATGACTTAAATAAGACAAATCAATCAAGAAAAGTTCAATAAGCCAAGCCAAATAAGCTGAATAAGCTGATAAGCACTTATGTAAAAGTCAACGGAGTTGGTTTTCTAGTCAAAGCTTAAAGTCACCCACCCAAATGCTCTAGTATGAACAAATGGGTCAAATAAGGAACACCTATTACAAAATTAAAGTTGTTTCTGGTTAAAATAAGCTAGAACAGCTTATTGATAAGCTATATGCAAAATAACACTAGCAGTGGCTAGCAGCAGGGGAAAGGAGTTCCCACTGCTTTGTGTTTTTTACTAATGATTTTTTAGAGATCCAGTTGGATTCAATGGAAAACAAAGGCACCCTTACAACCAGTGAGTTGAAAGGAGTCAATATCAAGCAAGAAATCACAAATCCACTCAGCCAATAAACACAGAATAAGAAAACAGTCACTAGATATGTCCAAGATATGCAAATAAGCAGATTATGAACTAATAAGCAGTTTAAGCATTAAGCCAACCAAAATGAACCAGATGCTTACACAAGCTATAATAAAGTCCAATAATCACAAATAAACTTGTTTAACACAATGATTCAAAGATTAGAACAAGATCCAAGCTCAAACAGTTACTGATGAACAAAGTGATATCAAAAATTCCTTTTGCTGATCTAAATGACCACAAATCCAACTTCGAACCTTCAAATCCCTTTCCCTGGTTGCATTAACTAATATTTAGCACTTGTTAACCCTAGTCTACCCTTAGATCTAGGTGTCCCAAAAATTTTAGTCAAATTCCACAAGTAAAACAGATTTTATAGCCTTTTGATGGATTTTGGTGATTCAAACCCCAAAACTTGTAGACAAATGACAAATAGCACAAGTAGAACAAGTACCAACACAATACACAAACAATCACCTACTCAAATAAACCAAAGCTCAGCTTATGCAGTTAACACAAACACCCCTTAATAAGTTGTTTAACAATTTTTCAAAGGCTTATTAAGATTTAACCCACAAATCAAGCTAAAATCAACCTAGTATCAACAAACAAACCTCAATACACAAGATCCAACCACAATAACATGGATTCACAATCAAGTACTCATAATCATCAAAAATCATGCAATATTCAGAAAAATGAAAAAGGTTTAGAGATTCAAACCTCCAAGATGTACATCCACACCTTGGATTGTATGAGCTTAAGTGCTAGCTAAACAAGCACCAGCTTCCTTCCTGCTAAGATGAACAAACACAAGGATGAACACAATAACAGATTATGACTTGATTTTTGAAAACAAGAGTTTTAATCCATAAAATCTTTCCTCAAAAACCAACAACAGATTATGGAACTCAGACTTTAGCTAATCAAACACCAAACCTTTACAAAAACATAAAAGGGAAATCACAATTTTCAGAAAACCAACCTTTTATTTCATAAAAAGGAACTACAGGGATTTAGCTAAAATCTGGAACAAATGGACTCTCACATATTGAGGTCTCCTTTTATAGACTGCTTAGATGATTCTAGAATGAAAGATACATCAGAAACCCTAGCTATGAATTCTCAAGAATGCCCTTGAGTGCTTGATGGCGTTTGATGTTTGTGAGCTGTCCAATTTGATCTCAGACGTTCATATTTGCTTTAGGGCCAAGTAATAAGTGTGGAACGTTGATCTTGCCACGTGGCATTGCTTGGAGAGGAGGGTGTCATGTGATTGGTGGACGGGTAAATGGGGGTGGGGTCCTTGGTGAGTGGGATGGTGAGTTCAAGCGTGGGATAGGTTTATGTGTATGTGAATTAAGCGTGGGACTGGGTAATCTGAATTTACCCTTTGTTTAAGTGGGAGTAAATTATGGGTTCATCAGGGTGAATAGTAACTATGTTTGATCCAAAATCAGTGGGAGTTAATGTGTTTGGCGCAAATAATCTTTTGAATGTTTGAATATGGCAATAGTAGTCCTTGGTTTTTGGCCAAATATGTATATCATGTTTTCCAGCCTTATAAACTTGTTTCCCTTTGTTTATGAAGTTTCTGAATTAACATTTTGGCCAAAAATGTTTTGGAAAAAGGATTTAGGGCTTTAATAACTTTGATGTAATTACAACTTCAGTCCTTTTGATATTTAATCCATTTTTAAAGGACTAGAAGTGTAATATTCTTGAACTTCAAGGGTCTTCTTTGATCTTTGACTTCATGAGGGACCATTATT